>CP139507.1:11604034-11645321 GCA_021014915.2 Artemisia tridentata subsp. tridentata
GAAAACATATATCCAGTTTTACACTTCAGCCCCTCTAATTTAACACTTGACACTTTTCATCCAAACCTTTATAAGTTAATAAACCTATATATTTTTACCACTTTTCGTCTAAATAAATATGTCTAACACATATTCTTATTTAACGACCACATTCACGTAAACTATAAATAATATATTTGTCCAGATATATTATTTCAAATAAAATTAACACTAATCTAAAATAAACTAAAAAGAATAAAAAGAAAGAATGAAAAAAAAAGAGTTAATTACATTTTTGGTCCTTGTGGTTTACCGGGTATTTCATTTTCAGTCCAATTTTTTGAAAAATCTCGGATCCACTACAAAACCCGGCGACCCGTAACAAGTTCAGTCCAATTTTTCGTTAACGGTTAGTTTGACCATTTAAGACATATAAAAGGACTAAAATGCCCTCATCTTAAACAAAAGCCCTTTCCTTCATATCTCAATTCTTTAAAGATCAGGAAGGAATAGATACCATATCTCAACAAATCATATCATCCCCACTTCCCTATCTATTTTTATACAGTGATTCAAACAAATCACTGAAATGAAATGAGTATGCTTGCTTGATAACAAAAAGAATGTGTATTCAAACATATTACATGTAACAACTGTATTTACACCTATGTTTCTGACCCAATTTAAACATATTTCGAAAGTGGATACAAATCTTTACCCAATTCAAACATATTACAAATCTTTAAATGTTGTTTCTGACCATAGTAGTTGCCCCCTCGAAAAGAACAACCCCAAATCCTTGTTTCCTTCACCATCTCCACCCACCACGGCACCACCACCACCGCAGTTAGCCATCTCCACCCACACCCGTCACCCCCATCACCATCTCCACCTTTCTCTCCACAAACCATTCGTTTCACACAATTTATATATAAATCGATTCACAAATCTTTAAATAACACTAAAAACCCAAACCCAAATCTTATATCTAGTCATCACCGGTTCACGTAGGTCGTGAACCGGTGGTGTTACCACCGTTTTTATCTCGGATCTATAGTTTACCGTTCGAATGAAACAAAAAGGAGTGTTGGTAAGGGGTGGTGGCACGTGAGAGGTGGTAACGAGGGCGCGTGCACCTCCTATACCATTTCTCAATGGAGAAATAAAGGTGGTTGTGTTGAATCGCGGCGGTGAACGGGTGGAGGTGGTGGCTGAGGTGTGGTGGTGCGGCGGCTAACAAGAGGGAAAGAGAGGGTGTTATGTTTAGGTTTTGTAGAGAGAATCAGAGAATTAAAAAGTGTGTTTTTTTTAATGTTTGTGGGAATGGGAAAGAGAGGGTGTTTTTATGTTATATGTATGTGAAATGACGAATGCACCCCTTTATTTAACGGTCAATATCAGTCAACTTAACGGTGTTAATAAATTTGGACTAAACATGTTACGGGTCGCCGGGTATTGTAGTGGATCTGAGATTTTTCAAAAAATTGGACTGAAAATGAAATACCCGATAAACCACAAGGACCAAAAATGTAATTAACTCAAAAAAAAAATGATAAGTGGCAGCACATATTGTGTCAATACACATGCTAGTATTTATACACACAACTCCTTAAAACCCTAGCAGATATCCACTCCAACCGACGCCACGTGTCAAGCTACAAGAGGACCGAAAATCAGGAGCAATTCTGTTATTTCGCAGGTGCAAGTTAATAAAAAGAAGAGTTACTTTCATAAATGGTCCCTGTGGTCTGTCGGGTTTAACGGATATAATCCCTTTATTTTTTTTTTAACGAATCCTCTCCCTGTGGTTGCGACCCATAACGGCTTTGGTCCCTTGACCAAATTTTCCGTTTGTTTGACCGTTAAACTATCAGGAAATGACATAAATACCCTTAAAAGTAAGGTCCCTGTGGTTTGTGGTGTATAACGAATTTAGTCCCTATTTTTTTTTAATACGTTTTTATCCGTTTTCGTCCGCTTTTTATTCGTTTTCGTCCGTTTTTCTTACGTTTTTATACGTTTTCGTTTGTTTTTATACGTTTTCAACCATATTTAAAGGTTTTCGTTCGTTTTCATACGTTTTTATCCGTTTTCGTTCGTTTTTTATTCATTTCCATCCGTTTTTTTTATGTTTTTATATGTTTTCGTTCGTTTTTATACGTTTTCATCCATATTTTTACGTTTTCGTACGTTTTCATCCGTTTTTATACGTTTTCGTCTGTTTTTATACGTTTTCGTCCGTTTTTATAAGTTTTCGTCCGTTTTTATACGTTTTAATCCGTTTTTATACGTTTTCGTCCGCTTTTATATGTTTTCCCCCGTTTTTTTTACGTTTTCGTCCGTTTTTATACGTTTTCATCCGGTTTTTACGTTTTCGTCCATTTTTAAACGTTTTCATCTGTTTTTATAAATTTTCATCCGTTTTTTTACGTTTTCGTCCGTATTTATACGTTTTCATTCAGTTTTATATGTTTACCTCCATTTTTATACGTTTTCGTCCGTTTTTATATGTTTTCATCCGTTTTTTTACGTTTTCGTCCATTTTATAAGTTTTCGTCCGTTTTTATTTGTTTTTTCTTCCGTTTTTATACGTTTTCGTCCGTTTTTATTTATTTTCCTCCATTTTTATACGTAAAAAAATGATGAAAACGTAAAAAAAACATACGAAAACGTGAAAAAAGGGTCAAAAATGTAAGAAAACGGATGAAAACGTAAAAAATGAGTAAAACGTAAAAAAACGGGCGAAAAGGTAAAAACAGACGAAAACGTTAAAAAACAGACGAAAACGTAAAAAAAGACGAAAACGTAAAAAAAACGGTCGAAAACTTAAAAATACAGACGAAAACGTAAAAAAACGGATGAAAAATTAAAAAAACACATGAAAACGTAAGAAAACGGACGAAAACGTAAAAAATGAAGTAAAACGTAAAAAAACTGACGAAAACATAAAAAATGGACAAAAACGTAAAAAAACTGATGAAAACGTAAAAAAAACATAGCAAAATGGAAAAAAAAACGGTCGAAAACATAAAAATACAGACTAAAATGTAAGAAAACGGACGAAAACGGATGAAAACGAATACAAACCTATGAAAATGAACGAAAACGTATAAATACGGATGAAAACGTATAAAAACGGATGAAAACTGACGAGAAAAATGAACGAAAACGTAAAAAAAATGGACGAAAACGGATAAAAACGAATGAAAATGAATGAAAACGTAATAAAATAAATTAAGGACTAAATTCGTTATATCCCACAAACCACAGGGACCTTACTTTTAAGGGTATTTATGTCATTTCTGTAAGTGTGACGGTCAAACTAACAGAATTATTGGTCAAGGGACTAAACCTGTTCTGGGTCGCAACCACATGGAGAAGATCCGTTAAAAAAAGTAAAAGGACTATATCCGTTAAACCCGACAGACCATAGGGACCATTTATGAAACTAACTCTCAAATTGCCGTAACTCGAGCACGAACACTGGACATATCAGCTAAATATTAAACCACTCAACCACTAGGAGCAAGGTACATTCTGTGTAACATTATGGAATTGATAATGATTTATCTCCTTTTCTTGCTGGGCCGAATCCTTTACTACTACTATATTCGATTTAAGCTTCGTTCGGGCTTCATTTAATCTTTTAAAGCCCCTTTTTTTTGCAACGATATATTATAATTAGCATTATATATATATACGAGTATAAATTAGCGAATATCAGCGTTGGATACGAATGACAAAAGGAAGGAGGTTGCAGCTTCTAAATGCTTTGTTTGTAGAAAAGTGGTGCCATGGAGTAAAAGTTGTGCTATGAGTCACGACGCCAAGACCGACAGCCCACTTCCGGTGTGGTTTCTCGCGCTGTTGATTCGCGCCGAAGAGCGTGGCTTGTGCCATGGCTACCATACCTGGAGCTCTTATAAATGTTATTTTCAAATAATTATGTGCTTTGATTTGGGACTGGTCCGATCGGGTTAGATCATTTGTGCGAATTATCAGTTGTTACAAAGTATTATTTAGATACAACATGGAGCGTTTTCGAGCTACCAAATCTTAAGAGACCAAACTCTATCTATTGATGATCGAATATTTAAAAATAGTCAATAAGGATGTTGTTACATGTCAATACTTTATTGTATAAAGTAACATATGTCCAAGTTTTACTAAGTTGGAATGACGGTTTTGTTTGCACCTAAACAAAAATTATTGTATCGTTTGCTTACAACATTACACACTAATGCATAGATCTTTATTTAGAAAGGTTAATAGCATTTTTTGAGGCGGTATTAGACCGCGTTGAAAGAGATACACTAAATAATGAGGCCATTATTTGGGGTGCTTAAGAAACAAAAATAAATAAAAGAATTATCTATAGGTGTTTGCTTTTAACTGCAACAAAAAGTAAAATATATTTTTTTAAAGAGAAATGATGCCTATATTTCTTTTGTAAAAATTTTAGAAATTTTAAAATTTTTTAAAAAAGAAATTAAAAAAATTTACGGTTCAGCCCCTGCAGTAAATCCTTGATATATGTTTTTCCCCTATTCATCCTTTTTTTTTTTCGAAGGAAATGTAAGCAAATTGACTACATTGTAATGTAGGCATCATTTCTCTTTTTTCAATTAAAAACTTATATTTATAAGTGAACATGTCAATAAAATGAACCATGATTGCATTAAAAACCGTTTCAAACAAGTTCTTAAAAAAAATAGCTTTTGTAGTCAACATGCTACAAGGAGTGTTTGCATGTACTAGACTACTAGTAAACTGATTATTGCGATTTAAGTTAAGCTTTTCGGTAATGTTACGATTACTATAGGTCCCTAGCTATAATCAACATATTATTTGGTTCATCAAGACATCAAGTAGCAATATTCAAAGTTTCAAACTTAAATCCAACCACCTTAAATGTTTTAGAATTCATTTCAAGGTTACAATATTACGGCCAAATTGATACTGGAAATATGCCTAATAGCACACTTTATACTGCAAACATTCATCTAAACAAACATTCATACTGGAAATCTGCCTAATAGCGCACTTTATACAGCAGCAGTTCAATGAAAACCAATCATTAATCAACTTCCAGTCTTCAATTTCCTGCATATTCAGCTTCACGTTCCTTCTTCTAGCTAGTTGGATTTGCAAGTTACAATAAGTATGAGACCTGAGTAAATCGGATTAACTAATGTTGTAGGCATTGAGGGTAGCGATAAGGACGTACAAGGATCACAAGACAACTTGGGAAGGATTGATGAGGAGAGGAATGGAGAGAGAATGTTCATGGGATAATGCTGCAGTACAGTATGAGCAAGTTTTCTAGTGGGCGTTCATAGATCCACCTTATGTCAGCTGACTAACGAAGTCAAACTCCACCAAGGCAACCATAATTAAGAGAAACTCACCCTTTCAGATTGGCTACATGATCATCCGACAGCGTATCATCTGATCTTATGAGGTTTTCTAATTTTAGAGTTTTGGGTGAACCTAGTGGTGTAAGATTGAGTTATATTTATCGACATCCGAATATTTTGGAATTATTATGTTAAGGAGACCTAGTGAGATACATTGTGGTCTACAATCTTTGTTTCATGAATATATAGTTCTAGCATAAGAAACTGGCTAAATTTTACATGCCGCCTTCACTATAAGTCCTCGTACAAGACATGAAAGATTTATAAGTCCTCGTATGATATGGGATGCATAATCATGTTTGTAGTACAAAAGTTTAAACTTAGTATATAATTGAACCGAAACAGGAATCTCTGCATTGCCAAAGAGACCATGCTCCTCGTTGTTATATTGGAATTAGCAAGGATTTTGCAAAGCCAAAGACAGTGCTTTTCTTGAAACTATTGCAATAACACAACTGTGTGATGCACACTCTTTAAATATTGTTATTAGTTTGCCATTCTAAATAGAAATAACCTCACTGGTACATATATTTATCCTCAAATGGTGTCCAACGACATGATTTGTACAGAATCACAAGACGACATACCAGATTAGTAAGTATTTGGAACCACTTCTGTTTTGGCAAGGGCGGATCAGCCAATAGAGGAATACCTAGCCACAAGGCGTGAGCTTCGAATTTCCAGCACCTCGAGGGTTTTCATCTTTCCAGTCATCGAAGGCCCTTGCTTTATCTTGGGCAGCCTCATCATCATCACCACCACCTGCTCTTGGCTTCCACTTGTCAGTGTGCCATGAGGAACTGGCTTCTTCTACCATCTTAGCAGTTTGCTCTTGCCATGTATTCATCATCTCCATCTCCCTCAATCCAGCTTCTTCTATGCTCATTGTTGGCATTCTGATATTATCCAAAACGTGTCATAATGAAAACAACATATAAAATTGCAACAAGCAAGTGTTATTGGAAAAAGCAGTTACTTAATCAGGACTTGGAACGATGAAGTTTGAAAGTTGAAGCATAATGATACCTGTGACTAGGTTGGAAAACTTGTGCAGCGATCCTTTCTCTTTCACTTGTTATGCTTCCACCCACAGGCCACAAGACTAGCTGGTCCAAACATGAGTGGTTGGTGTTTGTGATCATGCGCCTGTGAAACCTTAGCTCTCCCCTCCAAAACGTCTTGAGCAAAAGTAGCACATGTGATAGGCACTGCTGGTTTTGTGTATCGAGCTCGATCAGCAGCTTTGCGGTGCCAGTCTTCTACAGTCTTGGCACGTTCTTCAAGAATAGCATGTGAAATGTCATCATTTCCTTCTTGCAGACAATATAAGCTCACAATGAGGAGACAACAAGTATTTTTTTTTTACCCTATATGAGATACTTTTCGGCATTTCTAAAGATACATTCAATTTTTGGTACTATTAATCATAAGACAGACTTGTATACACAAAGTACACACGCATTTGAAATGTGTTATACGTTATTAATTATACCTGCTTTTGCTTTATCGCAGAAAGCATTTCTTCAGCATTTCCATCAGATCAAGAGCCGACAGTATGATTATTATAACAAATGATTAACTAAAGATGCAAAACCAAAAGAGCGAGTTGAAAAAAGTGTAGGTATAATACGTGTATTGCTATAAGAGACAAACAAATAATAACATAAAAAACATAAAAGTTAAATGGATCGAATTAAACACAACCCAAAACCTGTTTTTACTCAACCTAACTCGTTAATTATCGTGTTCTTCTAGAATTACCACTTATAACATCGCAAATTTATGTAACATTAAAAAACTCTAACTTAAAGGGCCGTTTGTTTAAGCTTATATAACGAGCTTATGTAGTTTCCGGCTTATGTTTCATAAATTTTTTTTTCCGGCTTATTTAAGCTTATTATGACGTGATAAGCTTATATAAGCTGAAAGTTTCAAACCAAGTCACAAAAAGTGAGCTTACAAAACATAAGCTTAAACTAAATATATTTTTGACGAAATGAACGGCGTTTTAGTTAAAGCTAAAAGGTGAAGTTAAAACTAGAGTTATCTTTGTGACAAATAAAGTCTTTTTATAAGATATCTTATAAAGATAATTGCATGATGAGAATGTATCTAACTTATAATTTTAACTTTTAAATTATTTTATTTAGCTCATAAAAAATGATCATTTTACCCTTTTATAACATATCGGAATGTTTTATGTTTTATTAGGAAAAAAAATAAGTCAATTAACAAAGGGTGAGCAAAACCGACCGACGACCGAAAACCGATACAAACCGACCGAAACCGACCCGACTGACACAAACCGAGCTATACTCGGGTTGAGACTCGGGCTGGCATGAATTCATGACTCGGGTCGGGTCGGGAGTCGGGACAAACCGACAACACACAAAGAAAACAACACGCGCGAATGAAACCGGTTAGAGAATTTCAAGTTATCAGTTACAGATTGAGTCCGACTCAAGTCATGACGGTTTGGCTTACAATTAACCCTATCTTAACCCAAAAGGGCCCACTATGCAAAACACATAAACACATGACCCATCATTCATTCATTCATCATCATCATCCCCACATCATCACAAATTAGGGCTCACAAAATCCCCAAATCATTCCCAATTCCAATCGATTCAATTAAATGGATCCACAATACCAACAACAACAACAATGGATGAATCAACAACCACCACCGGTACAGTATACTTATAACAACAACAACAACACCCAACAACCACCACCACCTCAGCAGTACACGTCAGCACCACCAGCATCTGCAGATGAGATCCGTACACTGTGGATAGGAGATCTGCAGTATTGGATGGATGAGCAATATCTTCTTACATGCTTTGCTCAAACTGGAGAGGTCTATTTTTTTTTATTTTTTTTTTATTTTTTTTTTTAAATGTAATTTGTTGAATACCCTTTTGTTTATTTGTTGTTATATTGCAAAAAGTTTCAATCTTTTGATAACTTGGTGTGTAATCTAAGTCGTAATTAGCGCGTAAAAAAGCTGAAAAATGGGTTTTTATATATTGTTTTAATACCCTTTTGTTAAAATTTTGTTGTATTGCTTAAAGTTTTGATCTTTTTATTAAAGGGTGTTTGTTTTTAGCTTTTGTATGTTTATAAGTTGTAATTAGCGCGTAAATAAGCCAGAAAAAGTAAGCTTATAGTCACGATAATAAACCCATCGCCTTAGGTAGGGGTGGCAATTTCTGACCCGACAAGAAACCCGACCTGAAACCGACACGAAAATTAATAGGTTCGGGTTGAGTCTAAATAGATTTCGGGTCGGGTTTGGGTCAACCCATCTAACCCGTTTATTAAACATGTCAGGTTCGGGTTGAGAATAAATTAACGGGGTCGACCCGCCAACCCGTTTAAGATGTTTTTCTTAAATTAAATTTATTTATATTTTATTATACGGGTTAAATGGGTTAAACTGGTCAACCCGCAAACCCGTTTAACTCGTGTAATGTGCCAACTTTTGTATTCAAAACGGTTAAATGGGTCAACCCGAAACCCATTTAACCTATTCAACCCGTGTAACCTATTTAACCCGCTAACCCAAGTATATATACGGGTTAAATGGGTCAGGTTCGGGTTATGTGTAAACAGGTTAGGGTTGACATATCTGACCCGATGATTTAAATGGGTCAGGTTCGGGTTGGGGTTTTCTGACCCGCCAACCCGAATTGCCACCCCTAGCCTCAGGTATGTTGTTGTAATTTAAGTTATTAAGCTAGGAGGTGTATTTGTTAGCTTATTTAGCCGTCTTATTAGCTTATGTAAATTTGGAACCTTAAATAAGCTATAGGTCATATTGATACTCCTTTTTTTTTTTTTTTTTTTTTTTTTTTTTTTTTTTTTTTTTGCTTATTTTCTAGGTTTTAGTCATAATAAGCAGGAAATTAGCTGAAAAAACTGGAGAGGTCTATTTTTTATTAAATTTGTTGGTTTGTTATATTATTCGTTGAATACACTTTTGTTTATATGTTGCAAGTTTGCTTAAAGTTTTAATCCTTTTAGTAAAGGGTGATTGTTTTAGCTGCTTTTGTACGTTTTTAAGTCGTAATTAGCGCATAAATAAGCCGAAAGTAATAAGCTCATAGTCTCAAAAATAAACACAATAAGCTATTGGGCTAGGGGGTGTTTGTGTTAGCTTATTTACCCGTCTTATTAGCTTAAGTAAATTTGGAAAAGATTAGTATAAGTTCACCTGCTTTGCTCGAACTCAAGAAGTACTTTTTTTGTTTTCTTATAATTATCGTTGTTTTTTGTTGCAAGATTGCTTAAAGTTTTAATCTTTTTGTAATAGGGTGTTTGTTTTAGCTGCCTTTATACGTTTTTAAGTCGTAATTAGTGCATAAATAAGCCAAAAAAAAAAAGCTTATAGTCCCAATAATAAACATTGCCTTAGGTATGCGGCTGTATTTTAAGTATTGGATGGATGAGCAATATCTCCTCACCTGTTTTGCTCAAACTGGAGAGGTCTAATTTTTATAAAATTTGTATAATTTTTTGATTGATTGATTATCTTGTTAATTGTTTGTTATTAGATTGCAAAAAAATAATAAACAATAATAATTTTTGTTATAGGAACTTATTTTGTTCGTTTTAAGTCATAAATAAACATCCTCTTATTTACCGGTTTGTCTTTGTTTTTATCTAATTTATTCTATAACTTGTTATTGTTGTAAGATTGCTAAAAGTTTAATCTTCTTATAAAGGGTGTTTGTTTTACTATCTTATTCTCTCGATTTTTATTAGTCACGATAAGTGCGTAAATAAGCAGAAAAATTGAGCTTTTGATCAATAAGCAGAAGTAAAGAAACTCATAAACCCGAGAATAAGATGAACAAACAAAATAAGCTCGTAAATTTCAACTCTTTTTTATATAATTTTTTACGTGTTTACAATGAGTATATAATTTGTTTTGTACGGATCTTAAATTGCAAAGAATATAATCTTTTTTTATAGGGTGTTCTTTTAGCTTATTTTAAGTAATAAATCCATAATAAGCTTTCAAGTTAGGAGGTCTTTGTGTTAGCTTGTTTACAGGTCTTATTAGCTCATGTATATTACTATATTTGGAAAAGCACTTATGTAAATTTGGAAAAATCCCATAAGCCTACTTTTTTTGGCTTATGATTTTTCAAGGCGAGCTTATGACCTTATAAGGTCATATTGATAAGCTCATAAGGCCAAAAAATAAGTGGGCTTATGAGGTTTCCTAAATATACATAAGCTAATAAGACCTGTAAATAAGCTAACACAAACACCATTTGAAAAAAAAGAAGCCGAACAATATAAGCTCAGAAGCCGAAAATAAGATAAAACAAACATCTCTATAGGTGTATCTTTATATTTCCAAGGATGTGAAAGAATTGGGTTTTGAATTGTTGGTATGTGTAATGGATACTATTTATGTCATGTTAACCAAAATTGCAGTTATGACATGGAGGTGTTAAGAATTTTTTATATTAAGGCCTACTACTTTTGGGATATATAATTTTGGGATGAGTTATGTTAAGAATTTGACACAGTGACACTAGCTGCGTTTTTTGGGTTATGACTAGAATTGTTGCTATGTATGCACTATGCATGATAAAGATTGGATGTCGTGTTACTTTCTAGAAAGTAGAAAGCTTGCTTAGTTTTATAGTTGGTTTATGCATGTGTAGTAGGTTAAATGTGTTTATATGTTTTGAATGCTAATACGTTGGCTGTTTTTGACTTTTTGCTATATGTATGTGATGGGGGAGTGTTTTGTTTTGTTGCTCATGTGTAGCTTATCTAAGGATGATTTGTGCTTGCAGGTGGTTTCTGCGAAAGTTATACGTAACAAGCAAACTGGTCAATCTGAGGGCTATGGCTTCATTGAGTTTGTTAACCGTGCTGCTGCAGAAAGGCATTTACAGGCATATAATAGTACTTTGATGCCTAATGTTGAGCAGGTCTTCAGGCTGAACTGGGCTTCGTTTGGGGGCGGTGAAAAGAAACAAGACGATACACCTGACTACACTGTATTTGTTGGGGATTTGGCAGCTGATGTTACGGATTATACCTTGCAAGAGACATTTAGCGCTCATTATACCTCTGTTAAGGGTGCTAAGGTTGTAACTGATAGGCTTACAGGACGCACAAAAGGTTATGGTTTTGTAAAATTTGGAGATGAGAGTGAGCAAATACGTGCCATGACTGAAATGAATGGAAGATTATGCTCAACCAGACCAATGAGGATTGGACCAGCCGCTAACAAAAAGAGTGTGGGAACTCAACAGTATGCGAAAGGTACATATTTCTGTCTTTATCGGCCTCTCACATGGCACTGCATTCAGTTAATCTCCGTATGGCTCATCTCTTTAGAATCAGTCGATTCTTATATTTGTTTGTTTAATTGGTGTCTTGGACTTGTTTGTATTAGATATATCTGTTTGGTAGTCTTCTGAAGCTTCTTACGGTTTATCCATTTGAGATATTGGTCGATTGTTGTAGATTAAATCAAGCTTAATAACGCCCTTTCCTTCCGGTGCTTTGCAAGTCATGGGCTTTAATATTCACATATATTGAACGTTCAAAAACTTATAAAACTCCTATTCTCTCAAAGCAGGGCATCAAGAGGCTCTATCGTTTAAGGGTCTGGCAATGATTTCAGCAGAAATTAATTGTTACCCTATAGAGGGTAGCCTCCCTAGGTCAGTGTTAAATTTAATGTCATTAAATTACCCTATTTTAAGTTCCTCGAGGCAGAGTTATGTTTCGTTTGTTTCTTTTTACCAAGTCCTTTCAATTCGAGCTTTTTTTTCAGTCAATTTACATTGTTCCCTGCCTTTCAATTTTTTTTCTGTCGTTATATCGTTTACCCGTATTACTTTTAAAGTTATTAAAACACCTTTCTTTTAAATTCTTAGAGTGATCTGTAGTTCTGTTCTTTTCATAAACATTTATGGTTGCTGTCGTTTCTTTGAATGAAGTTTAGCTTCCATTTTTCTTTAGTTATCTCTTTCAGTTACATACAAGCTTATCATGATCATTGGTTTGCCAGTTTTTCCTTCTTCATGATGTATGCTGTATGTGTGTTTTTTAGTTGAGTGTTTGTATCCATGCTAGACAGAGTGACAGACAGTGCTAACATGTACTTCAGATGATCTTAAGTTCTTAACAGTAAAAATTCCCACATGCGGTTCAAATTAGACTCACGGTTAGCTTTTATGCGAATTGAAGTTTCAGAGAGCCATTAAACAACAAAAAGTATATTAGTAACAAGAACATATAGAAGTTCCACAGAAATTGACTGACCCAAAAGAAGGGTGCTAGGATGAAGCGACTAGTATGGATCCTTTATTGGCAGTAACTTTTCATGTCTGGATGAGGTTTCGGTTTAAAATTTCACACTATGAAATACCTTAAGCATATATGTATGTACTTTTGGCCATAAAGAGTAAAGACTACAAGAACTAAGTTGGTACGAGTAACCTTTTGTTTCTAGAGTTTTGCATGTTATAGTAATAACCCTTTTCGATTGACTTCTCTGGAATCTTTCATGGTTTCCGTTTTCTGAATATATGTGCATTGCTCTTAGTCTTAGCCATCTTGAAACAACGAGAAAATATGAATTATATGCCTTTACATATTCCTTGTATTGGCTGAATAAACATAAAAGGTTTTGTTCTGTCGATACATTATTCATGCAATTGCAATAATTAGCCTTCTTGCTATTCTATCTCCATCGCTGCAATTACTGATCTCTGCAATTATGGGATATCAGACGGAGGCAACAACACATGCTTGCCTTTAAATATTTTTCATTTATATTTTCTTTATTTGCTGCTTCATACCAGAATACTCAAGGAACACCAAATGACGACGATCCAAATAATACAATTGTCAGTAATTTGTTTCATTACCAGACCACATGTTACATTATGAAACCGAATGCTGAATGTTTGAAATTTTTCATTGCAGGTATTTGTTGGTGGGCTGGATCCTAATGTTACCGACGAACATCTTAAGCAGGTGTTTAGCCAATACGGACAGTTAGTCCACGTAAAGATCCCCGTCGGCAAGCGGTGTGGGTTTGTTCAGTTTGCTGAGAGGTATGTGACTCATGCAAAATTTGATTCGCGAAGGAGAATTTATTATCTTGTGCTAATTAATATTTTATGCGTGTATATGCAGAAGCTGTGCTGAGGAAGCATTAAGAATGCTACAAGGAACTCAATTTGGTGGACAAACTGTCAGACTTTCATGGGGTCGTAGTCCTGCGAGTAAACAGGTTCGTGCAATTATTAAAATGTAATTATATAGTGACGCCAGCCGTATTTAATTAGACCGCATCCCTTTGTATATTACAAATGCAAAGGTTCCCATGTACAATTATGGAGTAAGATCTGTTTTTTTGGTATGTATTAATGTCAAAACACTTGTAGCAAGCATATCTCGTACTTGTATGCTTTGATATATCCGCCCATAAAGTAGCTAGAGAACCTGATTCACGTTTTGAATTTGTTCAGCCTCAGGTAGAGCAAAGCCAATACAACGGTGGATACTATGGGTATGGACAGGGATATGAAACCTACGGATATGCTCCAGTTGCTCAAGATCCTGCTATGTACTGTGGAGGCTATGCAGCAGGATATGGTGGGTACCCACAGGTCCAACAGCAGCCCCAACCACAGCAACCACAGCAATAGGGGGTAAGATAAACACAAAATCCAAAAATGGAAACAACATAGTCCTTTCCTGATCTGCCAAAAACAGATTCAATGTTTGTTGAACATGAGAAACCATTGTAACATATTACTAGTAATAACAATGATTTTGGTCTATAAGATTCCTCTATCCTGTTTTTAGCGAGTGGCGTTTTAGATATTCAACTAATGGTCCAATAGACTTATTTAGTTTTGTGCCAAGTCAAACATTTCATTTGGAGTGGGACAATTTCTACATGTCACGTGTGAAAATTTTCTGTTTGGGTTCTATTCCTATGATAATGTTATAGACGTAAAATATATACTTTTGGCATCCAGAAAAAGGACAAAAACAAATATTGCTTGGTCGGTCAACGACACAAGATTGACATTTTAAGATTGAAGAGTATATGCATTTTGCAGTAGCATGCCAGCCTTTTTTTTGGTTGAACGAGCAATGTTTTATAGGGTGTTTAGTCTAGACATATATTCTATTGTGTTGCATGAGTGCTCATCGTAAAGAATGTTTTGATCTTCCTTATTGCCAGTATTATGTTTACTTGATTCACGACTAAAAGTGACCTTTGTATGTGCAGTGATATGCTTGGGCATTATATGCTTCATATTTGAAGGCTGAGCTGCTCCGGATCCTGCAATTGAAGACTTATGTGTCCCTATTTCCTGCTACACTGTAGTAAATTATCTACTACTCATGCTATGATTATTTTTCGTTTGTTCCGAATTCATTTTCTTTTGAGCTGTGTTCGTTTGTCCATCCTGAGGCTCTTCTTAGCTACTTCGAGTTCTGTAGCCATTTGACTCTACATTAATTTGCTTAGAAGAGATTGATTTGAGGTCTCTTCTGTTGCAACGTGAGCATGGCATATTTATGATCAACAACGTTGACTTTCTTTTGCTTTATAGCGTACGAGTTCTGTTTGACATCATAATGAGATCTGCATTCAGATAGATCCGTGTTGAACTATTTAACAAAAATGTGTTAATTGCATCTTAAAATGCTGCAGACCATATTAACAAAGGAATATGCAGTTTTGACTTATATTTCATAGTATGGAACTTTTATAATCAAACTAATCATGTTAGTCAGGATGAAGGTAACAGCTAAGGGTAAATGGCTCTAAGTAGATCAAACTCATCAAAAGATTACCTGGTGGGGTAATCCAGTACAAAGAAATTTTTTTGGCAGAAAAGACCTAAATTACTACTTAGCATTGTATGATGGAGTTTATATAGTGACACTGTACATATTAGGTTATTGGTAAAAATGGATAATATATACGAGTACAAATCACCAATACATCTTTAAGATGAGAGACTATGATTTTAAAAGTCGCGATATGATTGATCTTCTATAAGCATCAAACTGATTTTATTTACTGCACATTAATGTAAAATACTACTCTTTTACTTTGAGGTTGAGAATTATCAGATGAAAACTTATGTGAAATCCAGGTATTCTATTGCAAAATATAAAACTTGAACGAACTTTAATCTGGTAAGTTTGATGGTAGGAAAACGACTTGATGTGTATGGGGTTTTGAACATTTAAGATTTTGATAAAGAAGCGCGACAAAACAAAAATTGGATAGAAAGAATCGTCCATTTTGATAATAGACCCAAGTACACACCGGCCACGATAGCATTGAGACATGACAAATTTAAAGGCAAAGATATGGCGAGAAAAAAGTGACCTTCTGCAATGCTTGAGACATTCAGACCAAATTCGTAACTTGGACTTACTTACCTCTGTGTTTACTTTACATCTTTGAGTTTAAAAGAAACCTTAACCAAGGGCGGGAAGATTTACTAGAACATAAAATGTTATCAATAGTTTTAATCAAGTTGAGTTAATACAAATGACGAAGTCATCCGAACGGTTTATCATATAAAAAATCATCATCCTTTATTCTAATCAAGTTGACTTTAATACAATAATCAAGTTGTGGAAGCTAGAAAGATAGTCTCATTCCACCATTCATTCATTAGTCAATCACTCTTCCTCATTTGTATTTCACAGAAACAAATAGTTAGTTCATTCGGGTACGCCCTTGTTTTGATGTTAGTATTTTGATCATTCTATCTGTCTTTGCAAGTTGTTAGCTACATTCTGAATTATTTAGTGTACTTGGGCAATCCGGATTACCAAAGTTTTTTGGGTTACCTGGGTTTCCGACTCGACATTGCGAGCCGACTAATCCCAGGGTGACTACCCTTTTGGATAGCCCGGAGTCGGCGCAGGTGAACCTCCGTGGCCACAAGGGAATTATTTTTCTCCCCGTTGGATTCGAACCCTTGACCTCCTCTTTGGAAGGCTGTTATTCTTACCGCTGGGTCACCCTTGTGGTTACCAAAGTTAAATTTTGAGTGTGCATAACTCGGGTATCACCGTGACCTTTTCCAAACCCTTTCCTTGGCCACCCCCGAGATGTTTACCTAGTGAGGTTTGAACCTTAAACCTCTTGTGAGGACATTAGGAAGCCTAACCAGTAGACCATCTTTGTGGTGTATCGAGTGTTCATAACTCATAAGTACATAATTTTGTTGGTTCGCTGACAATCTTTTTTTGCTGTTTGATTATTTTGTTTTATTATATGTAGTTTTTGTATTTGAGGAAAGTATACTTGTGTTATTGTGAGGATTTAGAAAATGAGTGTGGTTGGGTTTGATATTGGGAATGAGAGTTGTGTTATTGCGGCTGCAAGGCGTGGGTAGGGTTGATATATTGTTGAATGATGAGTTGAAGCATGAGACACCTTCTGTGGTCTCATTTGGTGAAAAACAAAGGTTTTTCGGTTCTGCTGGTGCTGCATACGCCCTTGCCAATTCGAAGTCAGCTATTTCTCAAATCAAGAGGTTGATCGGAAGGCAGTATAAGGAACCAAGTGTGCCGGAAGAGCTCAAGTTGCTACCTTTTGTGACTAGTGAGGGTCCTCGTGGTGGTATTTTGATCGAGTTAGAGTATATGAAAGAGAATTTGGCGTTTGCACCTGTGGAGATTTTGGGGACTGCGTTATTGGGATTCCGTCGTATTTTACTGACTTGCAAAGGCGTGAGTATCTTGATGCTGCAACTGTTGCTGGTTTAAAACCTTTGAGGTTGATGCATGATGGCACTGCATAAGACTGATTTATCTGATGAAGGACCAACTATTGTTGTGTTTGTGGACATTGGTCATTGTGACAAGAAAAGAGCAAATGGACACACCCACTTACAATCTTTAATACAAAATATTATTGTAGTAGTCTATGAACTACTCACTTTGTATTCTGAGTAAAAACATGTAAAGGCTTCTCATTTATTTCTTTTGAAACTAAGTGACAAAATATGATCTCTGCACTATGAAAACTTCATCCAACACTTTTGACTCTCGTTCATTTAACTACCCATATATAGTTAATCAGTTATACATTTATGAATTTGACTACGAGTAAATTTTGACAAAATGAACATGAGAACATCAGATGGTTAGTAATTATGGTGGAAACTGGAAACCGGAACACCCAAAAATGACCAAAGAGCAAATGTGTCCGATGAAAATCATATACTTTGCAAAACATTTACGATCCGGTCACAGTACAAAACAAGAGGCTAGAAAAGAAGGGTAATGATGGGTATTTAATGATGTATATTTGAGTTCTTGTTACATCAATAGTAAAATTGATATATATGTCAAATTTGATGTTTGAATTGGGTATATATGACATTACAATTTTCTGTTATGACCTTTTTAAGTTTTAATTGGATATATATAGAATTAACCCTTGTTTTTAAATTGAACAAGTGAAGCGTGCATATACGAATTGTGAAGCACGCAACTCACCCACGTGCAACGCGCCCACAAGAACGTACATATACTAGAAGCGCGCCAAGTCATACGCACGTATGGTTTGCGCTCACATCGGACACATGGTGGCTGTGTCGCCTGGAAGTGCGATTGGTGAAGGACGCTCGCGCGCCGGAAGTCTATTCATGGACATCATGCTTCATGAATAGTGTTTGGATACATAGAAATTTAAACATTGTAATTGGTGATAAACGCAGCTACTGCATATCTTTGTTCTCCAAGACTATCTACCAGTTTGAGAAGATACATACACGTTTATTTTCTTAATACTTACAAACCAAATTGTGACGCATTACTTATTATTCCCTCAAAAAAATAATTGAACTTATTAAAGTTCTTTGTTGTTTGTTAATTTATTCACACTATCTCCCAGGTGATGCGGCGTATCTAGTATATTAGATACGGCGTATCAGAAGTTTAAGGTGATGCGGCGTATCACTTTAGGTGGATACAGCGCATGGTCTCTCAGTTGTGATACGGCGTATCCCTCAAAAGGATACGGCGTATCGGTGGTCACAGAAGGGTTGTTCGGTTGTGTTATAAATTGTGTGAATGTTTTAAAAGGCTTTCGAGTATATGTTCTTGTAAGTAATTTTAAAATGGTTAAATGTTATAGATTTTTGTCTTTGAACGAAGAGTAAACGTATGTATGCTTTTGTCAAACGTTTCGCGTCAAAAGTTTTAAATTTTAGTCAAAACAGGTACGGGGCGTTACAACTAATGAATAATTTCTTTAAAAATTCCCGTAAAATCACGGGTCTATAAGCTAGTATACCAATAAACTGCAACTTTCGACTTCTACAAGGTTTTCACACATACCATGAGCATAAAACATGTGTCAGATGCAAAGAAAAGCAATTGAAAAAAACGCTGGTAAAACATAGCATGGTGCATAAAAAAGTACTCGAACAACAAAGACTGGCCAACGTTAGCAGCCCAGCATCAATGGACTAAGTTGACAGCAAATAACTTTATAGATGTTTAATCATGTTAATCTTCTGGTTGAAGGCATTGGAGTTGCAAAACACTTCATAATAACCTCCCAAGATGTAGCTTTATTAAACTATAAAAAGTGTCTGGCAAACATCATATGATAACTCAACAAGAAAGATATATATCCATCCAAACACACAAATAAATAAACCCAGATATGTTTCATGAACATAGAAATTTAAACATTGTAATTGGTGATAAACGCAGATACTAAACTCAAGGATGATCAATCACTTTTGTCTTTTCTGTTGAACCTCGGGAAGGCAATAAGGTCTTCTCTGTTGAACCTCATGAAGACAATAACCGAAGGCACTATAATAGAAAAGCTTACAAAAACTCTGGCCAACCACCTGAGGCTTGAGGAGAAGAATGACAGCAGTGAGATCGAGAGAGGTACAAGAATAATAAGAAGGTAGGCCCAGTGGACGGGATAACTGTTATAGCGCTCGCCTTGGTGATATGCGCAGGCAACCTTCCAGATAAAGGAATACAAATATAGGAGCCCGCCAAAGATTACAAATAAGACTGTATATGCAATCCAATTGAGATCCCCCGAGGGAACAAATACAGCTGCCCCTAAAGAGAAAGGTACAAGGATTGCTGAAAAGCTGCCAATAGTTTTCAGAATGGTGTAATGGATTTTCTTCATCCAATTTTTCAGCAAGAAGCTTGAAAGGACCAAGACGAACGATGATAGCACAGCCATACATCCTGAGACAATGATCATGATTGTAAAAACCCCACCATGATCTTTAAAAAAGGATGGGTTTTGTCGAAGCAAGGGTCGAACAGCCCCTAATAGAAATGTGATAATACCCATCACGGCAAACAAAAACGAAAAGTAAGCAAAAGACCTGAAAGACACAAAAACGCATATTACTAATCAAAGGGATAATTGAAAAGCCAACCAAAATCTAATAATCCAAACTAATAACCGAAGGGTAATCGACAAAGTATAATTGAAACCAAAAATTAAATGTAAAAAAGGGATAATTATAAACATGCTACATATTACTAATCAGATCTAGTTGATTCAAGCGGTTAATTACTTCAAAAACATAATCAAACCTTTAACCAAAAAGAAAAAGACGGAACTTACTGTGGATTGACAGGTTTTGCCTCTTCTTTTCTGCTTCTAATTAATTGTGTGCTACGTTCACATCTTTCACATCTTTCATGGTATTCAGGTTCAGATTCCAACAGTCTGGTATCAAACGTGTCTAATATCTGATAAAAGGTATCGTCAATGAGCTTCAAGGGTTCAAATCCGATTTTATAGTCTACACTGCCATCATCAGTATATATGATTCCAGCATAGATTATGAGTCCATTATCTGGAACCTCATGGTATTCCCGAAGTTTCTGTTTAGCATAATCTATGGCTTCTTTAGCATTTTTACTTTCTTTGTTTTCAATATCAGTTTCAAGCCTCATGACGACTTCAAAGATTTCCTCACGTGGTGATATGAAAAGTGAGAGCAAGCTCCTTTTGTTGCTTTTTACATATTTTAATTCCGTGATAAGATCCTCAATCTCCCCCCATATACCAAGGGGCTTACCTACCGCGGCCATCTTAACAAACTAGCTATATGTCGAAGCTGAAAAAAAGAAGTATTTGGAGTCTCATTATTATCAATCAAAAATCAACACAAATATGCATAGCAATTAGTAACACACAACAACAAATTTCATAAATGATGCAGCATTTCGTATCAAACACAAACACGAATCAGTAAAAACATGTTTGACTAAAATGAACCACAAACAAAATCCGATCAAGTTCAAAAACAAAAATGTCAAAAATGACAGAAGTTAAACCTCAAACAGCATTTTAAGAAATCTGCAATTGATAGTAACAGATTTGATACTTGCATAAAAAAATCAGCATAAATGTGTTCAAGTTTTATCAAAATATTTCTGCAATCTATAAATATATATATATATATATATATATATATATCTGAAAACCCCAAGGTCAACAAATTACGAACTTGCCACACCTGTCAGAAATGAAACAGTATAAGCCATATTCTTCAGAAATGATCATCATACTTTAAATATATCACAAAACAAAAAATCCTTTCAAGAATCAACAAACAGCAACAAATAAGTACTTTGTACCAACAAAACAAATCCTTTAGGCCATCCGCAGTGGTCGGTCGACCGGCCGGGTCGCCCCTGCGCCGACAGAAATAGGCAACCCCTTCGACCCATCGACCGATTGTGTGACTTAAGTGTATATTGCATTCTTAGTTAGCGAGACTTATTAAATTGATTTAATGTGCTCCAATTTCACTTAAACTATCAATGGATTTTGTGAAACTTGAACTTAGTGAGGATCTAAAGTAGTCACCTGTTGTCTTTTGTGTGGGACTAAGGATTTATGTGGATTAGCAGTTAATTAAAAAACTAAGGGGGTGTTTGTCTAAGCTTATATTTTGGGCTTAGGCTTATGTTTTATAAGCGGCTTATGGCTTATAAATAATAAGCTCATACATAGTGTTTAGTTTAGCTTATTATACTTAATGAGGTAAAATGACAAAAAGGTATATGAACATAATAATATGTAATTATTAAATGAGGGTATAAAAGTCTTTTTGTATAACTGTGTTTGTTTAAGCTTATATATGGGCTTATGAGCTTATTTGATTTCGGCTTATATATCATAAGCCCCAATTTTCTGGCTTATTTTGAGACTTATGGGCTTATATAAGTTTATCATATCATAATAAACTGATCTACAAACTAAATTTCACAAACCCAACATATTTTATAATTCGAGCATTTATCTACTACCGTACTTATATTTAGCTAAACATAGCTCAATAATCACTCTAAAACAATACATTTACAGACATAAACCTAAAAATGCAGATCCACAACTATTCACATCACAAATATATTAGTTTACCTAGGGTCGTTGAAGGGAAGTAGAACACCATTCGAGGCCATGCCTGAGATTAGAAGAAGAACTTGAGTGTCGATCGTACAGTTTCGCCGCCGATTGCCACCAATAATTGCTACCTTAGAACATTCGGTGTGGTAACTTAGAGCTCGCGTTAAGGGTGACGTGGAGCTGCTTAACGCAGCCTTGTTGTGTGACAGTATAAAGAAGTGTGGTGGCTAACCTGGGAAATTTTAGGGTTAAGTGTATTGGGCCTAACTAATACCTATCGAAATTTGGACTGTTATTGGATCTTTGAAGTTGAGCTCGAATTTTCTTGGACTGCATTATTATAAGCAACATAAACCACTTAGCTACTTCAAACATCAATTGAATAGAGCAAAAATCTTTTATATAATAAAACAAAACCGCTAGTGGGGACTTTTTCATTTCAAAAAAATCAAATCATACCTTATTAAGTAATAATCAAATTTATTATTATTATATTTCTTAAATATTAAATAAGAAAAGCCTAAATACTTCTAAATTTATCCATATTTTATAAAAAAACGAATATGATTTGTAATCATTGAAAAAAAATTTACTAAATTATATGTGTCAAAAACTAAAAAATAAATAAAACTTAAAAACGGTGGAGCAAGTTTTTCAAAGATTTGGGCTGAAAATTAAAATTTAATAATTAAAACCCGAAATTACAAAATAATAATTTATTTAAAAGATTAGAAAAAACCCCGCGCGTGCGCGGGCATTATATCTAGTATACATAAAACAGCAAATCGGTACTTGAATCAAAATTTATAGAGTAAATTACAAAGATGGTCCCTGTGGTTTGCGTTGACTCACACTCTTGGTCCTTTGACTTTTTCTTTGCACAGATAGTCCCTAACTCCGAAACCCTTAACACTCACCGTTAAACCCCCTCATGTGCACATGAGGGTAAAAATGTCATTTTAGTCACTCTCTTTCTCCTTATCTCTTTCTTCTTTATGTGACCCACCACTACCCTTTTTCATCTCCTCACCCATAAACACCCAAGTCCCACCACCATTATTTCCGGCCATCAATTTTTCCGGCCACCTGAAATTATGACCACCTCAATCAAACACTCATATTCCTCTTACATGTGGCTCGTATAAGGAGGACCACATCAGCTTCTAGCACCAAACCTAACTTATCAGCAAGTTCTCGAAGAGCATCAAGGCAAGAACTTCATTAAGGAAGGTATCAAATTCAATATGTCCTTGTGGGTCAACAAGGGACTTAGAGTTATTTAAAAATGTCAAATCTATCCTGCCTAGTTCAATACTTAGCATTGAACATGTATATTTACAACTGGCTATAAAGGCAGGATATGATATTGAAATAACATAACTGCAACTTGTATGTAGCGATAACTTTGGTGATTAATTAGCTCTATAACACCAAAGCAAATAAAACTGATCAACAATCTAGAAAATCAAACACTTTGGTGATTAATTAGCTCTATAACTACATTAATTGTAAACTTTTGACATTGTATTGACAAATAATTTTCGCTGTATTTTAGCTCTTATATATATGTTATCTCATCGTTGCAAATATAAAATCAAAACACAGCAAAATAAAGGATAACAATAAAAACAGAACATAATCCTACTACATACATTTCCTAATCCAAGAAAAACCTAAAAAATGTTGATCTCAAACTTCTTTAAGATCAAACTCCAACTAAATCCGATGAGTTCCATATACAAACCTCCAAATTCAGCTCCCCACATGAATTGAGATACCCAAACGGAACCAAAAGAAAATCCGAAGGAGGAATACCAATAACCTTAGCTCTCAAAGATTGTGTATACGACTCGTTCGTGACACTCACCGAGTCAACTCACTCACTACTAAACTCAACTTTGCTCTCATTGGTTACAATAAGTCCATAAGCTAAAGTATATACCCTGATAATATGAGCCATAAATATTGAGCTCATTGGTTTTTTTTTTTTTTTTTTTTTTTTTTTTTTTTTTTTTTTTTTTTTTAAATAAGCCAATAAGCCCATCGAATAAGCTAATCCAAACACCCCCTTCGTGTACACCAAATACACAAGACGGAAAAAAAAAAAAAAAAACAACAACAACAACAACAACAACTAAAATTATATCAATACCAACGACACTTCCCTCGCCACCATCACTCCGCCACCATCATTCAGCCACCAAACCCTCACCCCCACGACATCAGACCGACAAATCTGGTGGTTTTCTTGGTGGGGAGCAAACAAAATTATACCATTTGTTATTTAGATTTATTGAGGGTGAGTGGGGTTGGTAAGTGAGCTAAGGGATGGTCGGATTCGTCGTTTGGGTGGCCGGATTCCATCGTTGATCTGTGGCAGAGGAGAGAGAGTGTGTGAGAGTTTGTGAGATATGTGAGAGAAATGGAAAAGGAAAAAAAATTTGTGTGTATTTATGTATGACAAAGGAAAAATAAATAAAAATGGAAAAGACTATATTACCCTCGTGTGCTTTGCACATGAGGGGTGTTTAGCAGTCAAACCTAACGTCGTTTGGTCAAAGGACTCTTAATGTTAAGGGTTTCAGAGTTAGTGACTGTTTGTGCAAAAAAAAAGTCAAAGGACCAAGAGTGTGAGTCAATGCAAACCACAGGGACCATCTTTGTAATTTCTAAAACACGTTTATGCAACTATAGAGATGTATACTATTTTGAATTTGCTCTATCAAATGCTACATCAATATAGAATTACGTGGTTAGGAAACTATTTTGCTACGTAATATCAAATTTTAAAATTATATTTGTTATCATTTGGTGTTTTTAGATACTTTTCTCTTTTACATTTAACTATATTCTTGATCATGTACAAATACGAATTAAGCTTGTTAAAAATCAATTAACGAAACGTAAGCTTAAAAGATAGTCTCAAACTTGCTGACTTTAAACGTATAGGTTCGATTTTATGGTTATGAAAGACGAAAACATGAAAAATGGTTTATGTTAATCATCTTTAAAAGTACAAGTGTTATGTATTTGTTTTCAAACTACTAGTTCAAACAAAAAACTCTCTAAAACATATATATATATATATATATATATATATATATATATATATATATATATATATATATATATATATATATATATATATATATATATATATATATTTTTAATCTCTACAGGAACCACCACTCTTTTATTAGTACGTTTTATTAGTATGTTTCGCATTAAGGGGAACATGATTGAAAAAAGCGCTAGCGCTAATCGGTCGATCGACAAGTGCCTAAATTTTAAAATTATATATGTATTGATAAATTTTCGTATAAATAACTAAGTAGGTTTAAAAAAAATGTTAGATGTTGGAATTGGCCCGTTTAGTTTGTAAATGAGTTTAAGATTAAAATTTGGATTTAATATTGAACTTGGATTATGATTTACATTTCAATTTGATGTAAGATAAAGAAAAATAATAAAAAGAAAAAAATTATATTTTAAGAGTTATCAAAGGACCCGACTTAGATTAGTATTTTTTAGAGGTGGCAAAATGGTTGGGTCGGGTCGGGTTGAGTCTTGGGTCTTAGATGGGTATGGGTTTAGAAGGGTCACTTGGAAGGATGGGTCTGGATGGGTATGGGTCGGATCGGTCGGGTTTTTTATGGGTTTCCTAACTTTTTTGTTTTATCATGGAACACAATAATTCATTACTGTAAACAAAGAAAAATAGTATTAAATATCAGTTTTTATACGTTTTTGTCTGTTTTTATACATTCTCATACGTTTTTAAATGTTTTTATAAGTTTTCATCCATTTTTATACGTTTTCGTCCGTTTTTACGTTTTCATCAGTTTTTATTCGTTTTCGTCCGTTTTTATACGTTTTCGTCCGTGTTCATCAGTTTTCGTCCGTTTTTTACGTTTTCATCCGTATTTTTACGTTTTATACGTTTTCATCTGTTTTCGTCCGTTTTTATACGTTTTCGTACGTTTTTATACGATTTCGTCTGTTTTTTCGTTTTCATCAATTTTTATACGTTTTTGTCAGTTTTCATACGTTTTCGTCCATTTTCATACGTTTTCATCCTCTTTCGTCCGTTTTTTTACGTTTTCATCAGTTTTTATACGTTTTCATCAGTTTTTATACGTTTTCGTCCGTTTTTATATGTTTACATCCGTTTTCGTCATTTTTTACGTTTTTATACGTTTCATCCGTTTTTTACGTTTTTGTCCGTTTTGATACGTTTTCATCTGTTTTTATACATTTTCGTCCATTTTTATCTGTTTTCGTCCGTTTTTATACGTTTTCATCCTTTTTCGCCTGGTTTTATACGTTTTTCTACGTTTTTGTCTATTTTTTTTAACGTTTTCGTCTATTTTTTTATGTTTTTGTCTGTTTTTTTACGTTTTATATGTTTTCATCCGTTTTCGATATATTTTTTTACGTTTTCGTCCTTTCTTATAGGTTTTCGTCCTTTCTATAGGTTTTCATCCGTTTTTTTTTCACGTTTTATTTGTTTTTATCTGCTTTCATCCGTTTTTGTCCGTTTTGATACGTTTTTATACGTTTTCATCCATTTTCGTCTGTTTTCATCCATTTTTTTACGTTTTATACGTTTTCATCCGTTTTCGTATGTTTTCGTCCATTTTTATACGTTTTGGTATGTTTTTATACGTTTCCGTCCATTTTTTTTACGTTTTCATCTATTTTTGTCCCGTTTGTTAATGCAAGCAGTCTCGTTGGGTAGATTGCTAGTGCAAGCAATCTCGTTTGTTTTGATTGATGACAAACATGTAACTTGATACATAACGTAAATGTACAAGTTACTTGTAATCATATCTTGTCTCAACATACATTCAACATCTCTCAAGTCCTCGTATGATACAACACAGGTTCGTACATGTTTGTTATGTGGCATTATGATCAAACCTTAACAAACCATTAGAATGTTTAAAATACGGTTAAGTCATTAAGTATTTTAAAAGGTTAATCATTCTACTTAGAACCTCATTTTACAAACATATATTAGTTAAGCTAGCATATACATGTTACATGATCACTAGGATACATGTTACAAACATATATACATTTATATTATTTACTTTTAATTCTTTAAATGGAAATATATATACATGACATCATGGCATACATCATTGACAAATCTTGTAGATTTAGAAAGATCTTAGATAGATTTTATAAGATTTGATTTTGGAAGATTTAGTAAGATTTGATTTGATTTTGATTTAGTAAGATTTGATAATATTTTGTATAGATCTTTAAGCTACTAAATTGACTATGCAATATTTTGACATGACTTAACATGATATGAAATGATATGAAAAGATTTATTGAATTCTTAGCTGTCATGAACCCACGGATCCAAAGCAGTACAAGTACGGATCCAAATTAAGGGATCCGCCATATCCGTGGCTTGTAGAAATTGTTTTCCTTTAAATAGTTTTACACATGGTTTTAGTTTACACATGGTTTTAGTTTTACACATGGTTTTAGTTTTACACATGGTTTTAGTTTACACATGGTTTTAGTTTACACATGGTTTTAGTTTTACATGTTTTCCTATAAATAGGAGTCCATGGTATTACAAAGAAGCAAGCCATTAGAACACACATTCCCTCACTCATTTCACACACTTAGATTAGTAGCAAAACATGTAGAATCATACATTAATCACCCTTTACATAATGATCATAATGCTACTAACTTTCATTATGTTGTAAGCATACACTTGTTATGATCCTTTGAAGCAAGCTCAAGATCACAAGTCATCATCCATAGCATACTTACTTATCCACCATTAAGATGCATATATGAAGATCCATCACAACAAGTTTAGGAGCTTGTGATCTTCATACATTGAAGGCTTCCGATCAATGGAAGTTCATATAGAGTAGGCATTCATATCCATGATACACTTATGTCATGGATCATTGTTGTAACCATCATTGTATCATTTAGATCAGTAGAGTGAGGTTAGTATTTTAGTCCTTAAAATACAAAGAGTGTTGGGAGTGGTTGTACCCTTGTAAAGAACCCGGTGTTTAGCTTAGTACCGGAAAAAGAAGTAAGCGACGATGGGAGTGGTTGTACCCTTGTAAAGAACCCGGTGTTTAGCTTAGTACCGGAAAAGAAAGTAAGCAACGTGTAAAGGTTTTCTCCGCCTAAGAAAGGGAGCTTGTTGATCTAGTGAAGTAACTCTCGAGTTGGGTACTCGGGGAGTGGAGTAGGGCGGAGAGGAGCTCCGTGACCGAACCACTATAAATCATAGTGTTCGGTTTGCGCTTTCTTTTACTTACCACTTTACTTTTATGATTGCTTTATATGTTTGTTTGTGTTGTGATACTTGTTTGACAACTTGCTTAAGGATATGCTAGTCATAAACCACACGTAACATATTTCATATTACAAGAAGCCAAATTGGAAATTTGATACAACAAGTTTTAAGTTTTAAAACGGTAAACGTATTCACCCCCTCTACGTTTTCACACCGTTTTTATGTTTTCGTCTGTTTTTATACGTTTTCGTTTTGTTATACGTTTTTGTGCATTTTTATACGATAAAAAACGTAAAAATTGGAGAAAACGGATGAAAACGTTTAAAAATGTAAAAAGATCAGACGAAAACGGATGAAAACATATAAAAACATAAAAAAAAACAAACGAAAATGGATGAAAACGTATAAAAACAGATGAAAACTTATAAAAACGTAAAAAAAATGGACGAAAAATAAAAAAAATGGATGATAACATTTAAAATCGGACGAAAACGTAAAAAAATGGACGAAAACGTGTAAAAACGGACGAAAACGTATAAAACGGATGAAAACGTGTAAAACGGAAGAAAACGTGTAAAAACGGACGAAAACGTATAAGAACGGACGAAAATGTATAAAAACGGATAAAACATATAAAAACGGACGAAAACGTATAAAACTGTAAAAAACGGACTAAAATGAATGAAAATGTATAAAAACTTAAAAAACGGATGAAAACGTTTAAAAACGTAAAAAAAAACCGGATGAAAACGTATAAAAATGGATGAAAACGTATAAATACATAAAAAACAGACTAAAACGTATAAAAACGTAGAAAAAGGACGAAAATGGATGAAAACGTATAAAAACATAAAAACAATGGACGAAAACGGATGAATACGTAAAAAACGGACGAAAAAGTATAAAAGTGGACGAAAACGTAAAAAAACAGATGAAAACGTATAAAAATGGACGAAAATGGATGAAAACGTATAAAAACATAAAAAAACGGATGAAAACGTAAAAAAAACGAATGAAAACGGACGAAAACGTAAAAAAACGGACGAAAACGTATAAAAACGGACGAAAACATACAAAAACGGATTAAAACGTAAAAAAAGGGGTGAAAACTTATAAAAACGTAAGAAAACGAATGAAACGGATGAAATCGTATAAAAACGGATGAAAAGTATAAAAATGGACGAAAACTTAAGAAAACGTATAAAAATTGGCTGGGAGTTATTTTTAGAATTTTTCTCAATAACCAACTTAGGCCATGTGGATATAGTATTAGATCCATGTGGGTATAATCACTACAAAAAAACGTGGGCTTAGGGACGATAATCTCGTCCCTATTTTAAACATGGCGTCGTCCCAAAGTATAAATGGTACGACATCGCGTCCCAAAGTTGTAGCCTCTTTTTTGTTGTCACAAAAATATTTGGGACGACATAGTCTTTGAAGATTAGGGACGACAATAAACTGGGCCTACCAACAATTCAACGCTGCAAGAAACGAAAAGGGACGACAACGCTTTTGCAAATAGGGACGAGATTATCGTCCCTAGTTTATTTATTTATTTTTACTTTCTTTAATATTTTTAAGTAAATAAGAAACTGTTTTTAAAAATAAAATAGGGACGACATAAAAAAAATAGGGACGAGATTATCGTCCCCAAGTATTTCAATTATTTTAATGTTAAACAGTTAGGGACGATATTATTTGGTAGTCAAACAGAAAGGGACGACTGGTTTAGTGCAATTTAGGGACGACTATTTTTCCTGAGAGCAAAAAAAAAATTGCAGCAAACCTGCATTTTTTCCGGAAAAAATCTACCAAAACAAATATAACATGTAAATTACCACCATCCACAATACCAATTCGACAATATGATACAATACCAAATTACTAAACGATACAATACCATTCCACAAATCCACGATACCATTCAAAAAAAAGGATACAAATTAAGCTAACAAGTCACAAACTTACTAATTAACATGTCTCAAATTAAGCTAACAAGTCACAATACCAAGTCATAAAGTTAACACAAATAACTAGATACTACATCCCTACGCCTACTCCTCGTCCGACTCCTCCGCCTCCTCCTCCTCCTCATCACTATCAATCTATCATCATTATTATCATTATTCAGGTTCAGATTCCAACAGTCTGGTAAGTGCTTCTATATCAAACGTGTCCAATATCCGATTAGAGCGACTGTAAATGAGCTTGAAGGGTACAAATCCGATTTTAACGTCTTTCCTACCATCATCAGTATATATGGTTCCAGTATAGATTATGAGTCCATTGTCTGGAACCCTATTGTAGTTCTCAGGTATCTGTTGCGCAGATGTTATGGCTTCTATAGAATCCTCATATTTAATATCACTTTTCCAAACTTCAAGCTTCGTAATGACGTGAGGGATTTCATCATCTGGTGATATGACAAAAGAGAACAAGCTCCTTTTGTTGCTTTTTACATCTTTTAATGCCTCGATTTGATGCTTAATCTTCCGTGATCTTTCTCTTTCTTGGTATTCAGGTTCAGATTTCAACAGTTTGGTAAGTGGTGCCATATCAAACGTGTCTAATATCCGATTAAAGCGATCGTGAATGCACTTGAAGGGTTCAAATCCGATTTTAACGTCTTTCAAAACACTTGTAGCTACCATCATCAGTACTTGTATGCTTTGATATATCCGCCCATAAAGTAGCTAGAGAACCTGATTCACGTTTTGAATTTGTTCAGCCTCAGGTAGAGCAAAGCCAATACAACGGTGGATACTATGGGTATGGACAGGGATATGAAACCTACGGATATGCGCCAGTTGCTCAAGATCCTGCTATGTACTATGGAGGCTATGCAGCAGGATATGGTGGTTACAGCATTGTCCTTGCCTGATTTGCCAAAAACAGATTCAATGTTTATTGAACATGAGAAACCATTGTAACATATTACTAGTAATAACAATGATTTTGGTCTATAAGATTCCTCTATCCTGTTTTTAGCAAGTGGCGTTTTAGATATTCAACTAATGGTCCAATAGACTTTAGTTTTGTGCCAAGTCAAACATTGCATTTGGAGTGGGACAATTTCTACATGTCACGTATGAAAATTTTCTGTTTGGGTTCTATGTTGGTATTTTAGTGTAAAATAGATTGAGTTTAATATGCAAATAAGGGTCGACACTTATTTGGATATTAACTGGACTAACGGGGGTTCCAAGGGGGCGTAGCCCCCTTGGTGGGGGTTCGGGGGCAACGCCCCTGAGAGAAGCAGGGTCCAAGGGGCGGCAGCCCCTGGCAGGGTCCAAGGGGCAGATAATGCTTGGTTTCTGCTGCTAATGCTTGGTTTCTGCTGATGGCAGATGGTTCCTGCTGATAGCAGATGGTTTCGGCTGATAGTGGATCGTTCCTGCTGAACCATTCCTGCCGATAGTGCAGTTCCTGCTGCTAGTGTTTTACAGTTATTAGGCTTTAATAACTGCCCCTATAAACCGTCTTATATATTCTCTATTTCGTATAGAGAAAAGAGAAGGCTGATCAACCATTTTTTGATCACGTATTACTGCAAACATACAATCATTCACAAACTTGAATCAATTAGATTTTATCCGGTCGTTAATTGGTATACACTCCAATTTAATCGATCTGAAAACGTACAATTCGTGACTTCTAATTGCTATCAGGATACCAATCTCACCCCAATTACCACACATAAACAACATTCTATTCCTATGATAATGTTATAGACGTAAAATATATACTTTTGGCATCCAGAAAAAGGACAAAAACAAATATTGCTTGGTCGGTCAACGACACAAGATTGACATTTTAAGATTGAAGAGTATATGCATTTTGCAGTAGCATGCCAGCCTTTTTTTTTGGTTGAACGAGCAATGTTTTATAGGGTGTTTAGTCTAGACATATATTCTATTGTGTTGCATGAGTGCTCATCGTAAAGAATGTTTTGATCTTCCTTATTGCCAGTATTATGTTTACTTGATTCACGACTAAAAGTGACCTTTGTATGTGCAGTGATATGCTTGGGCATTATATGCTTCATATTTGAAGGCTGAGCTGCTCCGGATCCTGCAATTGAAGACTTATGTATCCCTATTTCCTGCTACACTGTAGTAAATTATCTACTACTCATGCTATGATTATTTTTCGTTTGTTCCGAATTCATTTTCTTTTGAGCTGTGTTCGTTTGTCCATCCTGAGGCTCTTCTTAGCTACTTCGAGTTCTGTAGCCATTTGACTCTACATTAATTTGCTTAGAAGAGATTGATTTGAGGTCTCTTCTGTTGCAACGTGAGCATGGCATGTTTATGATCAACAATGTTGACTTTCTTTTGCTTTATAGCGTACGAGTTCTGTTTGACATCATAATGAGATCTGCATTCAGATAGATCCGTGTTGAACTATTTAACAAAAATGTGTTAATTGCATCTTAAAATGCCGCAGACCATATTAACAAAGGAATATGCAGTTTTGACTTATATTTCATAGTATGGAACTTTTATAATCAAACTAATCATGTTAGTCAGGATGAAGGTAACAGCTAAGGGTAAATGGCTCTAAGTAGATCAAACTCATCAAAAGATTACCTGGTGGGGTAATCCAGTACAAATAAATTTTTTTGGCAGAAAAGACCTAAATTACTACTTAGCATTGTATGATGGAGTAAGATCTGTTTTTTTGCTATGTATTAATGTCAAAACACTGGTAGCAAGCATATCTCGTACTTGTATGCTTTGATATATCCGCCCATAAAGTAGCTAGAGAACCTGATTCACGTTTTGAATTTGTTCAGCCTCAGGTAGAGCAAAGCCAATACAACGGTGGATACTATGGGTATGGACAGGGATATGAAACCTACGGATATGCGCCAGTTGCTCAAGATCCTGCTATGTACTGTGGAGGCTATGCAGCAGGATATGGTGGGTACCCACAGGTCCAACAGCAGCCCCAACCACAGCAACCACAGCAATAGGGGTAAGATAAACACAAAATCCAAAAATGGTAACAACATTGTCCTTTCCTGATCTGCCAAAAACAGATTCAATGTTTATTGAACATGAGAAACCATTGTAACATATTACTAGTAATAACAATGATTTTGGTCTATAAGATTCCTCTATCCTGTTTTTAGCGAGTGGCGTTTTAGATATTCAACTAATGGTCCAATAGACTTTAGTTTTGTGCCAAGTCAAACATTGCATTTGGAGTGGGACAATTTCTACATGTCACGTGTGAAAATTTTCTGTTTGGGTTCTATTCCTATGATAATGTTATAGGCGTAAAATATATACTTTTGGCATCCAGAAAAAGGACAAAAACAAATATTGCTTGGTCGGTCAACGACACAAGATTGACATTTTAAGATTGAAGAGTATATGCATTTTGCAGTAGCATGCCAGCCTTTTTTTTGGTTGAACGAGCAATGTTTTATAGGGTGTTTAGTCTAGACATATATTCTATTGTGTTGCATGAGTGCTCATCGTAAAGAATGTTTTGATCTTCCTTATTGCCAGTATTATGTTTACTTGATTCACGACTAAAAGTGACCTTTGTATGTGCAGTGATATGCTTGGGCATTATATGCTTCATATTTGAAGGCTGAGCTGCTCCGGATCCTGCAATTGAAGACTTATGTGTCCCTATTTCCTGCTACACTGTAGTAAATTATCTACTACTCATGCTATGATTATTTTTCGTTTGTTCCGAATTCATTTTCTTTTGAGCTGTGTTCGTTTGTCCATCCTGAGGCTCTTCTTAGTTACTTCAAGTTATGTAGCCATTTGACTCTACATTAATTTGCTTAGAAGAGATTGATTTGAGGTCTCTTCTGTTGCAACTTGAGCATGGCATATTTATGATCCACAACGTTGACTTTCTTTTGCTTTATAGCGTCCGGGTTTTGTTTGGCATCATAATGAGATCTGCATTCAGATAAATAGATCCGTGTTTAACTGTTTAGCAAAGGAATGTGTTAATTGCGTCTTAAAATGCCGCAGACCATATTAACAAAGGAATATGCAGTTTTGACTTTTCCTAGTATGGAACTTTTATAATCAAACTAAACATATTAAGTCAGGTTGAAGGTGACAGCTAAGGGTAAATGGCTCCAAGTAGATTAAACTCATCAAAGATTACTTGGTGGGGTAATCCATTATAGAGATTCATTTTTTTTTTTTTTTTTTTTTTTTTTTAATTAAGAAAAAAAAGACCTAAAATTACTATTTAGCATTCTATGAAGGAGTTTATATAGTGACACTGGACAAAATCACCAATATATTTTTAAGATGAGACAAAATGATTGATCCTCTAAGCATAAAACTGATTTTATTTACTGCACATTAATGTAAAATACTACTCTTTTACTTTGAGGTTGAGAATTCAGATGAAAACTTATGTGAAATCCAGGTATTCTTTTGCAAAATATATATATATATATATATATATATATATATATATATATATATATATATATATATATATATATATATATGTATATATATATATATATATAAACTTGTAGACCTTAATCTGGTAAGTTTGATGGTGGGAAAACGACTTGATGTGTATGGGGTTTTGAACATTTAAGATTTGTGCGAATGGCACCGTAATTTACTAAACTTGATTTTATTGTATTTTTTGTGTACTTTATAACAACTATGATACATACAGTAGCAAAAAAATGAGGGGCAAAATGGTCATAAAGTACACAAAAATACAATAAAATCAAGTTTAGTATATAGAATAGCAAAAAAATTTGTTCGATACATATAAAAGGTGCAAGTGACAAGTATGATACGCCATTAGCCCTTAAGATTTTGATAAAGAAGCGTGACAAAACAAAAAATAATGTAGTCATAATAGAAAGAATCGCCCATTTCGATAATAGACCCAAGCAATTGAGACATGACAAATTTAAAGGCAAAGATGTGGCGAGAAAAAAACTGACCATCTGCAATGCTTGAAACATTCAGACCAAATTGGCAACTTGAACTTACCTTTGTGTTTATGTTACATCTTTGAGTTTAAAAGAAACCTTAACCAAGGGCGGGAAGATTTACTAGAACATAAAATGTCATCAATAGTTTTAATCAAGTTGAGTTAATACAATAATCAAGGTTAATACAATAATCAAGTTGACTTTAATACAATAATCAAGTTGTGGAAGCTAGAAAGATAGTCTCATTCCACCATTCATTCATTAGTCAATCACTCTTCCTCATTTGTATTTCACAAAAACAAATAGCTAGTTCATTCGGGTACGCCCTTGTTTTGATGTCAGTATTTTGATCATTCTATCTGTCTTTGCAAGTTGTTTGCTACATTCTGAATTATTTAGTGTACTTGGACAATCCGGATTACAAAGTTAAGTTTTGAGTCTGCATAACTCAGGTAAACGGATGAGGATTTCCTTGTTTAGGTTACCCGGGAAGGGCGAGTCTTTGACTTAAATGTACGTGGCTTAACCGGGCCGGCTATTAGTTATCGTGACCTTTTCCAAACCCTTTCCTTGGCTACCCCTGAGATGTTTACCTAGTGAGGTTTGAACCTTAGACCTCTTATGAGGACATTAGGAAGCCTGACCAGTAGGCCAACTTTCTGGTGTATTGAGTGTTCATAACTCATAAGTACATAATTTCTTAGGTTCACTGATAATCTTTTTTTGCTGTTTGATTATTTTGTTTTATTATATGTAGTTTTAACTGATTGTTTGTTTGAATGACTTAGGTGTTGGAAAGGATAAAAATTGTAATTGGATTTGAATTTGAGGAGAGTATACTTGTGTTATTGTGAGGATTTAGGAAATGAGTGTGGTTGGGTTTGATATTGGGAATGAGAGCTGTGTTATTGCGGCTGCAAGGCATGGTAGGGTTGATATATTAATGAATGATGAGTTGAAGCTCGAGACACCTTTTGTGGTCTCATTTGGTGAAAAACAAAGGTTTTTTGGTTCTGCTTGTGCTGCATCCGCCCTTGCCAATCCGAAGTCAACTATTTCTCAGGTTAAGAGGCTGATCGGCAGGCAGTATAAGGAGCCATGTGTGCAGAAAGATCTTACGTTATTACCTTTTGTGACTAGTGAGGGTCCTCGTGGGGGTATTTTGATTGAGTTGGAGTATATGAAAGTGAAAATGATGTTTACGCCTGTGGAGATTTTGGGGATGTTGTTTAAACATCTTAAGCAAATAGCTGAGAAGAATCTTGAATCTGCTGTTGTAGACTGCGTGATTGGCATTCCGTCGTATTTTACAGATTTGCAAAGGTGTGAGTACCTTGATGCTGCAACTATTGCTGGCTTAAAACCTTTGAGGTTGATGCATGATGGTACTGCCATTGCATTAGGGTATGGTATGTATAAGACTGATTTAGCTGATGAGGAACCAATTGTTGTTGTATTTGTGGACATTGGGCATTCTGATACTCAAGTGATGGTTGCAGAATTTTATCAAGGGGGAATGAAAATATTAGCCTAATCTTTTGATCCAAACTTGGGAGGCAGAGATTTTGATGAAGTTTTGTTTAAACATTTTGCTGCACAATTTTTAGAGCAATACCAGATTGATGTTTACTCCAATGCTCGTGCTTCTATAAGACTTAGGGCATCCTGTGAGAAGTTGAAGAAAGTTCTGAGTTACAATACAGCAGCGCCACTTAGTATTAAGTGTTTAATTGAAGATAAAGATATTTGGGGTATCATAACGATGGAAGAGTTTGAGAATCTGTCACAGCAGTTTTTAGGAAGGGTTACAATTCCTTGTCTTAAGGCTATAGAGGACTCTCGTATAAGTGTTGATAAGATATATACAATTGAGCTTGTTGGTTCTGGATCCCGCATACCAGCTATTACAAAAATGTTAACTGCGCTTTTTCAGAAAGAACCAACAAGCACACTAAATGCTAGTGAATGTGTTACTAGAGGATGTGCTCTTCGTTGTGCAATGCTTAGTCCAACTCTCCAAGTTCGAGACTATGAGGTTTGTTAATACTCATACATTCTTTTGGAAATTCCTGGTGCATGACCATTATTGTTACTATATGCGTATTTTCAAGAACTGATTTCCTTAAGTTGTAAAGCAGCTTTGTAACATATTTAGTTACCCTTATATGTTCTTATGAGTGTATGTTATGTTTTCTTATCCTTTGCAGGTTAAGGATCTATTTCCTTACTCAATAACAATCCCTTTAGACAAACTTGAAAACGAAGAACACCAAGAACTTATGCTCTTTCCAAAAGGTAGTCTATTTCCAAACACTCATCAGATAACACATAGTGGAGGCACTTCATTTTATTTTCAAGTATCATACACCAACCTGAAAGATCTGCCAGCTGGAGTATCACCTTTAGTTGGTCATTTTAAGGTTAGAATCTCGTTAGTGTGTGCTCACACATGTTATAATCACACATGTTATAATACACATTCGATACACTTTGGCCCTTTATTACCTAGAGTTTATTGTTATTATTTTAGATCGGTCGGCTTGAATACCCTGCTTCAGAAAAGGTGAAGGTCGAATTTGTAGTGATGCTTAACTACCACGGAATTTTTGAAATAAAATCTGCATCAGTAAGTTTTGCTTTTTACCGAGTAGTTAAACATGGATTAACTAATCCTGTTCTGAGAATGACTTCTTATCATGATATTATCCACAATTATGTTTATTCAGCTTCTTTTACACTCACTTAAGATGGTGACCAACAGTCGTAATACCTTGAATATTGCATTTTCTGAGAATTTAGATGTGGCTACAACAAAAGATGAGCTTCTGGAAGCTCAAGAAAGAGAACAGATGTTTGCTGAGCAAGATAAAAAGGTTGAGCAAACAAAGGACCAAAGAAACACGCTCAAGTCATTTGTGTATGATACTCGTAGCAAGGTACTGTTTATATCAAAATAATTATACCAAGGAGTATTCTCATTGCATACAAATTGACATAATCTGTGTGATTTAGCTTAAAAGTGCCTACAAGAGGTTTGTCACTAATGTAGAAAATGAGGGGATCACTAAACATCTGCAAGAAACAGAGGACTGGCTATATGAAGTCAATGATGATGAATGTGATGAACAAATCTATACTGTAAAACTGGAGGATCTTAAAAAGGTGTGCAGAAAATGCTACTACTTTATTTTCATAACTTTTCTCGTATACACACGTCTAATTTTGCCTAATTATGTAGTTATTAGAACCAATTGAGAATAAATACAAGGATGAAAAGAAAGTGCAAGCAACAAAACCTCTCCTAGCAATGATTGAAGAAAATCATTTGGTTGCTGATTCACTCCCCCTCGAAAACAAAATGAAGGTAGAATCTATACCCCTTTTGCTCAGTCTTATCTGTATCATATCGAAATGAATACTGTTGAAAAATTTAGTGCACTTGAGGGATTAATTCACACCTGGTAATGGGCTTGGAGGTACGGAGTGTACACCCATCAGGTCAATGTTTACCCTGACTCAATTGAAGTGGTTTAATAGTGTGAATGATAATGCTGCTGATGCAGGTCATTCTGCTGCTAGCATTATCATTCATGATGCTAGCTTTAATGATGCTGCTGCTAGCTTCATTGCTGCTGCTAGCTTCATTGCTGCTGCTAGTATTGATACTGCTGCTTGTGTATCAATCCTGCTGCCAGTGTATCAATTCTGCTGCTAGCTTTATTGTTTCTGCTGCTAGAACAATAATGTTGTTGCTGAACTGATGGGCAATGGAATCTTTATTGTGCTGCTAGGCAAACGATTATGCTGCTGGTTATAACCACTGACTCCTACTATTATGAAAACTATTATGATATAATTAATGGGCCGTTAATTATACATAATTCCATGGGCTAGGGTTTGAGTAAACTCTATTATAAATAGAGGACGTATCATAACTGCATGGAATCGAACACACAAACCCTAAACACTTAATACGATTTGTTCTTGCTCTGTGCCTAGAATAAGAACTTCACTTGGTCTTATCCCATAGAGATATTCGTGTAACCCAGGCATAGGGTCGAATAGTTTCTATTGGAAAGTGATACCACGATTTCAAGTGAATATCCGGTACCTTGTTCATTGATTATCTTTACCCTTTCTGGGAATTACACAGCCAATACAACCAACAATCAATAGAAACTATTTCTGGGATAATCAATGGCTGCTGCTATGAGGCTATGGCTGCTAACTTTTCCAAACTGGAAAAGTTTGAAGGTGTCGATTTCAGAAGATGGCAAAAGAAGATGAAGTTCTTGTTGACTAGCATGAACGTGGCGTATGTTCTGACCACACCTATTCCTGAAGATCATGGGGATAATGCTACGATGGAACAGATGAGGAACAGAAGCAAATGGGAGAATGATGACTATGTCTGCAGAGGTTTAATCCTCAATGGTATGTCTGATACTCTATTTGACATATATCAAAATGTTGAATCTTCTCTAGAACTGTGGGATTCCTTGGAAGCCAAATATATGGCTGAGGATGCATCAAGTAAGAAGTTCCTTGTAAGTAATTTTAACAATTACAAAATGGTCGATTCTAGACCTGTCATGGAACAATACAATGAACTTCTTAGTATACTTGGTCGTTTCACACAACACAAGATGAACATGGATGAGGCTATTTCAGTCTCTTGTATCATCGATAAGCTACCTCCTTCTTGGAAAGATTTCAAGCATATGCTAAAGCATAAGAAGGAGGAGTTAACTCTTGTTGAGTTGGGCAGTCATTTGCGCATTGAGGAATCACTCAAAGCGCATGAAATTGACAAGCCAAAGAGCAGCACTGCTGCTGGTCCATCAGTTGTCAATATGGTGGAGCATAACAACTCCTCCAGGTTCAATGACAACAAGGTCAAACGTAAGCATCAGGATAACACCAAAACTGATCCTAACAAGAAGTCTAAAGCTACTTGTTGGAAGTGTGGTAAAACTGGACACTTCAGGAAGGATTGTAAAGGTGGGAAGATTGGCAATAAAGCCAATGGATCAGGCACAAGTGGATCTGGGAATGGTAACACTAATTCCCTGAAAGGTCAGAATATATTTAATAAGTCTTTTGAGATTTATTATGTTACATATATATCTGAATTGTACTTTATGCAGGATGATGATGTTGCTTGGTGGGTTGACTCTGGAGCAACAATCCATGTTTGTAAAGATAGAAGCTAGTTCAAGACGTACGAGTCAATGAATGATGGTTCTATTCTTCATATGGGAAATGAGTCAACAGCCCTGGTGCATGGAATAGGATGTGTTGATTTGAAGTTTAGTTCTGAAAAGATTGTTTCTTTGTTTAATGTTTTACATGTTTCTGATATTAGGAAGAACTTGGTTTCTAGTAGTATTTTGAATAATTGTGGTTACAAACAAGTTATTGAATCTGATAAATTTGTGTTATCTAAACATGGTGTGTTTATTGGTTTTGGTTATTTATGTAATCAAATGTTTAGACTTAATATTGTTCATGATATGGTTGATTCTGCTTTTATGTCGACATCTAAGTTATATGATTCAACCCTTTTGCATGCTAGACTTGACCATGTACACTTTAAAAGGATGTAAGATATGTCTAAGGATGGGTTAATCCCAGCATTTGACATGGACACTGAAAAGTGTAAAACTTGTATGATGAACAAGATAACTAAGAAACCATTTCAAAGTGTAAAACGTGAAACTAATGTGTTGGAACTGATTCATAGTGACTTATGTGATGTACATGCTACTCCCTCTTTGGGGAATAAGAAATACTTTGTGACTTTTATTGATGATGCTTCTAGGTATTGTTATGTTTATTTATTGCATACTAAGGATGAAGCATTAGATAAATTTAAAGTATTTAAAACTGAGGTTGAATTGCAACTAGAGTCCTTAATCAAGAGATTAAGGACTGATAGGGGAGGTGAGTACATGGATACTCTGTATTTCCAGTCTGTTGGTATAATCCATGAAACGACTACCCCCTATACTCCTCAGCAAAATGACATTTCTGAAAGGAAAAACAGGGTGCTGAAGGAGATGGTTAATTCCATGTTGTCCTATTATGGGCTGAGTCAAGGGTTCTGGGGTGAAGCTATGTTATCGAGTGGCAACATCAAGGTCTATAGAATCAACGATTTTGAGAAAGTCCTTGAGATGTTGATTAGGATCTTCAGAACGAAGTCCATGGAATGCGCA
>CP139507.1:11645421-12002732 GCA_021014915.2 Artemisia tridentata subsp. tridentata
GTTAAAAATCCAGCAGTGATCAACTTATGTGAGATTAAAAGTAATTTTGACTTTTTATCAAACAAGCACAGGTTTTTATGGTTCCTCTGAGTTGTTCTTCACTAAAGTGACATGTAACAACAACTAATAACAACACAAACACTCAGCAACACCACTGAATCAGCAAGATCCAAACACTCCTTAACTTAACTGATTTTATGATTTCCAAAGCAACTCAGAGAATTAAACTACAACACTGATTTCAGAACTCATAACATCATTACACAAGATCAAGGAAGCATAAAACATCAATGATCTAAGCATGAAACACAGAAATGGACCAAATGCTATTTTGACTGTTATGATGAGATTATCGCAACTATCAAAATCAAAGAACAAGCAACTGATTTTAAGCTTTATATTACTTTATAATTACCACAGAGACATAATAAGATCAAGATTTAAGCAATAAACAACTGATGCAGTGAAATGCTAAATTTGATCAAAAGGCTTACAAGTGAACTTTAACTAAGAGCAAAGAACAAGGACCAGAACCTATTCTAACTTGTTCACACAAGCTAGAAAACTACACTAAGCCTTCCCTATTAGCTTTTAATACCTAGAGTAGCTTATTCCACCCAGAGTTGACTTTCATTGACTGTTCTTGAATATCTTGCATTTAGAACTAGGGCATACTAAATAAGCTTACAGGAAGCTATATAAAGCTTATATAAGCTTATTACAAGGGTGTGGGAGCTTGTGAAAGCTTTTTAGTGGTGGTTCGAATCTTAAATTCTCAACAGAGACATACAAATTTTGAACAACAATAAATTCAGACACAAGATAATATGAAACAAGATTTTTATAACTTGAATTACTTTGAATTACAACTGGAAATGAGAGATTACATGATTACAACTAGATAAAGTAAAATGCGATTTAAACTAATTTAACTACTACTGAATTTCCTATTACATTGCTCTATTTATACAAAATACAACTGGGAAACCCTAATTAGACATCTCTGAACACATCTGCACCCTTGAATTGCTCCAAATCGATCTCAGCCATTGATTCATCATTTTGGCGCCAAAATTCTTGCTAGTGGATTGAGCAGGTTTAAGCATTTAATGCTTTAGGAGGAGGTGGAGAAGAAGCTTTTAAAGCTTTTGGCATTGTTAGGTGAGTGGGATTGGATGGGGGGTGGTATAGCAGAGAAACAATGGGTGAGGTGGTATTGGCGGGTTTGTGAGGTTGGGGAAGAGTTTGACTAAGTCAAACTGGTTTTGAATACCGGGTTGGGTCGGGTTATATTAATAAAGGATTGGGCTTGGGCTTAGTAATAAGATTGGGATGGGTTGGGTTGTTTAGGATGGGTTGGTTTTATTTTATTTTGGATCCGGTTGGTTATAGTAGCTAAATCACAAGGACCAAAATTGTAACTTTCTGATTTTCAAGGACCTCATGTGACAAGCTTCCAAAAGTTATCATAGGGACCATACCTGCAATATTAGATAATACAAGGACCATTGTTGCACATTTTTCCATTTTTACAAAACCAAGGACCTTTTATGTAATTTTCTGATTCTTGAAGGGCTTAACTTGTAATTATCCAAAAGTTATCAAAAAGGAACAATTATGTTATTTGAGAATAGTACAAGGGTTATATTTGATAAATTCCAATTTTAAAACCTTAAGGACTATTTCTGACATTTTTCAAAGTTGAGGGACCAAAGTTGTAAATTTGTAATTTTTAACTTCAAAGGACTTTTCTAACAACTTATGAATCCCCAAGGACCTAAAATGATATTTGTACAAGTTTTTAGTGATCAGGGACTAGATTTGACAACTTTTAAAAGTTGAGGGACTGAAACTGCCAATTATGCAAACTTTGTTCGTTTTTCACTTGTTTTTAAACATTTTGCATCTGAAACATATAAAACACAATTCTGGGATAATTTCAGTATTTTGATGCATTTCTGAGAGTTTTTGGATGTTTTGGCAGTTCAGATTAGGTAAAAATGATGAGTATTTAGACACTCATCAATCCCCCACACTAAACTATTGCTAGTCCCTAGCAATATTTTATGAAGATTTAATGGATTTGAAAGACTCTTTTCCAAAAGCCATTACTTCTGGAGTAGCCAATTGTTTCAGTTCAAGTAAGAACTTTGGTACAATGATAACCAAGTGATTTTGAGCAAATCACAAGCTGTCAACGGTTTTGATTTGTCTTTACCAGAAGCCGTTTGCTTCTGGACTAGCCAACTCTTAGATAAATTATCAATATTATCTTTGGTGAGCTGATTACCAATCATGGATTTTCACTGCCTTAACCACAAGCCATAACCTTGCGGGCTAGCCAACTCTTCACTTATGAAGATATGGTGAGTCGAATACCATACAATTTTCGGCAAATTGTAAGCCATCAACGGATTTGAGACATCTTTACCAAGAGCCGTTTGCTCTCGAATTAGCCAATCCTTATGTGGGTTAGACATGGCGGACTGATAACCATTTATTGCGTTCTAAGTGAGAAAAAATTTTAAAATTTTGGCTAAAAATGGGGGTACTAGATGGTACATTTGATCAAATTCGCTAGAATTTCCCCCCACACTTAGAACTGAATATTGCCCTCAATATTCAAAGCACCGGTTGTTAAACCAATACTTAGAACGGAAAAAGGAAATATTAATAGCCATTTATTTTGATATATACACTTTTTTTTTTTTTTTTTTTTTTTTTTTTTTTTTTTTTTACATATATACAACATGTGGGGCATCTCCCCCACACTAGATGGTAGAACAGAGAAAGAAAACAGAGACACGGGTAAAAACCCATGCTTTGCTAATGTTTTTGATCACCGAGTCACTAGCTTGACTCGATCCCCGCATTCATTGGTTCATGGGGAAAGTTTGAAGATCCGGGACAACCATGAATGGTATGTCCTCTCCAAAGTAGTGTTTTAAACGATGACCATTCACTTTGAAATTAGGACCGTCAGCTTGAGATAACTCAACGGTACCATATGGATAAACCTTTGTGATAGTGAATGGACCAGACCATCGGGATTTGAGTTTGCCTGAGAAGATCTTTAATCTTGAATTGAAAAGAAGGACTCGATCACCAACGTTAAAAACGCGGTTCTTTATTTTTGAGTCATGAATCTTCTTTGTCTTTTTTTTATAGATCAAAGAGTTCTCGTAGGCCTGATCACGCAGTTCATTTAGTTCATTCATTTGAACTTTATGGTGATCACCCGCAGTTTGGAGGTCAAAGTTAGCATGTTTCAAGGCCCAGTAGGCTTTGTGCTCTAATTCGATCGGCAGATGACATGCCTTTCCGTACACAAGTGTGTAAGGCGTACACCCGATGGGTGTTTTGTAAGCTGTACGGAAGGCCCATAGTGCATCATCCAACTTAACCGACCAGGATGCACGATTTTCTCCTACAGTCCTTTCCAGAATTCTTTTAATACCCCAATTTGAAACTTCTACTTGTCCACTTGTTTGTGGGTGATACGCAGTAGAAAGACGGTGAGTTACACCATACTTTTGCATGACTTTATCAAATTTGTCATTGCAAAAATGCATACCACGATCACTGATTATAGCACGTGGAGTTCCAAAACGGGCAAACAGAGCTTTCAGGAATTTTACAACAACTCGGGCATCATTAGTGGGTAAAGCTTTTGCTTCAACCCATTTTGACAAATAGTCAACAGCCACGAGAATGTATTTATTTCCTCGAGATGATGGAAATGGCCCCATAAAGTCAATGCCCCAGACATCAAAGATTTCACAAACTTGAATAGCATTTTGTGGCATTTCATTTCGTTGTGAAATATTTCCGTGACGCTGACAAGCTTCACAAGTTTTGATGAGATCTTGGGCATCTTTATAGATTGTGGGCCAATAAAACCCGGAATCAAACACCTTTTTGGCGGTGTAGTTTGGACTATGGTGGCCCCCAGTGAGTCCAGCATGGCAAGCTTTGTGAATGTCAACAGCTTCCTGTCCGTAAACACACCGTCGGATGACTTGATCCGCACAGATTTTGAATAAGTAGGGGTCGTCCCAGAAGTAATGTTTAACATCTTTGAAGAATTTATTCTTCTGTTGGGTCGACATCCCTTTCACTATGAAGTTACCCGCATGGTAATTTGCGAAGTCAGCAAACCACGGGGTAGTAGAATCTCCACGAAAAGCAACCGCACTGAGTGTCTCAAGAGGAAATGTTTCATTTATTTCCTTTTTCTCGAAAACATCTTGGTGTGGGTTCTCTAATCGGGACAGATGATCAGCAGCTAGGTTCTCAGCTCCTTTTTTATCACGTATTGTGATATCAAATTCTTGCAGGAGGAGAACCCAACGGAGTAATCTCGGCTTTGCATCTTGTTTCGCAAAGAGATATTTGAGAGCCGAGTGATCCGTATACACTACACATTTTGTCAAGATTAAATATGGCCGAAACTTCTCAAAGGCATACACCACAGCTAATAATTCTTTTTCTGTAGTGGTGTAATGAGTTTGAGCTTCAGTCATGGTTTTACTTGCGTAGTGGATAGGCTGAAAATGTTTGGCTTTTCGTTGCCCCAGGACTGCACCGATTGCAAAATCACTTGCATCGCACATGAGCTCAAAGGGAAAATCCCAGTCGGGGGCAACCAGAATGGGTGCCTCAGTAAGCTTTTTCTTTAATATTTCAAAAGCTTTGATGCACTCGGGTGAGAAGATAAAAGGAGCATCCTTTTCAAGAAGATGAGTCATAGGCCGGGCAATTTTAGAAAAATCTTGTATGAATCTACGATAGAAACCGGCATGACCCAAAAAACTCCTAATACCTTTGACGGTAGTGGGATGAGGTAATTTACCAATGACATCAACTTTAGATCTGTCAACCTCAATCCCGTTCTTTGATATCTTATGGCCGAGGACAATGCCCTCTTTGACCATAAAGTGACTTTTCTCCCAATTTAGACAAAGATTGGTGTCTTCACACCTTTTCAACATGTTTTCTAAATGGGAGAGACATGTTTCGAATGAATCCCCAATGACTGAGAAGTCATCCATAAAGACCTCCATCGTTTTCCCGATCATGTCGGAAAATATGGACATCATGCACCTTTGGAATGTGCCTGGAGCATTGCATAAGCCGAAAGGCATCCGTTTATAAGCAAAGGTTCCATAGGGGCATGTAAATGTGGTCTTTTCTTGATCTTGCGGATCAATGGGAATTTGAAAGTAACCTGAGAAACCATCAAGGAAACAATAGTACTCGTTTCCCGCTAATCTCTCAAGCATCTGATCCATAAAGGGCAGAGGAAAATGGTCTTTTCGGGTGGCATCATTTAACTTACGATAGTCAATGCAAACACGCCACCCAGTAACTAATCGAGTTGGAATCAACTCATTCTCCTCATTTGTGACAACAGTTATGCCACCCTTTTTTGGAACACAGTGAATGGGACTAACCCAAGGACTATCAGAGATAGGGTAAATCAATCCTGCATCAAGAAGTTTGAGAACCTCTTGTTTGATAACATCATGGATTTTAGGATTCACCCTTCGTTGGTGTTGGACTGCTGGTTTAAAGTCATCCTCCATTAAAATCTTGTGAGTACAAAATTCAGGGTCTATACCCTTTATGTCGGAGAGTTTCCAAGCAATTGCTTGCTTGTGTGACTTTAAGACCTTTATTAGAGCAGTCTTTTCCTCATCACTTAAGTCTTTAGCAATAATGACGGGTAATTTATCATCACCCTCCAAAAATGCGTACTCAAGATGAGGTGGTAAGTCTTTGAGTTCGACCTCAGGAAATTCATCGTTTTTTTCAACCGATTTAATTTCCTCATTATGAAGTTTAACGGGAGGGAGTGGAGGAGAATTGTCCTGATTTAACAATGTCTCAAGAAGAAGAATATCTCCCTCCAGATCAATCTCAGCGTCATCAATTCCTTCCAGAAATGAATCACACTCGAGAAAAGCCTCGATCTCTTCCAAATTGAAATTACTTCCCTCAAACGGAGTGAGAGAAGGGGAAGAGTCGGAAATGATAGGTAGAGAAGATGTGGTGGTATCCCCACTCACAGAATTATGAGAATAACCAAGAAACTCTTGAGAGTACTCCTCTGAAACAATATCAATGACATCGATTCGGTTAACCGATTCAGAATCATAATTTGAGGAGTACCTCGAAGTTTGATCGAGGTTAAAAGTAACAGCTTCGTTATCCACACGTAATGTGATTTCATGCTCAAATACATCAATGAGAGCACGGCCCGTTTTTAGGAATCCTCTTCCAAGAATTAGAGGAACCCTAGGATCAGCATCGAAATCGACAACCACAAAGTCAGCTGGAAAATGGAACTTTCCTACTTTCACAAATACGTCCTCAGCAATGCCGCGAGGATGAGATGTGGAACGATCTGCAAGCTCAAGAGTCATGCAGGTAGTAGTGAGTTCAGGAAGAGAAAGTTTCTCCCAGACTGAATAAGGCATCAGGTTGATGCTTGCACCAAGATCGGCCAAGGCATAGCATTCAACCATTCCTGGAAAGACACAAGGTAATAAAAATCTTCCAGGATCTCCAAGCTTCACCGGAAGCTTTTTCAAGATAACTGCTGAGCAGTTCTCATTTAATGGAGTCTTTTGCCATTTCAAACAGTTTTTCCTTGTTGCTTAACAAGTGTTTGATTGTGGATGCAAATTTGGGCATCAGAATGATAGCATCCGCAAAGCTTATGTCAAAATGTAATTCCTGAAATATTTTGAAAAACTTTTCCATTTGTTGACTAGCTTTTTCGCGGAGCTTTTGCTCATGTAAACGTGATGGATAAGGAATAGAAGGTTTAGATTTAGGGCTTTCAACATGGATTTCAAAAACAACTCCTGGTTTGGGTTTTGGTTTCTGGACAACTTGAGGTAGGACGTTGTTGGTCCCTCCGTTATTAATAGGAAGTTCCTTGTCCTTAGTCACCTCAGGTTCACTTTCCACTACCTTTGGGAGAGGAGAAGAAGTGGTAGTAGAAATAGTGGGTCCATCATAAGCTTTACCACTGCGTGTGGTGACAGCTTTGAGTTCACCCTTTGGGTTTGGAATGGTATTACCAGGGAGACCTCCCGAGGTAGAAGGTGGATTGATATGGTTCATGAGACTGGTAAGCATATTCTTAACTTCGCTTTGAGAATGATCAATTTTATTAGAAAGCTCATTCTTAAGCTCAGTTCCTTGCTTGTATATTGAAGTTTGAAATTCATTCCTCAATCCAGAGATCTGATTTTGTATTGCCTTCATTTTGGTCTCATTAAACTTGATGTAGTTATCAAGTTCATTTGGGAGAGGTCCTTGGTGATTAGGAGCTGAATACCCTTGATTACCCCTCTGGGGTGGGTATTGATTGTTTGGGGCATTAAATTGATTTTGCATGTTTTGCCCTCTCTGTTGATTAGGATTAATCCTATTTGGATTGTTGGGAGGAGGAAATCCGGGTGGCCCGAATTGATTGCTAGCACGGTGGTTTGGGTCCACTTGAGGACGGTATTGATTACCTCCTTGATTGGATGTTCCGGCTAAAGCATTAACATCAAATGTATTGCCATCGGTGGCAGTACAATTATAGTAAGCGTGAGGACCACCACAAGTAACACAAACTTCTATTTTTTTAACCTCAGCAGTGTGAGAAGTTTGCGGAGCGGACTCTTTCTTTTGTGTGGAGGAAACCAAAGCTTGAATAACCTTCGTGAGTTCAGCAAGCTGAGTATCAGTACTGGACTGACTCACGGGAGATGAAGTGGAAGGACCAGCACTAGCCTGGGAATTATATGTCCTGTTTCGTGTAGTGCGGACCTTAGACTTATTTTCAATGAGAGCAATGGCTTCCTTAGTGGATTTGCTCAGAAAATTACCTACAGCTGAGGCATTGAGAGAATCTTGGTCAGATGGGTTTAACCCACTGTAGAAAGTGTCCATCTGCATCAAATCGGTGAAACCGTGATGAGGACATTTGCGGAGAAATTCTTTAAAACGATCCCATGCTTCACCAAATGGTTCATCAAACCTTTGAGTGAATTTCATGATTTCATTTTTGAGATGCGTGGTTTTAGAAGGAGGAAAGAATTCATTCACGAATTTCTGAACCAAATCTTCCCATGTTGTTATCGATCGAGGGGGTTGTTTGTCAAGCCAAATCCGGGCTGCCCCATCGATGGAAAACGGGAAAAGAAGAAGTTTTATTGATTCCTCAGGGACACTTTTGCATTTGATGGTAGATGTGATTTTATTGAACCATCGAATGTGATCTTGAGGATCGTCCCTTTCAAAACCATAGAATTGCCGCTGGGTTACCAGGTTTATCAACCCAGTCTTAAGCTCAAAATTCTCAGCCACGATAGCTGGAACAACAATGGCATCTCCGTACCCAGTGGTGGGAGCTTGGAGAAGCTCATTCATAGGGCGGTCTTCTGCCATGATGATAGTGGTAATGGGTTCAGTACGTAACTCGGGTACGACTGACGGAGCAGAACGTCTACGACGTCTTCGAGGTATTTTTCCAAGCTCACGAAGAGGGCTTGATGACCTAGAAGAACGAGTGCGCATGCACTTAGCAAAATTTTTCAATTAAAATCAAGATCGAGAGAAAACACAAGTAAACTTAACCAACAATCAACAAGCGTACGGTAGCTCTCTAAAAGATAAACGACAGAGTGCGGAGAAGCAAAGGTGGCAACTTAATGCTCCTTAAAACCCGCTTCTCAGTCCGACAATTTAATGCTTCAGTACTATCCTAGAACCTCCGTTAGAGTTTGTTTATCAATCAAAGGTGAGCCGATATTCGCAAGTGATACAAAGGCAAGTTTTAATCTTTGGTTTGGGAACTTATTATGGCCGTACCCCCAGTTAGGTAGTACTCAGTCTTGGTTCTCGATGGTTAATTTTTATTGTTTATTATTAAAGAAAACGGAAAATATTTTTGGGTTTTTAATTTTTATATGATAATTATAATAATAATATATATAGAAAAGAAAAGAAAAATATTTTTGTATTTTATATTGTTTTTGGGAAATAGGAACTTCTAGAAGAAGGATCTCGAATCACTAATCGCTAAAACTTACACAACTGTCGCAGCACACCTCCCCGGCAGCGGCGCCAAAATTTGATTCCTCCCAAACTAGTTATCTTTTATTTCTCTATCACACAAGTCAAGCACTTGTGAATGGTCAACCGTAATAAATGATAAAATATAAACAGCCTTAGAACGAATACTCGTGTGTAGTGTGAAACCAGGCAAGTAATCACCCGGATCGTTTCCCAACGAGATGTGAATGGGCAACTGTGAAAAGCTAGGATTAGAGTGATTGATGATTTAGATTGCTTTTGATTTTGCTTTATTTAACAATTCTAAATAACAAACAAAAACAGATATACACAGGAAAATTAAACGCGAATAAATTAACTTAAAAACGCGCAACGAAAAATCTAAAATGGGACAAAAAATAAAATTTATAAAATTTAAAACCTAAAAATGTAAAATAACTTAAAACTTATTTAAAAACTTAAATTATATTTTTTTATACTTTTTATTTAATTATTATTAATTATTTATTATTTAATTACTTATTAAACTATTTAAATTATAAAAAATACTAAATGAACAAAGAAAATTCTAAAACTTTTTCTAAAAATATTATAAGATGAGAAAAAGCTAAGAAAATTATAAAAATGAAAATTACTTAATTAAAATTTAAAAAGATAAATTCTATTAAATAGAAGCTATCACTTTATTTCTATTTTTGATTTTCTTAAGGTCTAAAAATATTTATATATTTTTCCTAGATTAAAAATGACAAAAGAAAATTATGAAAATTGGATTTATATTTTTCTGATTAATATTCTAATTATTATGATTTAATTATTATTAGAAACTAATAAAAAAGATTAAAATTATTAAAACTATTCAGAAAATTATGAAAATTTACAGATAAATCTAAAATATAAATTAAAAGATAGGAAAAATAAAATGAAAGGTTTAATAAGCCTGGAGAGCTGATTTGGGCAGATAAGCAGTTGGCAAATAAGCCAAAAATAAGCTAAAAAGCACTAAACTCAACCAAATGCTCAGGACAGGTTAAACCAACTTAGATAAGCTTAAAAAACTTATTTCAAACAGCTAATCCCACAGATAAGCCAATTAAGTACCCAATCTGTTTCAAACTTAAGACAGAAATTAGCAGAAATGAGGCAACTTGCAGGGCAAATTAAGCTAGGAAATAAGCTACTGAGATGCAATATTAAGGGGGCAAAATTAAGCTTATACTATGAGCTATATAAAAAACACAAAAGCCCCATCACAAATACACCAATTGAATCCCAATTTGATCAAAGATCAGATGCCAAAACACAAGGTCTGCTGATGAATTTGACTTTTGCAGAAAAACACAAGGGCTGACTTTGGTTAGTTTTGATTGGTTCTAATGGACTGAATATGATGTAATAAGCTACAATGAGATGATATTAAGCTATTTTAACAAGTTTTACACAATTGTGATGGATTTCACAAGTTAAAAATCCAGCAGTGATCAACTTATGTGAGATTAAAAGTAATTTTGACTTTTTATCAAACAAGCACAGGTTTTTATGGTTCCTCTGAGTTGTTCTTGACTAAAGTGACATGTAACAACAACTAATAACAACACAAACACTCAGCAACACCACTGAATCAGCAAGATCCAAACACTCCTTAACTTAACTGATTTTATGATTTCCAAAGCAACTCAGAGAATTAAACTACAACACTGATTTCAGAACTCATAACATCATTACACAAGATCAAGGAAGCATAAAACATCAATGATCTAAGCATGAAACACAGAAATGGACCAAATGCTATTTTGACTGTTATGATGAGATTATAGCAACTATCAAAATCAAAGAACAAGCAACTGATTTTAAGCTTTATATTACTTTATAATTACCACAGAGACATAATAAGATCAAGATTTAAGCAATAAACAACTGATGCAGTGAAATGCTAAATTTGATCAAAAGGCTTACAAGTGAACTTTAACTGAGAGCAAAGAACAAGGACCAGAACCTATTCTAACTTGTTCACACAAGCTAGAAAACTACACTAAGCCTTCCAGATTAGCTTTTAATACCCAGAGTAGCTTATTCCACCCAGAGTTGACTTTCATTGACTGTTCTTGAATATCTTGCATTTAGAACTAGGGCATACTAAATAAGCTTACAGGAAGCTATATAAAGCTTATATAAGCTTATTACAAGGGTGTGGGAGCTTGTGAAAGCCTTTTAGTGGTGGTTCGAATCTTAAATTCTGAACAGAGACATACAAATTTTGAACAACAATAAATTCAGACACAAGATAATATGAAACAAGATTTTTATAACTTGAATTACTTTGAATTACAACTGGAAATGAGAGATTACAAGATTACAACTAGATAAAGTAAAATGCTGTTGGGCTATAAAAGTCAAAGTACTGCTACTCAAGTCAAAGTACTGCTGTTCGATTAAAGTACTGCTGCTCGTTAAAGGACTGCCATGCAAATAGTTTAAGGACTACTGTGTAATTCTAGAATATTCGTATTAGATTAGAGTTATAATTAGAATTTACTTGTCGTTCAAGTATTGAAAACCGACTAGGGTTTTCCTTGTGTCTATAAAAGGATCCCTAGGTTGGCATTAGAGATATGTGTTTTAGAGAGACAAGTATATGCGATTAGTGATATACGATTATTAAGAGTATTAGAGTTTAGAGTTTGTTAGTGAATCTGTGTAAGAAAGCAGGTTCAAGGTTTTAATAATATTCAAAGTCGTTTATTAAATTCTTCTTAGCTTTGTTGAAGTAGATTCCGCATACTTAGCAAAGTATATCAGTGTTTCACTATTAATAGTTTTGAATTCATTCAAAGTTGTTAAACCGTAGACAAGCTACAAGTTAGTTTGGTCAGAGTATATCGATCCAACAAGTGGTATCAGAGCTTGTGTGGAGACTCTGATTAAGAAGAAACCCTTAAAACCGATTTATCAACAAACCCTCAACAATGTCGACTGAAGCTGCACCTATCCCATCCATCACCTCACTCAGAATTCCTATCATCAAGAAGGGAGAATATGATCTCTGGAGTATGAAGATGAGGCAGTACCTTGCTATTACTGACCATGCTCTATGGGATGTAATTGTCAATGGTAATGTTGTTCTTGATGAACCACTACAAATTGAAGGACAACCCAAACCACCTCAACCACCCTTACCAGCAGCTACAAAGAGAAATCAAGACAAGGCTCTCAACATACTGCTGTCTGCTATTCCTGATGGACACCTACTGAAGTTCCATGATGCTAAGGATGCAAAACAATTATGGGCTGCGATCAAGACAAGATTTGGAGGCAATGATGCTTCAAAGAAGATGCATAGAAACTTATTGAAGCAGCAATTTGAAACCTTCACTGTTGGTGAAAGAGAAAGTCTTGATGCTGCCTATGACAGATTCCAAAATCTACTTAGTATGCTAGAACTATATGGAGCAGAGGTATCTGTTGAAGATGCAAATTTGAAGTTCTTAAGGAGTTTGCCATCTGTCTGGCATGTGGTTGCTACTATGATTAGAGGACAACCTGGATTGGAGTCTATGGACTTTGATGATCTCTATAACAATCTGAAAGTGTACGAGCAAGAGATGAATGGTCACAGTTCTCAGAAAACTCACAACATAGCCTTTGTATCTTCTGAAAACAGAAGCAGTACTTCCACTAAAAGTACTGCTTATCCTTCTCAAAGTACTGTTGGTGATTCACAGCATGTTTGCACAACCACAACTACCCCCAAACCATCACCAACAAACAACACCAATTCTGATGAAATTGTATGTTCCTTCTTTGCACAACAAGCCACTTTACCTGTTACCTATCAAGAAGACTTGTTGCAGATTGAAGAAGATGCTTTAGAAGAGATTGACATAAGATGGCAAGTAGCTATGATCACTGCTAGGATCAAGAAGTTCATGAACAAGACAGGAAGGGGAATTGATTTCAAAGCCAAACAAGGTATCACTTTTGACAAATCTAAGATTGACTGTTTCAATTGTCAAAAGCTTGGACACTTTGCAAGGGAATGCAAGTTTGCAAAATATCAGGCAAACAGGATGATTGAACAACCCAAGGTTGAAAGAAAGGAGGTTCCTATTACTGAATCACAACCAAAAGCTTTGGTGGCTCAAGAAAATTTAGCAGAGATTGACTGGAGTGCTGAATTTGATGATGAACCTGTAACCTATTCTATGGTTGCAATGGAAGAGTTTGATTGGGGCACAGCTTTTGATGAGGAACCTGGATATGCTGCTTTGGAATTAAGAGATGGTCTTGGAAGCTTTGACTGGAGCATGGAGGATGAAGATGAACCTGTTCAGATTGCTATGGTAGCCACTTCACCAAGTTCATCCAATATCACTGAGGTATGCTCTAAGTGTAATGATGTTTATCAAAAGTTGCTTAAAGATTATGTGACTGAAAGAGATAATTGTAGAACAGCTAGGTCTGAGGTAGCTGGTTATCAATTAACTTTAGAGTCAATGGAAGCCAAAATATTAACACATGAAAATAATGAAATAGCTTGGGCAGAAAAATATGAGCAACAAGATTACCAATTGAAATTAAGTGAATGGAAGTTAGGATGTAAGGTGTCTGAATTAGAAAAGATTACTAAGGAAAGAGATACTTTGTTAGAAAGACTTGGTAGTATTAAACAGGCTGGTCTATCACATGTTCAATTTGTTGAAAAACAAAGAGTCATAAACAGTAGAGCTGGACTAGGTTATGGTGTAGATAGTAGTTCAGATGAGACCTCACCTAGTGATAAGGAAGAGATCCCACCTAGTGCTAAGGAAGAGATTCCACCTAGTGATGATGACCTTACAAGCTCAGAAGAAAACACATCTAGGAATGAGGAACCAATTAGTGAATCACCTCCTGAGTTTAAGAAAGATAAGGAGTACCACTCAGTTCCTCCACCCACTGGTCAGTTTCAACCTCTTAGGACAGATGTTTCTCGTTATGGTGTAGACAACCTAGAGTTTAGGAAGAAGCTTAATGGTAGAATTAGTTCTGAAAAACCTAAGAATGATTTTCAAAAGGGTAATGATCAAAAGTTTCCTACAGCTTTTCAAAAACAAGCAGTACCTCCAAAAACTTTTCAAAGTACTGCTGGACATTCAGCAGTACCTCCAAGAGAAACTTTTCAAAATACTGCTTACTACAGGAAACCTTTTAATCATAGAAGAGGATTTGGGAATATGGAGAGAAAGTTATGTTATGTATGCTATAGTCCTGATCACTTGATTAAGCACTGTGACTTTCATTCAGAATACTTAAGTCAGTTTCCAAAGAATAGACCTCCCACCCATAAGCCAAGAGAGACTAGACCAGTTTGGAATCACTCAAATAGGGTCAACCATAGTAACTTCTCAAAAGACTATAGGTACCCTCACTAGAAAAGAATGTTTTCCAAATCACCAGTACCTTCACAGTCTGATAAGTCTCAAGAAGTACCTTCTCAAAGGACTGATACGTTCTCACCCACTCATGGTACTGCTAGCACTTTTCCACATAGAAGACCTAAGAGATTCAATTCATATAAAAGGTCTTACAACTCAAGCAGAGTACCTAGATCAGAGAAACCTAAGGTCACACGAAATTGGGTTAAGAAAGAAAGTACTGATGGGGAACAAGAAGTACTTTCCTCAGATAAGGGTGAAACAGGGAGTGTTGTTGATATTACAACACAGGACATGGGACCAACTCAAATAATAATTGACCATGCCTTTAAAACCAGTGGAGATTACATACTGAAGGAATTCAAGTATGTCACTCCACAAGGGGAACACAAGTCAGTAATGGCTTGGGTTCCTAAAAGAAACTAACCCTTTTCTTTTATGTGCAGGGCAAACCAGAGGAGGAGCTTAAAGATCATATTATTGTTGATAGTGGTTGCTCTGGCAGCATGACAGGGGACAAGGAGATCCTGTCAGATTTTAAGGCATATTATGGAGGAAGAGTTGCATTTGGTAATGATCCTGATGGAGGAAGAATCACTGGCAAAGGAACAATCAAGGCTGGATGTATTGATTTTGAGAATGTTAGATATGTAAAGGAGCTCAAGTTCAACCTATTGTCAGTATCTCAAATTTGTGACAAGAAGTATCCAATTCTGTTTACTGATACAGAATGTCTCATTCTCTCACCTGAGTTCAAATTTGTTGATGATCACTTGGTGACATTGAGAGTACCAAGAACCAATGATGTATATAGTTTAGACTTAAAGAGTCTGAATTCTGCTGGAAGAGCAACATGTTTAGTAGCAAAGGCATCATTGGAAGAAGCACATCTGTGGCACAGAAGACTAGGTCATGTTAATTTTAAGAACATCAACAAGCTGGTCAAAGGAAATTTAGTTAAAGGTTTACCTTCCAAAACATTCAAGGCTGATCATTCATGTTTGGCTTGCAAGAAGGGTAAACAACATAAAGCTTCATGTAAGAAGCTTGGGGAAAGAGATATTAGAGAACCTTTGGAGTTGCTACACATGGATCTGTTTGGACCAGTCTCAGTAGAAAGTTTAAACAAGAAAAAGTACTGCTTGGTAGTGACAGATGATTGTAGCAGATTTAGTTGGGTCTTTTTCTTGGGATTTAAAGATGAAACCTTTGATGCTATCCATGACCTGATAGTAGCCCTTGAAAATCAATTAAGACTCAAAGTAAGAGGTATTAGATGTGACAATGGAACAGAATTCAAGAACAAGCATATGGATGAATTCTGTGCCAAGAAAGGGATCAAGAGAGAGTTTAGCATTGCTAGAACACCACAGCAGAATGGTGTTGCAGAAAGAAAGAACAGGACTTTGATAGAAGCAGCTAGAACAATGCTTGCAGATTCCCAATTACCTATTCTCTTTTGGGCTGAAGCCATAAGTACTGCTTGCTATGTGTTGAATAGAGTTTCAGTAACTAAACCGCAGATGAAGACACCTTATGAGTTACTCATGGGAAAGAAACCAAATATTCGTTTTCTAAAACCTTTTGGCTGCTCTCTGACTATTCTAAATACCATTGACTCTCTGGGAAAATTTGATGGTAAGTCAGATGAAGGATATTTATTGGGTTATTGTACAAATAGCAAAGGATTTAGAGTTTATAACAGGAATACCAGAAAGGTACAAGATTGTCTTCATGTTGAATTTTTGGAAGATAAGGAAACTCAGAAAGGTAAAGGTCCTGATTGGATGTTTGATCTTGATCTCAAGCTCACACCATCTATGAATTATGTTCCTGTTAGAGAAGAGAATCAGGCTAATTCCAAAGAAGATGATTCACAGTACATTGTTCATGGAGTCAATGTTACACCAGAAGATGTTCCTGACAAAGAACCTGAGATTACTAATGAGGAACAAAGTACTGCTCAACCATCTAATATAGTATCTGATGCAGATCAAGCCATACAAGATGAACTCAATAGGATGCTTTTTCAAGAAACTATAGCACAATCCTATGAAGATGAACAAAGGAAGGCTTATGAGGCTGCAAAGAAAAAGAGTAACTTTCAAGATACTGCCCACAGTACTTTAGGTCAAAGTACTGATGATCTCTTTGACAGTACTTCTGATGTGTTAGAGCAATCAAATTGGAACAATGCTGATAATTCCAATGTTGATGATGATGATTTAGTTAATGCTAACATTCCTGGATTAGAAGAAGTTGATGATGAGCTTAATCCAGAAGGTATTTTCTCTAATGAAGGCATTGATCTTACTAACTTGGAGTCTGATCTTCCAGTACCACCAACTCCTACATTGAGAGTTCATAAAGCTCATCCTCAAAGTAATATTATTGGATCACCCTCTTCAGGAGTGGTTACAAGGAACAAAGTTAAAGGACTTTCTAAGCAACATACTGCTTTACTTAGCTTTGTTTACAGACAAAACAGGATGAATCACAAGGATCAACAAACATGCCTGTTTGCTTGCTTTTTATCTCAAGAAGAACCCAAGAAGGTAGCTCAAGCTTTAGCAGATGAAAGTTGGGTTGAAGCCATGCAAGAGGAGCTTCTACAATTTAAGCTTCAAGAAGTCTGGGTATTATGTGATTTACCAGATGGCAAAAGAGTCATTGGTACAAGATGGGTTTTCAGAATCAAAAGAGATGAAAGAGGGAATGTTATCAAAAATAAAGCTAGATTGGTTGCACAAGGATATCGCCAAGAAGAAGGAGTGGATTATGATGAAGTATTTGCTCCTGTTGCAAGGATAGAGGCAATAAGGTTATTTCTTGCCTTTGCATCATACATGGGATTTCCTGTTTACCAAATGGATGTGAAAAGTGCTTTTCTTTATGGCACAATTTCTGAGGAAGTTTATGTTAAACAACCTCCTGGTTTTGAAGATCCTGCACATCCAAACAAAGTCTACAAAGTGATCAAGGCACTATATGGCCTTCATCAAGCTCCCAGAGCTTGGTATGAGAGACTCTCGAATTTTCTATTACAACATGGCTATAGGAGAGGAGCAATTGATAAGACTTTGTTCATCAAAAGGGATAAGAAAGACATTATGTTAGTTCAAGTATATGTGGATGATATTATATTTGGAGCTACAAAGAAGTCTATGGTGAAAGAATTTGAAGATCTTATGAAGAAGGAGTTTCAAATGAGTTCTATGGGAGAATTAACTTTCTTTTTGGGTCTTCAAGTTAGACAAACAAGAGATGGAATCTTCATTAACCAAGAAAAGTATGTTGCAGACATACTTAAAAGATTTGACCTTCCGAATCTAAGGCCTGCCACCACTCCCATTGATAAAAATAAACCCTTAGGCAAGGATGAAGATGGACAAGCTGTGGATGTCAAGCTTTACAGATCTATGATTGGTTGTCTTATGTACTTAACTGCATCAAGACCTGACATCATGTTTGCTGTTTGCTTGTGTGCAAGATTTCAGGTTACACCCAAGGTTTCCCATATGTATGCAGTCAAGAGGATTTTTAGATATCTCAAGCATCAACCAAAGTTAGGATTATGGTATCCTAAGGAGTCACCTTTTCACTTAGAAGCCTTTTCAGATAGTGACTATGCAGGGGATAACTATGATAGAAGATCAACTTCAGGAGGATGTCAATATCTTGGTAGAAGATTAGTCTCCTGGCAATGTAAGAAGCAAACCATTGCTGCAACCTCCTCTACTGAAGCAGAATATGTTGCTGCTGCAAGCTGTTGTGGACAAGTCTTGTGGATGCAAAATCAACTCTTGGATTATGGATTCAACTTCAAGAATACTCCTATCAACATTGATAATGAGAGTACCATCTGCATTGTGAAGAATCCTGTTTATCACTCCAAGACCAAGCATATTCAGATTAGGCATCACTTTATTCGGGATTGTTATGAGCACAGGCTTATAAATGTGGTTAAGGTTCACACAGATGATAATGTAGCTGATCTACTCACTAAGGGATTTGATGTTTCAAGATTCAACCACTTAGTTGTGAGCATTGGGATGATTAACTACTGGGGTACATTTGAGGGGAGGGTTTAGTATTAGTTAGAATACTTTCTATTCGGTCTTAATGAAAGTATTAGTATTAGTTATTTAGTTTCGCCTATATGTTGTATTTGAGGGGAGGCAACATTAGCTATTAGTTAGAACTTAAGCATGAACCTTTTACAAGTTCTTGGTTTTAGTTTGGAGTATCGATTGTGGATTACAAGATGGAACGTACTGCTTTATTGCTTAAAGTACTGCTTCGGCAACGTACTGCTTCAACGTACTGCTTACGTGGACGTACTGTTCCAACGGTCAAAAATTTGTGGGGCTACGGTTAATTAATTCCTTACGGCGGAGATAATAAGTTAATCCAAACGGTAACTTTATTATTATGAGTTTGATTTATTTCCATCCTATTTAAAGAAACTCACACCTATTTCCCCGCCTTTTACCGTATTTGAGATCCCTCATTCGCTTTTACACCACAATCTTTTTATCAAAACACACACTCAAAGCGAATTTTTATCTACCACTCATCATGGCTAAAATCTCACTGTTAGCAAACACAATATGATCGCTAATTTAGACAAGACAAGTGATAATGTTGATTTTCATGCGATCATTGATTTCTTAACTGGGTCTTCCATCAACTACTCTATTTTAGTTGACCCTGATGTTATTGGTCCCTGGATGCAAGAATTTTGGGCTACTGCAACGAAAGAAGATGATTCGTTGATTAGGGCTACGGTTGCTGGACGAGCTATTAGGATTACTGAAGCCACGATTAGGGATGTTTTGATGTTTAATGATGAAGGGGGGGCTGTTCGTTTTGAAAAACAAGTGCTTTGGGACACTTTAAGTGATTTAGGTTATGAAGGCGATCTGACGAAGCTTACTTTTCAAAAGCCTTTGTTTTGTTCTCATTGGAAGTACCTCATTCATGTTCTACTTCATTGTTTGAGTCCCAAGAGTACTTCTTTTGATCAATTTGGTCAAAATATTGCCTCTGCATTAGTGGGTTTGGCTACCGATCGAAGCTTCAATTTTTCAAGACTCATTCTGGATGGTATGCTTACACATATTGGTAATGGTTCACCATTTTTGATGTATCCAAGGTTTGTTCAGTTATTCTTGAACAATCAACTTGAGGATGTTCCTAAACCTCAAAGTTTTTTACCCACTGTCAAACTTCCATCAAAGGTGTTTACTTTTCTATCTAAACAAAGTGCAAAGTTTTCTGGAACCAACACACCTTTGACTGCTCATATATTGGGAGTTGCACAAGTTGTTAGAGATGCAGAGCAAGAGCAAGAGCTAGAAGCAAATTCTGAGTCAGCAAGCCAAGAGTCTCCAGTTTCAAGAGAAGCTAGTATTCCTCAACCTACTGCTTCTCAACATACTGCTTCTCCACATTCTGTTACTAGGGAAGATACTGCTCCTATGGACATTCCTACTCATGAGGAGTCAGACCAAGGTATGAATAATCCACCATCTCCTATTGATAATTCTTCCACAAATGTGTCTAAGCAATTTGAAGAAGAAGAGGCAGAATTGGACAATTATGCTTTAACAAGGGAGTTAAAGAGGCTGAAGAAGGAGAGTGAGGCTCAAGCTGCTAAGATAGACAAATTAAAGACTAAGTTTCAAAAATTGAAGAGGTATGTTTGGCCACTAGTTCAACACCATAGATTATGGGTGAAGTCTCAGAAGAAGAGTGGTAGGATACCTACGAAGATTTCTAAGTCAAAGAAGAAAAAGTCTAAGAAGCAATCTTCATTCCAAATGGGGAGGAATTTAGAGAATTTGAATGAAGATGATGCTGGTTTTGAACAAGATTTTGAACAAGATGCTGGATTTATGGATGATACTCAGAGGACACCACCAAAAGATATTCCTCAAGATACTGTTGAAAGGAAAAGTGATGAAACAGAGCAAATAAATTTGGAAGAAGCTACTGTTGAAGTGAGAAGTGGTGATACTGAGGAAATAAACTTGGAAGGAGCTGAAGTTGAAAGTACTGCTCATGAAAGTACTGCTCAACAAGGTACTGAGAGACAATTCACTGTTACACCTAGAACCTTAGATTTTGAAGAAGATATTGGTCCTTCAATTCAAGTTCAAGAGGAAGTAGGTCCTTCTAAACCAGCTCAGGAAGAAGATGATATAGCTCATACTAACAGTGATGATGAAACAATTGCTGACATCATGCTTAATATGTCAAGTCAAAGAGGCATCAGTATTCATGAGGTTGAACAACAACATCATACTTCTTCTCAACCTGTTCAAGAGATAAATCCAAAAGATAAAGGCAAAGGGATCTTGATAGAAAAGAAGAAGAAGAAGATGACATTGGCACAGTTAAGACAGATTCAGGTTGCCAAAAATGAGGAAGCAGCTAGAATATTACAAGCAGAGATAGATGCTGAAGAATCAAGAAAGGATGTTCAATCAAAAAGGCCAATTAGTAAAGCTAGAGAAAGGAATGATATGATGGCTTATCTGAAAGGTCAAGGATATACAGGTTTAGTTAGATTGACATATACAGAGATGAAGGATCTGTATGATGCTGTTAGAGAAGCTATTCAAAAAGATCTTGCAAGCATTATTTCTTTTGAAGATAAGGAGCTTGAAGATAAAAGAAAGGAAAGAGCTGCTACAAGAAGCTCAAAGAGGAAAAGAGTCACTGATGAACAGCCATCAAAGAAGTTCAAGGAAGCTGTTGAATTAAGAACAGACACAGTTGATGAGCTCAGAAATTATCTTAGAGTTGTTGACTTTGAGAATCCAAAAGAAGATACTGATAAGAAGTCCAAGATATCTACTTTTTCAGTTGTAGAATCTAAAGAAGGAGATTATCTAATCTTTCATAGACAAGATGGAAGTTTTAGAGTGTTCAATTCATTATGGGATATACTACATCTGATTGATAGAGATGATATGCTTCAGTTATATCTCCAAGTGCAAACTTATTTTGAGCATATTCCACCACAAGGAGTAGGTTTGATATTGTTAGGAGATCTCACAACAATCTGGGAGACAGAGGAGTCTAAGGACAGTACTTTGTGGGAAAATCAAGACAACTGGGAGATTAACAAATGGAGATTCTTTGGATCAGTTGGGATACATGTTTTAGAGTTAGAAGATGGCACTATGATTCATATGCTAGCAGAACAGAGATATCCACTCACAAGAGATCTGATGATCAGGATGCTAGAGCATGGAATGGAAGTAGAACAAGAGGATGAAGTAGCATTGATGGTCATAAAATTATTCATCAAGTGGACTACAGAATCTGAAGATTAATACATAACTACTGGTATGGTTTAATTATTATATAAATCTTTTGAAAAATAAAGTACTTTCTTCAAAGTACTGCTGGTCAGACAGTACTTTCTCAAAGTACTGCTTGCAGCATATAACCAGTAAAGACTTTTGATAAAATCAATAATTTTTGATAAGTGCAAAAACATTTTGAAGCACAAAGATTAAACAGCAACAAATGGTTTTGAAAGCAACAGCATGGTGTTAGTACTTGTACTACACAACAAATGGTAATCAACTCACCATGTTTAATAAACAAGAAAGAGTTTGACTCATCATGAGGGTACGGCTCTGATGTGATTATCAAATCCGTTTTTAGTTGGCAATTTACTAAAAATTGTATGGTTTTCAACTCACCATATCTATATTAGTGAAGAGTTGGCTAGCCCACAAGATAATGGCTTTGTGGTAAAGGCTGTGGAAAACCATTATATGGTAATTAGTTCACCATGGTAGTGATTGTACTAAAAGAACTAGATAGTCCAAAAGCAAACGGCTATTTGGTAAAGACTACTCAAATCCGTTGATAGCTGATGATTTGCTAAAAATCATATGGTTATCAATGTACCATGGTTTTTTCCTAAATCTAAACATTGGCTACTCCAGAGTTAATGGCTTTGGTAAAGAGACATCAAAATCCATTAAGTTTTCAATGATTCACCTCTCACAGGAGTTAACACACCTGGAAGTGATGAGAATAGTATGAAACTTTTAAGATCTGATGTACATATTGCCAATATGATGCTGAGTTGCTGAAAAGATCTGATGCTGAAAAGAATTGTTGCTGATGAAGATTGAAGATACTGTTTGCATTGATGATGACAAAACAACGAGTCAGATTTTAAAGAAACAACCTTTCCTTGAAGATAAAGTGTTGAAGTTAAAGACATACAAAGAAACTTGAAATCAAGCAAGTAGAATTCAAGTTAGGGGAGGATTGTTGGGCTATAAAAGTCAAAGTACTGCTACTCAAGTCAAAGTACTGCTGTTCGATTAAAGTACTGCTGCTCGTTAAAGGACTGCCATGCAAATAGTTTAAGGACTAATGTGTAATTCTAGAATATTCGTATTAGATTAGAGTTATAATTAGAATTTACTTGTCGTTCAAGTATTGTAAACCGACTAGGGTTTTCCTTGTGCCTATAAAAGGATCCCTAGGTTGGCATTAGAGATATGTGTTTTAGAGAGACAAGTATATGCGATTAGTGATATACGATTATTAAGAGTATTAGAGTTTAGAGTTTGTTAGTGAATCTGTGTAAGAAAGCAGGTTCAAGGTTTTAATAATATTCAAAGTCGTTTATTAAATTCTTCTTAGCTTTGTTGAAGTAGATTCCGCATACTTAGCAAAGTATATCAGTGTTTCACTATTAATAGTTTTGAATTCATTCAAAGTTGTTAAACCGTAGACAAGCTACAAGTTAGTTTGGTCAGAGTATATCGATCCAACAAATGGATTTAAACTAATTTAACTACTACTGAATTTCCTATTACATTGCTCTATTTATACAAAATACAACTGGGAAACCCTAATTAGACATCTCTGAACACATCTGCACCCTTGAATTGCTCCAAATCGATCTCAGCCATTGATTCATCATTTTGGCGCCAAAATTCTTGCTAGTGGATTGAGCAGGTTTAAGCATTTAATGCTTTAGGAGGAGGTGGAGAAGAAGCTTTTAAAGCTTTTGGCATTGTTAGGTGAGTGGGATTGGATGGGGGGTGGTTTTGCAGAGATACAATGGGTGAGGTGGTATTGGCGGGTTTGTGAGGTTGGGGAAGAGTTTGACTAAGTCAAACTGGTTTTGAATACCGGGTTGGGTCGGGTTATATTAATAAAGGATTGGGCTTGGGCTTAGTAATAAGATTGGATGGGTTGGGTTGTTGGATGGTTGGTTTTTTTTATTTTGGGTCCGGTTGGTTATAGTAGCTAAATCACAAGGACCAAAATTGTAACTTTCTGATTTTCAAGGACCTCATGTGACAAGCTTCCAAAAGTTATCATAGGGACCATACCTGCAATATTAGATAATACAAGGACCATTGTTGCACATTTTTCCATTTTTACAAAACCAAGGACCTTTTATGTAATTTTCTGATTCTTGAAGGGCTTAACTTGTAATTATCCAAAAGTTATCAAAAAGGACCAATTATGTTATTTGAGAATAGTACAAGGGTTATATTTGATAAATTCCAAATTTTAAAACCTTAAGGACTATTTCTGACATTTTTCAAAGTTGAGGGACCAAAGTTGTAAATTTGTAATTTTTAACTTCAAAGGACTTTTCTAACAACTTATGAATCCCCAAGGACCTAAAATGATATTTGTACAAGTTTTTAGTGATCAGGGACTAGATTTGACAACTTTTAAAAGTTGAGGGACTGAAACTGCCAATTATGCAAACTTTGTTCGTTTTTCACTTGTTTTTAAACATTTTGCATCTGAAACATATAAAACACAATTCTGGGATAATTTCAGTATTTTGATGCATTTCTGAGAGTTTTTGGATGTTTTGGCAGTTCAGATTAGGTAAAAATGATGAGTATTTAGACACTCATCAAGTACACATCAAGGGAGAGCCTTAGTCACCTTTTTGATTACACAAAAAGGGGGAAAATGGGTGTAAACTCATTAAAAACTTGTTAAAACTAATTTTAACCTAAAATGAGTTTATGTTTTGTCATCATCAAAAAGGGGGAGATTGTTGATGCAAATAATGTCCTAAAAACGTTATTTATATCTTTCGATTATCTCACGTTTTGAGGATGACAAAATGTGATATCACGTTACTTTAAAATTAACGTTGACAAATTTTTAATCGGAAGATCCCGTTTCTACGCAAATCACTCTTGAACTAAGTTACAACTTGAACTAGTGATTAAAGAAGTGAATTCATGTTTTGAAAATTCACATTTTAAATGGGACAAAACATTTTTTCAAAAATACACATGACAAATTATTTTTGAAAAATTAAGAAATGTTTTTAATGGAAAAATTAGTTTGAATTTCATAACAGCTATTTTTCCCCCCAAAATCAGTTCAAACCTTCCCCAAATAAGTTTTCACCAGAAAAGACAAAAAATGGAGCGTCTTTGTCTGGCACGGCTCCACGGTTCCACTAAATATAGTGGAGCCGTATGGCATTTAACGGAGCCGTCCGTACATATTTTTTTCTAAACGTTGAGATTTTTCTTGCCTATAAATACCAACCCCTTTCACAGTTTTAGGCACCCTTCACACACAGAAAAATCCCCTAGCTAAATCCTCTCACACCTTTCACTTCTTTAGTTCATTTAGAATGGTTTTTCTTTGTTTCAAGAGTGATCCAATCATCCATCAAGAGATCCTCTTCATACCTCTTCACTAGCAAGAGAAGAACACAAGTATCCAAGAAGATACAAGGTGTTGTCATCCCTCTTCATTTGCAAGAGAAGAACTCAAGTAATCAAGAAGATACTAGAGTTATAGTAGCTAGGATTTGTAACACTTGTTACATCCTTGTTGTATCTTTGCATACATCAAGTTTATCTTTCTTTTGTGAGTGAGAGTGAAGATCAAGTGTGATCTTTAGAGATAGTGAACATCTCTAGAAGCCATTGGGCTTGTGTGATTGATCAAGAAGATCAAGGGTCATTAGGTTAGTGTTTGTTGTGTGAGTGTTTGATCATTGTAATCGTGTTGAGATCTTGGTGATCTCTTGAAGCCATTGGGCTTATGTGTTGGTCACGTGGACCTTGGTAGATTGTATAGGTGATGAGTGAAATAAATAATCATATTACATAAATAAACGCAGCGGATAAACATCACCATACAAGGATCCATAGTGCCATATGATCAATCAATAAATTAAACACATAAGTTATACCTTTGTAGCGTGCACCGGGAATCACCAACAAAGTCACCACCACGAATGTTAATATGAAACCCAAGAGATCAATAAGGTTGATCTCCTCTATGTGTGAAAACACTACACCTCCTTGGTTACCCCTTTGATGCTAGTCCTTAACCCCGTAACTAATCAAACACACTTGAATGATACAAGATACAAGAGTGATTGATAAGAAAAACAAAACCCTAGTTTAGGTGTTTGTTTAAGCCGTGAGATAGAGGGAGAGAGTGGGGAGAGAAGTATGGAAAATTGGTTATCAAATAATGAGGAGATATCTCCAAATATATTTACCAAATTTCAAACCCATGATCCCCTTTGACCCTCCCCCATGGCCGGCCATTCTATGGGCCTTATGGGCCTTCCATAAGTTTTTCCAAGTTCAAATAATTAAGTCCATTACTTACTTATTAGAAGCCCGATAGAATTTCCTAGTTACGTACGGTTATTTATATATCGTAAATACAATAAACACGACATATAAAGTGGTACCTAAGTGTATAAGTGTGTGACCCCATAGGCTCACATATGTCTAGCCATATAATTATTTATTATGACACGAGCATACTCCAACAGCTCCCACTTGCGACGTCATAATAATCAAGTAATTATACAAGCAATGGTTAGCGTCTAGCAACACCCAATGCCCCTAGAAATATGTAAGGTTAGTTTCTTAAACGTCTCATTTCAGATGGTTTATATGTCATCTATCCTTTTGTTACAGATACCGTGTTGAATATTAGACATGGATCAAAAGTCATTCTAATAGTTCAACTATTATGTTTCTCGATATAGATATTGAACTAGATTACCAAGTGGATTTAAGATTCATCTTAATCCCAGTTGGGTACGGCCATACAAACATCTGTTCAATTCATCGAGGGGCCCAATAGTATCTAACTCCATAACATGTGGAGGAACAAATCCTGTTTTGACTACATGTGTCATTCACATGCTTCATATCACTCCTGATAATGGCCTTTATAACTACCTTATTCAGGACAGCGTTTAACCATATCAAGGAATGAAATTCCACACATGCAAGACCTGCTTGCATCTCAAGTCTAAGGATAAGAGACAAAACCTCTTGCGAGATTCACTATTGACGACGATCCATGTAGTGAATTCTCGTAGGTTGGGTCAATCCAATGTTCATCACAATGAACAACATGTGAGTTTGGCAAATGAATCACCAACACGCTCACATTTGCCTTAATTTGATGATACTCCCGTATCGCCAACCGACAATGGATAATTTTAGAACAATTAAATTATTCATGGATTAAACATGCAAATATAGAACACAGTTGATATGAAATGAAAACGATCATAACCAGTACATCAATTCATTATAATTATAAACTGTTTAACGTTCCAATTATTCAAATACTAAAAAATACAGATCTACATGAGACTACTAGCTGGTCTAAGTCCAATGCTCCTAGCATGTTCGACATGTTTGGCACAAGGCATTGGTTTCGTAAAAGGATCAGCTATGTTGTCATCTGTATGAACTTTGAGAAGACGAATATCACCACTTTCGATTACTTCTCGAATGTAGTGAACTTTCCGACGAAAATGTTTGGCACCCTTTTGAACACCTGGTTCGTTGGCTATGATAATGGCACCTGTATTGTCACAGTACATATCCATAGGTCGTTCATTGCTGGGGACAACGCCAAGCCCAGAAATGAATTTACGTATCCAAATCGCCTCCATAGCAGCTTCAGAAGCAGCAATGTATTCAGCTTCTGTAGAGGACATCGCGATAGTGCTTTGTTTGGCACTCTTCCAGTCAACAGCACCTCCGTTCATGATAAAAACATATCCCGTTTGGGATTTGGTGTCATCACGATCCGTCTCCCAGCCTGCATCAGTGTAGCAAGTAACACCGAGCTCACGCTTGACATCACCACCATAAACAAGAAACATATCTTTAGTATTTCGTAGATACTTTAGTATGTTCTTAACAGCAGTCCAGTGACATTCTCCTGGATCCTGTTGAAATCTACTCGTTAGGTTCTGAGAGAACGCTACATCAGGTCTAGTGCATCTAACCGCATACATTATGGATCCCACAGCCGAAGCATACGGGATTCCCTTCATCCTCTTCACCTCATCAGGTGTGGAGGGTCCTTGAGCTTTACTCAATACTGTATTTGGTTGCATTGGAAGATTTCCACGTTTGGAATCTTGCATCCTAAATCGCTTCAGGATTTTGTCAATGTATGCACTTTGACATAAGCCGATTAATCGTTTTGATCTATCACGATAGATTTTGACTCCAAGTATGTACGCGGCTTCTCCTAGATCTTTCATGGCAAAGCAATTTCCAAGCCAGGATTTTACATCTTGTAGCATTGGAATGTTGTTTCCCATGAGCAATATGTCATCGACATATAAGATTAGGAACACGACTATACTTCCACTAGTTTTCATGTATACACATGGCTCATCGAGATTTTGAGTGAAACCAATCTTCTTGATTTCATCGTCAAATCTCTTATTCCAACTTCTAGATGCTTGCTTTAATCCATAAATGGATCTTTGAAGCTTGCATACTTTAGTTGGATGTTTAGGATTCACGAAGCCCTCGGGTTGCACCATATAAACGTCTTCGTTCAGGTGGCCGTTCAAGAAAGCTGTCTTGACATCCATTTGCCAAATCTCATAGTCATAGTACGCTGCTATGGCTATAAGAATCCTAATAGCTTTTACGTCTGCAACAGGCGAGAAGGTTTCTTCATAGTCAACCCCGTAGGTTTGAGTGAAACCTTTTGCTACTAGACGAGCTTTGTAGGTGTGTACTTTTCCATCCATGTCGGTCTTCTTTTTGAAGAGCCACTTGCTCCCAACGGTTTTAGCGTTAGGAGGTAGGTCAACTTCGACCCAGACATCGTTGTCTTTCATGGATTTCATCTCCGCATTCATAGCTTCGATCCATTTATCGTGTTCAGGACTCGATAATGCATCTCGATAGTTAGCGGGTTCACCATGATCCCCTAACTCATGTTCCTCAGCATCGACATAGAAACCATATCGCTCAGGTGCTTGAGGTATCCTTGCGGATCTACGAATGGGAGCAGCATCTTGATGAGTTTCAACATTTTCATGTTCAATCTCATTTTGATGTTCACTAGTGTTACCAGAAGGTTGTGCATCTTCCTCTTGAATTTCATCAAGGTCTACATTGCTCCCACTTGCTTCTTGTGAAATGAGACGGTTCTCAAGAAACTCAGCATTCCGGGCAACAAATATTTTGTTCTCGGGTGGGTAGTAGAAATAGTAACCCATCGTTTCCTTTGGGTATCCTACAAAGATACACTTGATAGCTCTGGGCTCAAGTTTGTCAGGCGAGTCTCGTTTCACGAGAGCCTCACAACCCCAGACTCTCAAGTACGACAATTTAGGGACCTTCCCATGCCATATTTCGTATGGTGTCTTGTCTACCTTCTTGGTTGGAACCATATTGAGAATGCGTGCAGCAGACTCTAGAGCATAACCCCAAAAGGACATTGGCAATGTTGTTAGACTCATCATGGATCGAACCATGTCTAGCAAGGTTCGATTTCTCCTTTCAGATACACCATTATGTTGTGGTGTATATGGAGGAGTGAATTGTGAGACAATCCCACACCTTTTTAGATGATCTAAAAAACTCTAGACTCATATATTCACCTCCTCGATCTGATCGAAGAGCTTTTATGGTCTTGCCTAGTTGATTTTCCACTTCATTTTGAAAAACTTTGAACATTTCAAAAGCTTGATGTTTATGTTTAATCAAGTAAACATAACCATATCGACTGAAATCATCAGTAAAAGTAATGAAGTAGTTAGCTCCTTCCCTTGACATTGTTCTAAATGGGCCACATACGTCAGTATGTATGAGTCCAAGTAGATCTTCAGCTCTTTCTCCTACATGGGAGAAGGGCTTTCGTGCCATTTTACCAGATATACAAGAAATGCATTTATCAAACGACTCAGGGTCGGTTGACTCTAAAAGCCCATCGTGTTGCAGCTTTGTAATGCGTTTCTTGTTTATGTGACAAAGACGACAATGCCATAGGTAAGTGGAATCTAAATTATGTTTAGATTTCTTATTGCTAACATTATATATAGAACTATCGTTTGAAATAGAATCACGCATATCAATTTCAAAAATACCATCACGAGGAATAGCATTAAAATAAAAAATATTATCCTTAGAAACTGAAATGCCAAAATCCGTAAATGTATGAATGAAACCATCATCCTTCAAACGAGAAAGTGAAACAACACCTCTAGTAATAGTAGGTGCAAAATGGCAATTATTTAAAACAATAACTAAACCATTAGGGAGGATGAGATCAAAGCTCCCTATTGCTTCAACAGCTGCACGGTTGCCATTACCAACGTACAGGTTCAAAGCTCCATGCTTCAACTTTCTACTTCCCCTAAGCCCCTGCACATTATTACAAATGTGAGTGCCACAACCAGTATCATATACCCATGATTTGTTAGGAAAAGTATAGAGTTCTATAGTGAAGATACCTGATGTGCTAGCTGCGCTAGCTTTGTTCTTCTTCAACTCTTCCAGGTAGGTCGGACAGTTCCGCCTCCAGTGCCCCTTCTTTCCACAATGGTGACAAAGGGTGTCCTTAGCCGGGTGCTCCTTCTTAGCAGGTGGGGGGATCTTAGGTTGGGGGGCATAAGCAAGCTTATACTTGCCCTTCACTTGTCCCTTGCCTTTTGCCTTCGGCTTCTTCTTCTGGATTCGTCCTTCCTTTATAGCTAGGACCATAGGAGCCTTCTTGGGCATTCCTTTCTCTGCAAGTTTCAGCATGTTATGCAGCTCAGGAATGGTCTTGCCCATGCTGTGCATGTTGTAGTTTTGCACAAACTGATCATAATCCTTTGACAGTGAGGTCAGTATCAAGCTCACTCCAAGGATCTGAGGCATGGGGTATCCAAGACGCTCCATTTGGTCAAGGTAGCCCTTCATTTTCATGACGTAGCTACTGACCGTTTGGCCCTCCTCCTGCTTGCAGGCATGAAAAGCTTTGACTGTATCAAACAATTCTTGCTCTGCTTGTTGCTCGAACATTGTTTTTAGTTCAGTCAACATGTCAAATGCTCGAAGGTCCTCCAAGTTCTTTTGGAGCTCGGGGGTCATGCTAGCAAGCATAAGACAAGCCACTTCTTGTTGTTCTTGAACCCTACGAGAGTAGGCGTTGCGAACAGCAACAGTAGCTGTAGCAGGAGGTGCATCAGGTAGAGGCCCTTCCAGATGGTAAAACTTTTGTTCAGCCTTAAGGACAATCCTAAGGTTGCGATACCAGTCCAAAAAGTTGTTACCATTCAATTTCTCTTTTTCAAGAATTGATCTGATGTACGAGTTGTTCGTGGTTTGATTAGGAGTTGTCATCTACAAAACAAACAAAGTTCAAATTTTAGTAAGTTTCAATAATTAATCCTTTTTAAAATTAACTACCCAAGTTTAAGCATATTAAAACAATTAATTTTACGAAAAGGCTAAGATCCTCATTGAGGTTCGACCATTAATGCAGTTGATCTACTAGAAATGGTGGATTCAATAGGTAGGTAACGTCGACCAATTGCATTACATGTGCAACTCTTAGATCTTTATGGGACTCATGGCACTAGTGAACAAGCAACTAGTGTCAAGCTGGCATGTTTAGTCCCATCTTTGCCTCGGGTAAGGGTCTGACCACACTACTCGATTAAGTCATCCAATTTGAAAACTGTGAGAATAATCCTAGGTCTGACCATGGAAAATAGTCACCTTGGGTTACAATTCAACCTAGGTCTGACCAGATGCTAAAAGGTAATTGCAAGTGTTCTCATAATTGGACGGCATGACTTAAATTTTGACGGGTAAATCGTTTTGATGTGAATCAAAAACGTGTACGAAAGAAGCATGCATTCATTCTTCGTAGCACAAGTTAAAAACTTTTCTTAACTTAAGTCTAATCATTGTTTTAATTTATGTGTGTCAAGTTGTCCATTTCAAGACTAATATATATATCCTATGTGGATTATTATTTAGTTTGGACAATACAAATAAATAAATAAACAAACAATCTCAACCGGTTTAAGTGTTGTTTATATAGAAAACAATGATTTTAAGTTTCAAATCATATTTAAACTTAGTTAAACTAAATCATAAGACTTAGTTCAAAATGGTTTATGTTTTGTTTTAAGTTTTATGAAAACAATTTTCGTTTTTCATGTAGTCACAACCATACAAAAAACAACCAAACAAACATACAACCACAATATGCAAAGCCTCAACCGATGAAAATCCTATGCTTGGTCTTGTGAGCCATCACAAGAACCAAGAGTCAACTAGGGACTTATATCACAACCACATGGAGGGCTCCCACTTGCTCCAAGACAATCATGAGCAAGTAAAAGGCCCATTATGCACTTGAACTTCAGTTTCTGTCAGCCCAGTTTTTCTGTTTTGCAAGGCCCAAAAGCCCAGGAAGATCACCTCCTCATGATTCGGCCCAGTTGACAAAGTTGTAGCCCTATGTCTTGTGGACCTGCACCAAAAATTTTAGAAAAAAATACCTTACCAATCAGCAGGTAATCACGTTTTCCCAACAGGTGTCCAGCAGCAACTTTCAGTCTACAACTCTTCAATCTTTCGCCTTTTGCTTCCAAGCTCTTGTTTACAATACATATAAAGTAAAATACAACTAATCTACTTTGTATCTACTGTAAAATGCCCAAACATTGGCAAAACCAAAATTGAAATACATTACAAAAGTGCCGAAACAATGGCAAACCCCAAAACAAGAAAAACCAACCAACAATCACAATCACAACGCACAAGTGGTCTAGGTTTTCATCGGCTTTGCATATGAACACATAATAATACATTCAAATAAAGATTATTACATGGTGTTGGCTAACTCCATGGACAAACATGCATGTATTTGCCATGGATAACAAAATAAATAACAAGAATTAAATTGTTAGCCAACGAATCGAAGAAATAATTAACAAGAATTAAAACCCCGAATGGTACGCGTGACAAATGGCCAAAGACTCAAACCCCACTGATGTTAGGACCTTCTTAACACCATTTTACCACAGAAAAATAAGCCTCATGGGCTGATTTGAAATCGGGTTAAAAATCTTCCAAAAAACGCGTTTTTAGGCCATTTTACGGGTACCGATCAAGTAAATAAACAACGTATGCATAACAAATGGCCATAGGATCAAAAAGTCCAGATCTTAAGACCTTAATTAAGTCGACATATTCAGAATATTCAAGCCCTAGGGGCTGTTTTAAAATCACACTTTTAAATCCATTAAAAAACAACGTTTTTAGCCATTTTTACGCATACAAGATGATCATATGACAACATATGATGGATCGTGATACCACTATAGGTGATGAGTGAAATAAATAATCATATTACATAAATAAACGCAGCGGATAAACATCACCATACAAGGATCCATAGTGCCATATGATCAATCAATAAATTAAACACATAAGTTATACCTTTGTAGCGTGCACCGGGAATCACCAACAAAGTCACCACCACGAATGTTAATATGAAACCCAAGAGATCAATAAGGTTGATCTCCTCTATGTGTGAAACACACTACCCCTCCTTGGTTACCCCTTTGATGCTAGTCCTTAACCCCGTAACTAATCAAACACACTTGAATGATACAAGATACAAGAGTGATTGATAAGAAAAACAAAACCCTAGTTTAGGTGTTTGTTTAAGCCGTGAGATAGAGGGAGAGAGTGGGGAGAGAAGTATGGAAAATTGGTTATCAAATAATGAGGAGATATCTCCAAATATATTTACCAAATTTCAAACCCATGATCCCCTTTGACCCTCCCCCATGGCCGGCCATTCTATGGGCCTTATGGGCCTTCCATAAGTTTTTCCAAGTTCAAATAATTAAGTCCATTACTTACTTATTAGAAGCCCGATAGAATTTCCTAGTTACGTACGGTTATTTATATATCGTAAATACAATAAACACGACATATAAAGTGGTACCTAAGTGTATAAGTGTGTGACCCCATAGGCTCACATATGTCTAGCCATATAATTATTTATTATGACACGAGCATACTCCAACAGATTGGTGCTAGCTAAGATTAGCACTCGACATTTAGCTTAGTGTCGGAAATAGGATAAGCGACGTGTACGATTTTCTCCGCCTGAAGGGAGGTTGTCGATATAGTGTTTAAAACTCTCGAGTGTGGTACTCAGGGAGTGGAGTAGGGCGAAGAAGAGCTTCGTAGCCGAACCACTATAAATCCTCTGTCTTGGTTCGATCTTTCCAACTCATATCTTTACTTTCATTTGTTATTATTACTTAGCTTAGTAAGTAGTTCATATTGGTGTTGTTTGGTTACACACAAAGTTCGAATCAAAGTTTCCAATAAGCATACTTTTAAAACAAGATTTTTAAAAGACAATTTTAACCGGTAAACTATTCAACCCCCCTTCTAGTTTCCCACAAAATTGGTTTTAAAAGAAAAAAATAAAGTTAAGTCAAAGTCCCATGTTGCTAGTTACCGAACAAACCACAAACCCATAAAGGATTATAGTTACAATCTTCTCCTCTTCACATATCGATCACCAAATATATATGTATATCACGTCTTAGCACATTGGCTAATCGATATCTCAAACATACTTCAGCTTCCTTCACTTTCATAATAATAATATAGCACATTGGCTATAATTGTCATCACACACACACACACACACACACACACACACATATATATATCTCTACATTATATATAACAGGAGGCGTTACACGTAGATAATGCCACATAAATGTCACCTCAATACCACATAATCATACAAATGACACATAATCATAAACTGTGCCACCTAAGCATTATTTTAGTCAATTAAAATTCAGATTAATTAAAAATTTGACATTGGCAAGAATTGAACTTGGATCATTTAATCCACATACTAATGCTTCAACCACTAGACCAACCCATTTTTTGTGATTTACAATACAAACTAAATATGTGATGCTTAAATAATTGATATTGTTAAGCTATATTTAATGAATAGATTATGCATAAAATTAAATTGTTATTATTATCCAACCCTAATAAAACTTATAAACATAAAACATACGGCCTCTTCATTCAGAACCAAAAAAAAAACAGTTTTATTCTCATCCAACATTCTAACTATCCCTAATCTATTCAAAGTGATCTTAATAAATATTTGTATTTTGCAGGAACATCTATGTTTATTTTGTTTGCGCCAACTGATCAGCATCTTAATACCTTTGATTTTCAATGATGTATTATGATCAGGGTAAACCCCATGACATCGTTTTTTATTCGGTTTTAACAGTTATTATGATTGAATCTTTCATTAACTGATCTTATAATAAACCTTCTTGATGTAGTGGTGTATGAACATATATCGCTGAGTGGGCTCGATCCTACAAGCCATGCTAGCGTAAGTGATCTTTATTGTCAATCTCGGCTCTATTGTCGATTTGTATATTTTTAGTTACCATTTTTTCAATCCTTGAACTTTTATTGTTCAGCTTACATTGAAGGATGCGGATTGCAAGAAGTGGATGCTCTGTTTCAGATAAGTGTAAACCTTTTCCGGTTTCGATTATAATATGAGGTACCCATTTTGTATCTGAATATATATATGTTATGAAGTATAATCTTTAAATAAATTTCAATTTAGTTTTTGAAATTGAGATTATTATGGATTTGTGTTTTAATCCATTACCACATGCCTCTGCTTATAAATTGCTATTGAACTTTCTTAGAGCAAATAGAACCAACTGAATAAATCTCAGAACGCCACCAAGATACTCATAATATAAAAGTGAAAGTTATATGTCTATATAATTATTGTGTTTTGGAGGTTGTGAATGTTGCGGAGAGACGTGCATGGAACAAAACTTGTCAAATCCCTCACTGTGATAAGCTTGAAAGCTTGGGATTAGCGTGAATGGGGTAAAATAGTCATTTCCATGCGAACCACCGGTAAAACATGAGAACAAAGTTCCTTTATTTTCCACACAAAGATGTCTTCCAAAGATAATGGTAATAAGAAGCAATTCGTCAAATTCATGTTAAATACGTAGTAGACATACCTCTGCAGCCCTGCTATGATGCAAATGTACCATTTGAATACAAAATGGTGGAAGCACATAGCCATAACAGCATGACGTGTCCAGTTTCATTTCGGTTGATTCAACGTTTTGCTATTGTTGGTCTCTCAAATTTCTACCTTGATGTTGCCAAAGATCACCTTTATGTCGGGTAACTTTTTTCTTTCATAATATAATGAAATTTGATTGGATTTATAGTTAAATGAGTTGATTTTGATACTTTCGTTCTGTTTCAGTGGTGCTTCAAGTTTTACAAGGAGAAGTTTTCAAACGGTGCTTGCAGCTCATTTGCTCTCGATAGTAAGAGTAATTGCTCCAATTCTACCTCATTTAGCTGAAGACGTGTGGCAAAATCTTCCTTTCGAATATAGCAGCTCTCGACCTCTTATTGCCTTACCAAAGATCAGACTTTGAAGGCATTTTCCGAGCAATGGATGGTAATTTTTATCACTTTTTAGCATTCTACACGCCTAATCGTAGCTAATTCCAGATTCTCAAAGTTTATTTTTATCAAATATTTCAGGACTTTGAGTGACGATCCGCCTTCTAGATCCTCCAATACACGAATTTCTACCCAAAGGTGGTCTAGACCAAATTGTGGGTACACCCCATAAGTTGTTTTAGTGTGTCATGAATTCACTTGCTGCACGATTTGAATGTTAAACAATTTTTAAATCTTTGTGTTTATGAGTGGTAAATGACAAAGAAAGGAATTGCAGGTGAGCCATTTGGCCCGTTTTTCTCTAGCTGAGTTTTTTACTACTTGACCCGTCAAAAATAAATCATAACCTCATTTGACCCATTCATAAGTAAATGGGTCACAATCTACACCTGTATCTAATACACTTGTGCTAAAAAGAAAACAGTGAAGCCAAAAAAAGGAGACGCACTACTCTTCTTCAGCCTATACCCAACCGCCATCCCAGAAACAATGAGTCTTCATGCTAAAAACAAAACAGTGAAGCAAAAAAAAAAGCTGATCTGTTGACTGTTTTGGATCAGTTGAAATAAGATGACAAGCTGATCTATAGGCTGTATCTGCATTGTGTTTTGACACCAAACAAGCAGAGCTGTTTTTTTTTGCAAGTATGTATTGTCACAACCCGTAATTTCAGGTCACTTTCCTAACCTCGACAAATCACTATTCATGTCCATCATTCATTTCATCGTAAACGTGGTTTACGGGTATTCATATTCGCGTAACCGGATGGGTTTAGCTGCGAATTCATGCGTCATTAGTAGGGTCATTGCATACGGACTAGTAATAGTCTACATATCATCATATTTACATTTTCATACTATTCCACTCGTAGGATTACCAAATTAATATTTTTGTTACATTTGACGTTTTACGTATAATTACTTTTAATTAAAACGTTAACGCGCGATCGATAAATGTGACTAACACGTCCGACAAACCCCACGTTGGTCCCGATATATTTTTATACTCATTTTAATGTCAAGAAAATTATAAAATTCATTTACCCGGTATTTTGCGAATTTATTTAATTTATATCGTACATTTAATATAATTACGACGGTTTTCGTAAAAACTAAACAATAATTACCCGAACACCCAATATTTGTACCCAACATATTTTTGTAATTTTTATGACTTCGTCAAGTCCCGACTAACTCCGTTAAATTTTATTTCTAGCAAACGCGGTACCCGGTTACACCTAAAACTAATTAAAACTACACCACTTAAACACTTGTAATCACCACATGGTTAATTAAAAGAGGCCCCCCCCCCCTTGTCCTTGTGCGCCGGCCTCACAACCCCCCAAGCCCATCAAGTTGCAAAATTTCACTTCACAATTAATACCCACTAATTCTTGTCTAATTTATTTAGTTAGCTACCACATTTTTCACTTCATTTTACCAAATATCTCAAGAAACTCTCTCATCTATATGTGTGTGTGTGTATGATCGGCCAAACAAGAACAAGAGGAAGAGAACATCAAACTTTCAAGATCAATCCATAAACAAGTCATATTAGTATTCCTATAAGGGTTTTGAAATACAAACTCAAAGGTTTCTTAGGTTTTCATCATCTTTTATCACTAATCTTTCAAGTAAGTTGTCAAAACTCATATTCATAATTTTACCAAGTTAATATAATGTTCATATCATTTTTATACAAGATCTACATGTATATGTTAGTTTATACCACTCTTTATACACTTTTTGTAACTTTTGAGCTCTATAAATGAAAAGTATGTAGATCCTTGATAGATTAACTAGGATGATGATGTTTAGGAACCCATGACACCCTAAGAAGGTGTATGGTAGGATTGAGAATTGTTTGGTTGTAGTTTGGATGGTTTTGGACTAGATACAAACTAAGAAAACACATTTTTGAAACAATATATAACCCGCTGTCCCTATTTTGAAAACGTGGGAAAATCAGTAGGTGGTGGGTAACTTTGGACCAAAGATTTAGAAAATACATTCCGAGACGAAACTATGGCCGAAAACGGGGATAAAAACGAGCTTATAACGAAGGAGATATGATTTTTCAAAGTTTAACGACGAAAACTAATTTTCTGAAAATAGCGTGCTGTTGGACGATTTTCGACGGACAAACTGAGGCGTTTAACAAGACCTAGATGACCCGAGCTACTGAATATATATTAGTACATGTTAATACGAAACCACGGATATAAAGAACGTAGAAAACGAGCTAGTAACGACCAAGATACACGCGTTTAAACTTCGATAAATACTACAAATTGTTGACAGCTTTTAATGGAAATATAATTACGTACTAGGAACTATATTTTCAAGTAATAACCATGGAGAGCCGTATCTCTTACCCGTTGGAACATGTAAGATCAAAGGTTTATTAACGCGACTATTATGAGACATACCAAGGTTTTCAAAACGCCGAGACTAACACAAACGTTTTATACACATTATTACACGACTAGTTTTGACGTAACAAGTTGAACACCTTTTTACCAAGTTTTGGAAAAACATTACTTATCGACGATAACTATTATTTTCAAAGTACGAGTGGTATAGGTTACATATGCATGAACATCCACTACATCATCTAAGTAGAACATATTCATTCATGTTAGGTTGCGGCTAGTGTTCGCGCCTTGTTGTCCCGTTCATCTCATATTCATCGCATTGTTGTATCATCATATCAGGTGAGTTCATAGCCCACTTTTACTCTTTAATACTTGTTTTAAACTCTTTGGGGGAGATACATGCTTAAACTGTTTGCTATTACTCAAGACGATTTTACTCATATGCTATGCTACGCTTTTATACACTTAATCATGATGTGTAGTTTTATTACGATATATGACTTAATGTGGAAAACTATTCTATACGCTATATTCATTCACCACTGTTTAACTCCTGGATGGAGCCGACGGAGAGGTATTGATAGTACTATCGGGTTGACACCCCCACCCTTTGCCTACGATTCATGGCCTTGGGTGAATATAATCCAGCTATGAAGCATGCTTGCTTATTCTTGTCGTGAGGTTCAGTAGGCTATACTTTACATTAAGCATGCATATATCGTATACACATGTGACTTGATCATACTATACATTAGCAGTGGGTTGTGAACACACAGGTTGCAAGTCTTGAATGGGCAAGGCTTGGAACTGAGTGGATTTACAATGCCTTTGCTGGAAAAATCTTCATTTTAAATGCAATTCATTTTACACTAAACTCTATGAACTCACCAACCTTTGTGTTGACACTTTTAAGCATGTTTATCTCAGGTTAGTAAGGCGATAGCAGGTGCTTGGAGCAGAGAGTCTTAGGGCATGCTTTTCGAGACTTTCGCTTTTATCATTTACCATTCGATGCACTTTAAAAACTTATGTGTTATTCTACTTTGGGATCTTTTGTTTTGTAAACTATGACTTTTATCTATTCGAATGGTAACTTTTCAAAACGTCTCATTTAGAGGTCGTTTTCTATAACTCGTACTTTGTGCCCTGAAGTAGCATCCCCATGACACTATCGTTCCGCTGCGATATTTTGGGGGTGTTACAGAATGGTATCAGAGACTTGGTTATAGAGAACTAGGTTGCATTTAGAACCTAGACTATAACTACATACATTTAGACTCTCCTCCCTATCGCCTTGCACTTTGCATACACGTACGCTTGCTGATAACTTTTTGTCTAGACCTGCGCTATTAGATATTTTATGGTACCGACGGGGAAGTCCCAAACTCTAGTCGAGTCATCAGAAATATGGAGCTCGGTAATAACTGATTATTTAACTTGATCTTGTGACAGTTCTTGTTTGATGAGACATGAGACCGAGTTAAATAAAGGTTATTACTTAGCTATAGAGATTTGATGATTTGCCCGAGGATGGGAGTTCTCTCGAGGATACTCTTGAGAAACCGTTAGATACTAGACTTCCCAGTGACCTTAGCACCTAAGGGAGAATCCTTTGTACTGAACGTGACATACCCTAGATACCCATTTAAGCAGCGCCTATCACTGAGATATGTGTGCCTGGTGACATGTACACCTGTGAAAGGAAACATTTATAATTGTGGTGGCCAACATAATTATAAATGCTTCACGACCCACGTGGACATGTGACTATGCTCATGTAGATCGGTGTTGGCACAACTTAGAGAACAACTGGCGGCATAGTATTACGTATGAGGATGTTAAGTATAGACTTTGGATAATCAACGGTTTCCCTCATCTCTGACGTTCACTAAATGTCCTTCCTCGCAGAAAAGTCATGGCACCAAGGAGAGTGACTCGTAGCTCTGGCCGAGGAGGCGCAACCCCAAGAGGTGGAAGGACTGGTGGACGTGGAGGTAGAGGAGGTGGTCGCGGCATTGAAAACAATGATAACAACGACGGTGGACATCCTGATTTTGAAGCCATCATCGCTCGACAACTTCAAAACTTTCTTCCTACTATTGTCACTCAAGTTGGCGATCATATGAGTAACTTGGGAAACCACGAAAGCGGAATTAACCACACCAATGGTATAGGCCAGAATGGTAATGGCAGCAACAACAATAGAACTGGATGCTCATACAAGGAATTCACAGCATGCAAACCAATAGATTTCAATGGTGTAGGAGGCGCGTTGGCATATACTCGATGGGTCGAAAAGATGGAGTCGGTGATCGACATTAGTAACTGTGCAACACATCAGATGGTGAAGTATTCCGCATGCTGGCTGTCAGGAAAGGCATTGACATGGTGGAATACGCAGGTTCAAGCTAGGGGTAGAGAGGCAGCTGTAGGTATGACATGGGACGATTTTAAGGCATTACTGAAGGAGGAATACTGCCCGGACAACGAGATGCAGAAGCTGGAGGATGAACTTTATCATCACTCTATGGTAGGGGCTGGTCATGCAGACTACACAGATCGATTTTATGAGTTAGCCAAACTAGTTCCTCACTTGGTGACCCCCGAATCCAAGAGAATCGAGAGGTACATATATGGCCTTGTCCCAGAAATTCGCGGGATGGTGAAAACAACTGAGCCTACTACAATTCAAAGTGCAATATTGAGAGCAGGGACTCTGACAGATGAAATGGTTAGAAATGGAAGCTTGAGGAACAGTGATAAAAGGAAGGGAACAAGCGAGTCGCACAAGCAAGTGGGCACGATAGCTGACAACAAGAAGGCAAGAACCTTTGCGGCAACTAGTCCTGGTCAGAGAGGGTATGAAGGCCTACATCCTAAGTGTGCAAAATGTAGTTATCATCATCAGAAGTCTGTGCCTTGCCGTGTGTGTACAAAATGCAACCAGTTGGGCCATTTTGCGAGTCAGTGTGGGACACTAGTGAATGTGGGCAACATGAAGAACAACCAGAGGACGTGCTATGAGTGCAACAGCCCAGATCACTTTCGGAATACCTGTCCTAAGTTGAAAGGAAATCCTAACCAAGGAGGCAATCGTCCAAACTTAGCATTAGCAATTGAAGGGCCACAAGATGAGGCCATTGAGATTCCACCCGCACGTGGCAGAGCTTACTTCTTAGGAAATCCTGTCACCCAACACGTCCACGATAGCATGACGGGTACATTCTCTTGAACAACTATCTTATCTTCGTAGCATTTAAGTCTTAGTATAGGACTTATACACAACATCAACTAATCTGAGACCTAGCATCGTCAACCTTAGTTATATTGGTAGTAGTGATTTGATGGGTGTAAGCAATTCAAAAAATCGAGCCAATCTTTCAAAAGACCTCATTTCAGGATGTTGAATCCATTCTTTCAGAAAACTTGTTTCCTAGCTTGATTTAGTGACAGTTCTTGTTTGATGAGTTGCGAAAATCAAGCTAAGAGTCAAGTTGTTACCCGAGCCGATTCAGTTTAATCTCATGACAGTTCTTGTTTGATGAGTTGTGAGATTAAATTTGAATCGACAACCTCAAACCGATTTAGCCTAATCGCATGACAGTTCTTGTCTGATGAGTTGTGGGATTAAGTAAAAATCGGTTACCTAAAGGATTAACCATAGGAGGTCTTTTGAGGGCTATGCTCGAGTTTGGGAAAGTTTGCATTGTCGAATCAGACTATTAGGCACGTATGTGGAACGAATGAGCTGAACTTCGGGACGAAGTTCCTTTTAGGGAGGGAGACTGTCACAACCCGTAATTTCAGGTCACTTTCCTAACCTCGACAAATCACTATTCATGTCCATCATTCATTTCATCGTAAACGTGGTTTACGGGTATTCATATTCGCGTAACCGGATGGGTTTAGCTGCGAATTCATGCGTCATTAGTAGGGTCATTGCATACGGACTAGTAATAGTCTACATATCATCATATTTACATTTTCATACTATTCCACTCGTAGGATTACCAAATTAATATTTTTGTTACATTTGACGTTTTACGTATAATTACTTTTAATTAAAACGTTAACGCGCGATCGATAAATGTGACTAACACGTCCGACAAACCCCACGTTGGTCCCGATATATTTTTATACTCATTTTAATGTCAAGAAAATTATAAAATTCATTTACCCGGTATTTTGCGAATTTATTTAATTTATATCGTACATTTAATATAATTACGACGGTTTTCGTAAAAACTAAACAATAATTACCCGAACACCCAATATTTGTACCCAACATATTTTTGTAATTTTTATGACTTCGTCAAGTCCCGACTAACTCCGTTAAATTTTATTTCTAGCAAACGCGGTACCCGGTTACACCTAAAACTAATTAAAACTACACCACTTAAACACTTGTAATCACCACATGGTTAATTAAAAGAGGCCCCCCCCCCTTGTCCTTGTGCGCCGGCCTCACAACCCCCCAAGCCCATCAAGTTGCAAAATTTCACTTCACAATTAATACCCACTAATTCTTGTCTAATTTATTTAGTTAGCTACCACATTTTTCACTTCATTTTACCAAATATCTCAAGAAACTCTCTCATCTATATGTGTGTGTGTGTATGATCGGCCAAACAAGAACAAGAGGAAGAGAACATCAAACTTTCAAGATCAATCCATAAACAAGTCATATTAGTATTCCTATAAGGGTTTTGAAATACAAACTCAAAGGTTTCTTAGGTTTTCATCATCTTTTATCACTAATCTTTCAAGTAAGTTGTCAAAACTCATATTCATAATTTTACCAAGTTAATATAATGTTCATATCATTTTTATACAAGATCTACATGTATATGTTAGTTTATACCACTCTTTATACACTTTTTATAACTTTTGAGCTCTATAAATGAAAAGTATGTAGATCCTTGATAGATTAACTAGGATGATGATGTTTAGGAACCCATGACACCCTAAGAAGGTGTATGGTAGGATTGAGAATTGTTTGGTTGTAGTTTGGATGGTTTTGGACTAGATACAAACTAAGAAAACACATTTTTGAAACAATATATAACCCGCTGTCCCTATTTTGAAAACGTGGGAAAATCAGTAGGTGGTGGGTAACTTTGGACCAAAGATTTAGAAAATACATTCCGAGACGAAACTATGGCCGAAAACGGGGATAAAAACGAGCTTATAACGAAGGAGATATGATTTTTCAAAGTTTAACGACGAAAACTAATTTTCTGAAAATAGCGTGCTGTTGGACGATTTTCGACGGACAAACTGAGGCGTTTAACAAGACCTAGATGACCCGAGCTACTGAATATATATTAGTACATGTTAATACGAAACCACGGATATAAAGAACGTAGAAAACGAGCTAGTAACGACCAAGATACACGCGTTTAAACTTCGATAAATACTACAAATTGTTGACAGCTTTTAATGGAAATATAATTACGTACTAGGAACTATATTTTCAAGTAATAACCATGGAGAGCCGTATCTCTTACCCGTTGGAACATGTAAGATCAAAGGTTTATTAACGCGACTATTATGAGACATACCAAGGTTTTCAAAACGCCGAGACTAACACAAACGTTTTATACACATTATTACACGACTAGTTTTGACGTAACAAGTTGAACACCTTTTTACCAAGTTTTGGAAAAACATTACTTATCGACGATAACTATTATTTTCAAAGTACGAGTGGTATAGGTTACATATGCATGAACATCCACTACATCATCTAAGTAGAACATATTCATTCATGTTAGGTTGCGGCTAGTGTTCGCGCCTTGTTGTCCCGTTCATCTCATATTCATCGCATTGTTGTATCATCATATCAGGTGAGTTCATAGCCCCACTTTTACTCTTTAATACTTGTTTTAAACTCTTTGGGGGAGATACATGCTTAAACTGTTTGCTATTACTCAAGACGATTTTACTCATATGCTATGCTACGCTTTTATACACTTAATCATGATGTGTAGTTTTATTACGATATATGACTTAATGTGGAAAACTATTCTATACGCTATATTCATTCACCACTGTTTAACTCCTGGATGGAGCCGACGGAGAGGTATTGATAGTACTATCGGGTTGACACCCCCACCCTTTGCCTACGATTCATGGCCTTGGGTGAATATAATCCAGCTATGAAGCATGCTTGCTTATTCTTGTCGTGAGGTTCAGTAGGCTATACTTTACATTAAGCATGCATATATCGTATACACATGTGACTTGATCATACTATACATTAGCAGTGGGTTGTGAACACACAGGTTGCAAGTCTTGAATGGGCAAGGCTTGGAACTGAGTGGATTTACAATGCCTTTGCTGGAAAAATCTTCATTTTAAATGCAATTCATTTTACACTAAACTCTATGAACTCACCAACCTTTGTGTTGACACTTTTAAGCATGTTTATCTCAGGTTAGTAAGGCGATAGCAGGTGCTTGGAGCAGAGAGTCTTAGGGCATGCTTTTCGAGACTTTCGCTTTTATCATTTACCATTCGATGCACTTTAAAAACTTATGTGTTATTCTACTTTGGGATCTTTTGTTTTGTAAACTATGACTTTTATCTATTCGAATGGTAACTTTTCAAAACGTCTCATTTAGAGGTCGTTTTCTATAACTCGTACTTTGTGCCCTGAAGTAGCATCCCCATGACACTATCGTTCCGCTGCGATATTTTGGGGGTGTTACATGTATTATCTATTTGAATAAGATTTCCCAAACCACCTTCGAAAATTAAAAAACTGAAACAGTTTGTTAAAACTGCTAATTTGCATAGTGTTTTAGTTGAGTTCTTGAGCGTGTTTGGGATTTGCTTATCCAAAGTGCGTATTTAGTTATTTGTGAGTATAACAAGCTGTTTTGAATAAGCAGTTTGATAATGCTTATTTCACAAAAGAAATAAGCATATAAGCAGCTTTGTATTTCATTTTAGGGAAATATCTTAGATGTTCTTTTATTGCGATATCTTGAGGAGATTGATGTAGAAAATGTTTCTATACCAACTCTGATAATGTGAGAGTTAATGTGGGTTGAAACATAATGAGTAATGTTTGTACCTTCATAGGTTGATTAACAAACATCTTGGTTCCCCAAGAAACAAACTACTCTTATTGTCACCACGACCGAAACCGAGTACGCAAGCGCCGAAAAGGCATGACAACAAACACTATAGATGAGACAACTCTCTGTGAAGAGTAGCAGTCAAGATGCCATTAGACTTGTCCGGAAACTCTATAGTTTGCTCATGAATGAAGCTCATCGAAGTACGTCATCTCCCCGCGGAAAGACATCTCCTCCGTCATGATAACGTCGAATGAGAAATCTTTTCTTTGAAAAGTATTTCTTCTCACCTTAACCTTTACATTCTCGTCAAATGAACTCTTAATACTCCATTGGAATTATTAATGTCATTTCTCACGACTCATCATATGACTTTTCAAGTCATTCCTCATATCCCGCTAATGACTATTTCAATATTTCTATGGAAATATTAAAGTCATCTCACACTTCCATCCTATTCTCGACTCATGACTCTTGAATATTTCATTAGAAATTTCAAGTCATTCCCTAAGCCTTATCCCATGACTTCGTAATATTTCACTGGAAATATTAACGTCATTTCTCGCGTCTCGTCATATGACTTTTCAAGTCATTCTTCTCATCCCGCTCATGACTATTTGAATATTCCTTCGGAAATATTAAAGTCATCCGTCACGTCATACCTCATAACCTTTCATTTCTTCTATGACCTCTTGAAAGTTTCGCGGGAAACATTGAAGTCATTCTCTACAAATCGTTCATGACTTTTTAAGTCATATCTTTCAGTCGTCACATGACTCATGAATATTTCACGGGAAATATCTAGTCATTCCTTGTGTCGCGTACTCCGACTAATTAAATATTTCATGGGAAATATTATAGTCATCCTCCTAAACACAACTCATAACTTCTATTTATTTCACGGGAAATACTAGAAGTAAATCCTCATCCAATGACATCTTAGTCAATTTCCTCGGAAACACTAAGGTCATTTTCGGTCATCCCATTTAATCATCTTTCGTCAAAAAGTTTATAAGGTATAAACTTTTTCCTCGTGTCAAAAAGTCTTACTAAATAAGTAAGATTAATCAGCCAAAAGTCAAAACAGAAGAAAAAACTGGGCCATCAGATATACGGCTCCACTAAAGAGCCACGGCTCCACTAATGTTTAGTGGAACCGTGGAGCCGTGCATCTGAAAAACGCGCCCAGTCACTCTTTTCTTCTGCACAGATTTTCCAAACACACAAAACCTCTTCCACTTGCTGTCAAAATCGAACCATAACACCATAATTCAACTAAACTCTTGCAAATCAAGATTGAGGCATTGGAATTAACAAATCCTAACCACAACATCATCAATTGTAAGTAATTCACTCTTATTTTCTTTTAATTTGAGTCTAGGGTTTGTTCTTGAGTATAAACCGAATTGGGGATTTTCAAAATTAGCTAAACCCTTGTGAAATTAAGACTAGGATTAGACAATGTAGTATTCACATGATTCCCTAAACCTAGGATTTCCAAAAACCCATTTATGTTGCAAAACCTAATCCGAAATTAATCACTAAATTCGGATTATGATTGATTATTTGTAATGGAATCATGTTTAGGATGATTAAAATTGGATTAGGAACGTTCTGCATTAAAGCTTTTCAATATTAAAGCTTGTTGGCACCATGATTGAGACATTTGCCAAACATCCCAATTCGATCATTTTTCAAAAAACTTCACAAGTCTAGGATCATGAAACCTTTTTCATGCATTGTTGATGCAAATTAAAAACGTTTTTGCATGCATACATGATCTCTCAAATATGGCTCGAAGTACATAATTGATATGTATCATTCGACATATTTGATTGAGCAAAAGTGAAGTTAGGAGCGTTTGGGTAATCTCTTTAGGATAATCTTAGAGTCGAGATTGCCGCACCTCCACATTGTTTGCATTTAGGCACACACACTAGAAGTATAATCATTAAAATGCAACGAACTAACATATACAAAAATATTTTTTTTGTAGACGAACAATGCCTCGAAATGATTATCAAGATACCAAACCCTACATTCTTAGCACTTTTGAAAATCTAAACATTCCCGATGAGCAAAGAGCTTATCTCGCTAAAGTCCAAAATCGATACATACACGAAGGGCGTGTAGTCGATGCACTCTATGTCATGACAGACAACATTAATGCTTGTTTCCCTTCTATCGAGTTCGATTGTTTATACAAAATAAACGATCAAGTCTGTCCCCGTTTTATTCTCGAGTTCTATAGTCGTGTCCGTACCTACACCGATCTTGACGGAAACGTCTTCCTTGATTTTTGGATTCGACACCAAAATATCATATTATCTGTCACCGAGATTGGTCACATTCTCGGTATTCCCTCGGATGGTCAGTGTGCATTCACTAAAGACCATTCTCTAGAGTCTCTTTACTACAATCTTGAGAACGAAGGTGCCTATTGTACCGAAGTTCCCAACATTGAAGTAATTAAACAAGTAATTCAAATCCCTCGAGTCACCAACACGTATCAAAAACGTGATGGTTCCATCGTCTACATCGACCCAAACAAAATCTACCTCAAAGAGCTCCGTCCCGATATTAGAAATTGGGAACTTCTTCTGCGTGAGAACGCGTTAAGCCTTGCAGGCAACCGTGATCATGTTCCGGCAAATCTTGCCCACATGCTCTACTGTCTTAGTATCGAGGAACCCTACAACCTCGCATACTACATGGTCAAACGGATGGCCAGTATTCATTGTCGTTCCGATGAGCTCATGCCATACGGCATGTTGCTTACTCGTCTATTCAGGTGGGTTATGCAAACCTACCCATCTCTCAATGATGTCGACTATGTCCTAGTCAATCCGGTTATGAAACCTCTTGGTGGACCACAACGTCGCACAAAGCAACGTAAGGACAAAGGGTCCAAACGTGGTCGTAAATCCACTTCCGATATTCCCCATTCATCCTCCTCCTTCAGTCACGAATCATCATCTGAACCCATGGATGAGGATGATGATGAGGTGAACGAAGAAGGAACGTCTAGTTCTCAAATCCCTTCTCCCGACACCTACTTTCGTGACCTTGATACCTCATCATTTCGACGTACAACCGACGTCGAAAACGGGATGGTCAACCTATCCTACATGATGAGAAGGCAAACTACAATGTACAATAGACAAGTGGAGATGCATGAGCAAACTGTCGGGGGTTTCAAGTCTATTGGGAAGACGCTAAAAGGGATCGGGAGCAAGCTGAAGAAGTTAGGGAAGAAATGAGATTAGTTAGGATTAGCTTAAGTAGTACTATTAACCTAAGTATTATTAAGCTATTATAAATAAAGACATGACATTAACTTGGTTGATGTGTTTCCTTTTAACACTTGAACATGATTAATTCTCTTGTTAATTAATCCTCATGTTGCTTTATCTTGCATGTTAGTTTATTTTATTACATGCACTAGATGTTAAAAATGCTTGAATTCATGCATGCTTAATAGTTGCCTAAATACATAGATGATCACATGATCATGTTAGTTGCTAGTTGAAACTAGATTTAGGAATTCTATGTGTTTAGTAATTTGAAGCTTTGAGATTTGCAGCCAATGGATTCCCCAGAAATTTCCCCATTTAGGCTGCCTAAAACCTGCAGACCTGGAAAGAAGGTCAAAAGAGCCCACGGCTCCATTAAATAAGCCACGGCTCCACTAAATTTAGTGGTGCCGTAGCACCTTTAATGGTGTCGTGCCTCTGGAAGACGAAAACTGCTATTCTCTTCCACTTTTTGACTATCTTTTCCAGAAAATCTGCAACCAAAACCTGATTCCCATGCACCCAAATCCCCAAATCCAACATTTCAAACTTGCATGCTTATGTTTTGGCTATTTAAGCTAACATTATGCATTGCCATTCTTACACCCATCCTTACACCTTCACATTCACCATACCATCATCATGGGATCAAGAGTATTCAAGAAACCTAGATTCAACATCAAACCAACCAACCAAACCTCTCTAGTTGATCATTGGATCAAGAATGTCAACATACCCCAATCATCAACTAAACCTATCACCAATGACATTCCCCTCATTGATCTCACCTTGGATGATGAAGATGAAACCCATACACCCATAACCTCTACCAACTCATCATCTTCTTTCACTACACCCCAAGCTCCATCCAAGGCAACCTCTATTAAACCTACATCCTCATCCTCCACAACAAAAATCAACACACACTCATCTCCACCTAGTCCCATTCACCCTTTAACCTTAACACTCAACTCATCACCATCAACTTCCCTTGAATTGGGAACTCACACAACACCCTCATCACTTTCAACATCACCACAACCTCTAACTCTCACCCTCACCCTTTCACCAAACACTCCTTTTGAATTTGGGAGCAACATATCATCACCTTCACTATCACCATCACCTCAACCCTTAATGGGTTATCCAATCATGTATCCCCTTCACTCACACACCTTGAGTTGCCCTTGTTGCAACTACAACCTTGAACTCATCATGAACCTTAGAGATGAGCTTAGCTTTAGGTTTTCATACCTAGAACACCTTCTCACACCACCCATAGGACCCATCATCCTTCCACCATCTCCACCACACAATAGCCCAAACTAAACATGATTATGTTTAGTCCCTCCAATAAATGATTAGGAACCTTTTGAAGTTGGAAGCAAATCTAGAAGCCTCATGTTACTTTAGAAGTTTATGTGTCTTCTTGTTAGTTTAATTTGCTTTCCTAATGTAGTCATACTTATGTATGACATTTAATTTATGTTTATGTAATGGGCTTTTCATTTTGGCTACTTAGCCATATTTCTCTTATTGTGGTTGGATATTTGTCTTATGTGCTACTTGTTAGATATTGTATATTTGTCGTCTAACTTTGTTTTGTAGCACGATCCATTGCTCGATTCCTTTGTGTTCTCCAAATGAGGGGAGTACACATCAAGGGGGAGCCTTAACCACCTTTTTGATTTGACAAAAAGGGGGAGAAATGGGAGTAAACTCATTAAAAACTTGTTAAAACTAATTTTAACCTAAAATGAGTTTATATTTTGTCATCATCAAAAAGGGGGAGATTGTTGATGCAAATAATGTTCTAAAAACGTTATTTATATCTTTCGATTACTTCACGTTTTGAGGATGACAAAAAGTGAACTCGCGTTACGTTAAAATTAACGTTAACAAGTTTTTAATCGGAAGATCTCGTTTCTACGCAAATCACTCTTGAACAAAGTTACAACTTGAACTAGTGATCAAAGAAGTGAATTCATGTTTTGAAAATTCACATTTTAAATGGGACAAAACATTTTTTCAAAAATACACATGACAAATTATTTTTGAAATATTAAGAAATGTTTTAATGGAAAAATAAGTTTGAAAATCACAACAGCTATTTTTCCCCCCAAAATCAGCTCCAACCTTCCCCAAATAAGTTTTCACCAGAAAAGACAAAATTTGGAGCGTCCTAGTCTACCACGGCTCCACGGTACCGTTAAATTTAACGGAGCCGTGGGTCATTTAGTGGAGCCGTCCGTACCATTTTGAATTGTAACGTTCAGATTTTCTTTGCCTATAAATACCCACCTCTTTCACAGGTTTAGGCACCCTTCACACACAGAAAAATCCCTTAACTAAATCCTCTCACACCTTTCACTTCTAAGGGTCAATTAGATTAGTTTTTCTTTGTTTCAAGAGTGATCCAATCATCCTTCAAGTGATTCTCTTCATACCTCTTCACTAGCAAGAGAAGAACACAAGTATCCAAGTTGATACAAGGTGTTGTCATTCCTCTTCATTGGCAAGAGAAGAACTCAAGTAATCAAGAAGATACTAGAGTTATAGTTGATAGGTTTTTGTAACACTTGTTACAACCTTGTTGTGTCTTAGCATACATCAAGTTTATTTTCTTTTTGTGAGTGAGAGTGAAGATCAAGTGTGATCTATAGAGATAGTGAACATCTCTTGAAGCCATTGGGCTTGTGTGATTGATCAAGAAGATCAAGGGTCATTAGGTTAGTGTTAGTCAAGTAGAGTGAAGTGAGTGTTGATCATTGTGATCGTGTTGAGATCTTGGTGATCTCTTGAAGCCATTGGGCTTGAGTGTTTGGTCACGTGGACCTTGGTAGATTGGTGCTAGCTAAGATTAGCACTCGACATCTAGCTTAGTGTCGGAAATAGGATAAGCGACGTGTACGGTTTTCTCCGCCTGAAGGGAGGTTGTTGATATAGTGTTTGAAACTCTCGAGTGTGGTACTCGGGGAGTGGAGTAGGGCGAAGAAGAGCTTCGTAGCCGAACCACTATAAATCCTCTGTCTCGGTTTGATCTTTCCAACTCTACTCATTACTTTTATTTGTTATTATTACGTAGCTTAGTTTGTAGTTCATATTGGTGTTGTTTGATTACACATAGAGTTCGAATCAAAGTTTCCAATAGCATACTTTTAAAACAAGATTTTTAAAAGATGTTTTTAAACCGGTAAACTATTCAACCCCCCTTCTAGTTTCCCACAGGTTGGATAGTTTCATAGCATACAAGTACATTGAAATAACTTATCAAGATTTACTTGTAGTGCCCCGAAATAAACAGATAAGTGGGAGTTTGGATGATTCAAACACTTCAAACAAATAAACCCAAATAATAAACAAATCCCATAGTAAATCAACGGGGTAACAAATGAAGGCTGTGCACTTTTTATGTTTTAGAAACGGCAAAGGGCATGCATTACCTTAAAAAGACCCTTTAAGAGGGTGTTTGGAATTGCTTATATTTATGCTTTTTTAAAGCATAAAAGCATTTTTTTTTTCATCCAAACACTGCTAAAAAGCAGAAAATAAGCAGTTGCTTATTTGGTGGTCGTTTTTTAGCAATGAATTCAAATGACTTTTTACTCTCATATTTAACGTAAAACCTTTTATAAATGAATTTGATTGAAAATTTATATTAAAATTATTATTTTTACAAATATATTACGTTTTTTATAAAATAAGCCAATCCAAACACCGGTTCCAAAAGTACTTATTTTTAAGCAGAAAAAATAAGCAATCTCAAACACCCACTAAAACAAAACTTTTTTACTCTATAGATGGTTCTCACTGGGACAGCCTCAAGTATGTCCACCACGCCTCTGAAGGCAAGTCTTTTTGACTTAGGGGTGTTTGTTTTGGCTTATATAGCAGCCTTATGGCTTATTTTTTGAAAGTTTCCGGCTTATATAAGCTTATCATATCATAATAAGTTTATATAAGCCAAAAAGCTAGTTTCAAAATAAGCTACAAAAAATGAGCTTATCAAACATAAGCCGAAAACCAAATAATCCATAAGCCCGCTATATAAGCCAAAACAAACACCCCTTAGATGTTCCGGCCCTTAAATAACATCTAAAAATATACATACACATGCATACAAAACCTAAAAAAGTGAAAACCTAATGAAAGTATAAAATACAGATTGTTCAAGTACACGTAAACACACACAAAAGTTATATCATTCAATAGCAAAAAAACATATATATAGCTAGAATGATCAAAAAACATAATATTAACAGTGAATAATGTATGATAAATGTACAAAAAAGAAGAAGAAGGTGATGATACCTGATTGAATGAATGAATAAACTCTGTGTGTGTGAGAAATTGAGGAAGGAAGGAAATGTTAAGGGAAAAAAAAAGAAAAAGTGGAAGGCGAGTTTATGATCAAGTGGCAGTTCTTTAGAATTCCAATAGTCATCTCCAAGACTACTTCTTCCTCTTTTATTTATTAATCTTAGTTAGAGCAATAAATAAAAATTAGAAGATTAAATAATATTTAAATTATTAATTTAGTAATTGATATTATTACCATTTTTAATCATGGTCGTAAAATAGCAATGTACTTTTTCAAATATACCGTTTTGGTACGTGTAGTATTTTCCGTTCCATTTAATGTAGTGTACTTTCATTTTTTGTTTCATTTTGCACATTTTGATGACGTGTCACGTTATGAATGGTGACACGTGTCATACTTTCAGGTATGATGATCCGTGCTGAACACACCTATAAATAAATGCAGACAGCGGATACGCGTGAACAAGTACAAATTACCCCTTTGTGAAAAAGGATACTTGCAAAAACTCACGTTCGTGTGTAGTGTGTAGTCAGGTAAGTAATTACCCAAATCGTTTCCCAACGAGATGTGAATGGGCAACTGTGGGAAGCTTTGGATTAGAGTGATTGATGATTTAGATTGCTTTTGATTTTGCATTTTTTAACAATTCTAAATAATAAATTAAAACAGATATGCACAATAAAGTCAAACGCGAATTAATTAACTTAAAAACGCGCAACGAAAAATCTAAAATGGGACTAAAAAGTAAAATTTATGAAATTTAAAACCTAAAAATGTAAAATTACTAAAAACTTATTTTAAAACTTAAATTCTAATTTTTTACACTTTTTATTTAATTATTACTAATTATTTATTATTTAATTACTAATTAAACTAATTTAAATTATAAAAAATACTAAATGAGCTAAGAAAAATCTAAAACTTTTTCTAAAAATATTATTAAGTAAATAGAAGCTAAGAAAATTATAAAATTGAAATTTACTTAATTAAAATTTAAAAAGATAAATTCTATTAAATAGAAGCTATCACTATATTTCTATTTTTGATTTTCTTAAGGAATAAAAATGAAATTATATTTTTCCTAGATTAAAAATGACAAAAGAAAATTATGAAAATTAAAATTATATTTTTCTGATTAATATTCTATTTATTATGATTTAAATACTATTTTAAACTAATTAAAAAGATTAAAAATACCAAAACTATTCAGATAATTATGAAAATTTACAGATAAATCTAAAATATTATTAAAAAGCTAGGAAAAATAAAATGAAAAGTTGACTAAGCCAAATAAGCAGATTTGGGCAGATAAGCAGTTTGCAATAAGCCCAAAAATAAGCAAGTAAGCACAAAAGTTCTCCAAATTCTCAGAACAGGTTAAACCAACTTAAATAAGCACAAATCAACTTAATACAAACAGATTATTCCACAGGTTAAGCAAATGGACACCTAATCAGTTGCAAAGTTGAAACAGAAAATGCAGAAAAAGGCAAACTTGCAAGGCAAATTAAGCAGTCTAATAAGCTACTGAGATGCAATCTTAGGGGGGCAAAAGCTTCTCTATACTACTGAGTACTCTAAAAACCTAAAAGCCCCATCACAAACTAATCAATTGAACCCTAATTAGACCCTAGATCAGATGCTCAGAACAAGTTTAAACCTGAATTTTTGACTTTTTCAGAAAAACACAAGGGTTGACTTTGGTGAACTTTGATCTTATTATACTAACTGATTATGATGTATTAAGGTGTATTAAGACTAGATTGAGCAATGTTAACAACTTATGAACACAAAATCATGATCATGGAACTTAAACTCTTAACAGTGAATCAGTGAATGGGATCAAAGATGATTTTGACTATTTATCAAACAAGCACAGGTTTTTATGGTTCCTCTGAGTTGTTCTTGACTAAAGTAACATGTAACAACAACCAATAACAACACAAACACTCAGCAACACCACTGAATCAGTAAGATCCAAACACCCCTTAACTTAACTGATTTTTTTGATTTCCAAAGCAACTCAGAGAATTAAACTACAATACTGATTCAAGACTTCATATTATCATGTAACAAGACTATTTGAGCAGAAATCAACAATGATCTAAGCATGAAACACAGAAATGCTACTTATGCAAATTTGACTGTCCAAAATGAGATTCAAAGCAACTATGGATTTTAAATAACAAGCAACATGTTTTATTGAATAAACCTGCTTAACTACAACATAGAAACACAAGAACACAAAGATTTAAGGCATATGCTACTTATACAGAGAAATGCAAAGATTGCTTAAAATTGCTTACAACTGAAATTCCTCCTCAGCATGAACAGAGGAGGCTCACTAAGCTAGCCTATCTTTAGATAGGCCAAGAGCTTCCATTTCTCCCTTGAACTATCAAATTCACCCACTGCATCAATATCTTCACCACAGTTGACTTTTGTTGACTGTTTTTTATATTTTTGATTTTCTATTACTAATCCAAGTTTTAAGGTCTCTAAAAGCTTAAATAAGCTTTATGGGAGCTTAAGTGAGCCTAAGAAGTCCAGGGAACAACTACAAACAATATTCTCCAAATTAAGATTTTTGAAATAAAAAGAAAATTACATGAACTGAGAATTGAACTGAAACTTGAATTATATTACTTTGAAACTTCAAACTTACAACATTAAAGCTGAGATTACAACTTCCTAAACTAATTTGGAATGAAAAACATTTAAGCATAAATTCGACATAATAAAAGTAAGCTAAAAATTACACACACTTCCTTGCTCCATCTTCTTCTTTATATAGGCTTGAATTAGGGTTTTGGAGGTGCCTTTGTCCTTTCCCAGCAATAAAAATGACCCTTGGATCCTTAACTTTTAATCTTGACCATCCCTGAGTTTTGGCGCCAAAAGTGGATAAGGGCAGAGATGTAATCACATGGGTCTGAGGGAGTGGGGAAGAAGCATTAATTGTTTTTGGAGTAGTTAGGTAGCGTGTAGGAGGAGGGGGAGTGGGTGTGTCAGGAGGTGGTGGATGATGGTGGTTTTGGTTAGTGGTTTTGGTTTGGCGGTATGGTGGGAAAGGGAAGGTTTGACCGAAGTCAAACCCAGGCTTAGCTAATAAGGGATTGGGTCGGGTTATGTTTTGGGCTTGGGGTTTAGGATGTTGGGCTTGGGTTAAATAAATGGGATGGGTTGGTTTGTTTATTTATTTTGGGTCCGGTTGGTTATAGTAGCTAAATCACAAGGACCAAACTTGTACATTCTGAAATTTGGAGGACCACACTTGCACATCTTCCAAAATACACCAAGAGTAAATCCTGCCATGTTTCAATAATCCAGGGACCATAAATGATGTTTCCAAAAAATAATATTTCCCAGGGATCATTTTTGCAAATTCTGAAAGTGCAGGGACCAAACTTGTAATTTATTCAAACTTTTCACCAAAGGACTAAATATGATAATTTATGATTTAAAAAGGACCTTTGGTGATTTTTCTGACAAAACAAATGCTTAGGGACTAATTTTGACAAGTTTTGAAACTTGAGGGACTGAAACTGCCAATTTTGCAAACTTTGTTCGTTTTTCAACTGTTTTTAAACATTTTGCATTTGAAACATATAAAACACAATCCCTGGGATATTTTCAGTATTTTGCTGCATTTCTGAGTATTTTTGAATGTTTTGGCAGTTCAGATAAGACAAAAATGATGAGTATTTAGACACTCATCATATGACACGTCATCAAATGTGCAAAATGGAACAAAAAATGAAACTACACTACACTAAGTGGAACGGAAAATAGTACATGTACCAAAATGATACATTTGAAAAAATACGTTGCTATTTTACGACCAAAACCCTTTTTTAAAACTTGTCATTAGTGTAATTAAAAGGATAAGAGTAAATTACACGGATGGTCCTTGTGGTTGGCGTTGACTTTCATGTATGGTCCATTGACTTTTTTTTTTGCACTCACAGTCCCTAACTCAGAAACTACTAACACATATGGTCCCTTGACCAAACGTCTGTTTGCTCAAGGCGTTAAGTCTAATAGTGAGGGTATTTTCGTCATTCATTGTAGCATGTCTCTCACATCTCTGATATATCCCTTCCCAATGCAACTCAGTATTTACTCCCGCCCTTTTATTTCACCAACATAAATCCGATCATTTTCTTAACCTAAATCCCCAAATCAACCCTAATTCAAAAACAAAAATATTACAAGATCAATGGATATGGTTAGGTGCCATTGTGGAAGAGTTGCCCTTGTTAAAACATCATGGACGAATGCTAACCCAGGCCGTCGGTTTTACTCTTTCCCGATTCAAGTAAGTTTCTTTAAGATTGAAATAATTCAATCAAACTAGCGTAAAGCAAATAATTGTTGGTGTGATGTTGTTCAACAGGGATCACAATGTGGATGGATTGATTGGTATGACCCCCCCCATGTGTAATCGTTCTCTTGAAATCATACCGGGTTTATTAAGGTCAAGGAACAATCTTGAACGAGCTATAATGGAAGCCAAAACTGGGCGTGAAAAAATGAAGAAGTATCTTGTTTGGTCTTGGATCTTGTTTGTTGTTATTCTTGCTATAAAGTAGGAAAAATGAAGAAGTATGTTGTCTGGTCTTTTGCTATCATGAAGAAGTATTATGTTTGATGTAAGTGTCAGGTTTGTATGTTAAGTTTAGACATGTAACAAGCAACCAAGTTGTATTTTTTTCATGGATGATTAATGAAAACAAGCATGTTTATCTTAACAGAAACAACTAGACTTTTATTACATAGATGCATTCACTGATGCATATAACATTACATAGATAGATTCATACATAGAGTGATACATTCTTAACAAAAGACAATGGTGGGAAAGCTTCAAGTAAAGGTCCTTTTCCCTTTCCCTTTGTAATTGATCTTTGCATAATTCTCTTGGGTTGGAAGGGCTAAAACAATCATCCTTTTGCCACTGATTGACATAGCTTGAGTGGCAATAGGAGGTTTGACAGTGGTTGAAACTTGTTTGGAAGACCTAGCAGCTTCATTCTTCTTTGAGACAGTGGTTGAAACTTTTTTGGAAGACCTAGCTGCTTCACTCTTCTTTGTGACAGTGTTTGAATAAGTGGGAGGAAAATAGGTATACCATGGTGAAGAAACTGAATCAGATGAGGTTGATTCATATGAAGAAATTTCATAGATTTCTGGATTTGAACTCATTTTTTGGTATTTTGGAAAGATTTGAGGTTTTTAGTGGTACTAATTTGTGTATTAGTGTAGTTATGTGTATTTAAAGGCAAATGCAGACCATCAATTGGAGTATAAATGCCATTGATTGCTTGGTTGGTGAACTCATTTTAGTAAATGCACCAAAGTTTGACTTTTACAATTTGACCCAAAATATGGACACAATTCAGACCATTGCAGACCCAAAAATGAAACAAATTGACCCAAAATGTACCCATTGATTCTATTTTAGTCAAACCTATAAATAGTGCATCCTATATAAACTCAAATCCATACACAATTTAACCAACTGAATGTTTATGACAGTTGACTTTACTAAAGTCAAAGCAATACAAATTGTACGCCATTTACAGACAAGCAATACAAAGCAATCCTATTATCATACAAATACACAGTCAAACACAATAAGGATTTAGGGAAAATTTGCTGTCATTAGCAGCTAATATCTATTGGATTAAGATAGTCATGATCCTGTTCTGGTATCCAGAACACATACATAGAAGTCAAGGTTATGGTGCATATAAGCAACCACTGACATAAATACAAATATTACCAAAATGAAATATTGTTTATGGTGCATACAAGCAACCATTGACATAAAAGTCACTTAAACCCAAACTAGCCAATCTTAATCACTTTCTTCATGGGTGTTTTCTTTTTTGGAACATGCTTCATCAACTGCAATATCCTTTCCCTTATCCACACTTCTTCCACTTGCAGCAACAGCCTCATTTGGGTCATTTCTTGCACTTGCAGCAGCAGCAACATTTGGGTCATTTCTTGCACTTGCACCAGCTGCAACATTTGACTTTTTCTTCTTGGTCTTTTCAACTCTTGGTCCTGTGCAAGTTCTAGAATTGTGACCAAGGCCACCCACACTTATCACATGTAACTGTCTTTAACCTTCTTGAAAGCTTGCAGTTCTTGACCATGTTGTCATTCATCTCAAAGGTTGACCTCCTTCTCCTTTTCCTTGGCCTGCCAGGTTGATCCTTGTGAACTGGTGGAATGATTGTTGATGGAACATCACACTTAGGCCACATTTTTGGTCCCTTTATTGGCATAATCTTGAATGAATAGACCTGCTTCCAAGTCTCTAGCCTGTAGCAAGGATGGACCCAGGTCTCTGGTATGCCAACTTCTTGCCTATTCAACACCATGTCAAAGTTTACAGCCACTGCATGCTTGCATGGCAGCCCTGTTATTTCCCACCTCCTGCATGAACAACTTCTCTCAACAACATTCACAACACACTGATCTGCCCAAGGACCACTGACTTGGTAGTGTTCCCCTCCATTCCATTGAACTGTGTACTGGGAAGCCTCTTTCTTTATAACATCAAACAACTTCTCTGCTGTTGGTGTGAGAGGACCACTAGATCTAGCAATCACTTTATTCACTGTCATAATCCTTCTCATCAGATGGTATTTGTTTATCAACACCACTACCTTGACCCTGATCTTGTATCCTAACTTGACTAGTGTCACCTGTTTGTGAGGGTATTTCATTAGCAACAACACTAACCTGACTTTGGGATGGTATTTCAACAGCAACAACACCACTTGATTGCCCTTGTTCTTGTACTAAACCTTTTTTATTGTCAAGTTCAATCCTAAGTCTCTTAATCACTCCAGTTGGTGATTGTCTTGGTACATCTTCTTCTATTTCCTCTATAAGACACCTCTTTTTCTTATTTGGTGACACTAACAATGCGTAATAGATATCACGGTTGGTCCTTTCATGTTCAACATATACATGCATCAACTTATGACCTAACCTAACATATTTACACATGTTAAGGACATCTTTATCACTAGCTAAAGGTTGAAGCCCATTGTCCAAACTCTCACCAGGTATAAGAAAGTGGTAAAACATAAGAGAGTGACCATCATTACCTAACTCTTCCACCATAGCATCCATTTCGTGAACAGAGAACTCATCCACTTCTACTACATCCACAAAGTTAGAGTAACCACCCTCATAGGTTCTATCTGGCCTATCAGTGAACTTCCCACCATAATGAACCTTGATTGAAAACAAATCAGGTTCATTTGCTGCAAAAAAATTAAAGAAAACCAAATTAAGGTTTTTCAGTCAAACAATAAAATAAAAACAACTAAATGATAATCGATACATACCATATACTTCGTGAACATCAAAATCATCTTTTCCTTGCCGTACATTCCACATTTTTGTTCCAACCATTGTCGCATTGATGATGAACTTGGATCAGAATTAGGTTATTAAGTTATGGTTTGTGTTTTGTTAGATTTGGTAGTGAGAGAAAATGAAGAGGGAAAATGAAAAGATGGGTATTAAATGTCTGCAATTTGAGAGGCTCAATGCATTAAAATTGGAATGGACGAAAATACCCTCACTATTAAGAGACTTAACGCCTTGACCAAACGGACGTTTGGTCAAGGGACCATATGTGTTAGTAGTTTCTGAGTTAGGGACTGTGAGTGCAAAAAAAAGTCAAGAGACCATACGCGAAAGTCAACGCCAACCACAAGGACCATCCGTGTAATTTACTCAAAGGATAATTTAAGCAAAACACTTTACTCAATTTTAAATTATTTTTAACTTTCAAGAATGAAAATACGCTCTTTTATAACTAGTAAATATATATTTCTATTTAGGTCACGTCTTAGCTTAGAGAGTGTTTAGTTTAAATTTATGTTTGGGCTTAAAACTTACGTATATAAAATCATAAGTTATAAACTAGGAAATATATACAAAGAATCGCTCTAAAAAAACTCAAACACCCCACTGGTTAATTAATAACTAAAAGAAATATAAGAAAATAGATAATTTCTAAAGAAAACATATCTATTAAAAAATTAGCAATAATTAATATCTACTGCGAAAATACAAATGTTCCACAAAGTTGACTTCAAAAATGACGTATTTTTTAATATTATTCAAAAAAACTAGTAGATGTTAAACAAGGTTTCACAAAGCAATAAATTATAGCTTTTTGCACCTCCACTAGTTCTTAATCAATAGTTTAATATAATGACTTTTCATATGCTTTTGTTTACACTCTGTTCTCGAGATTGTTTTTGGAATGAAAAGGAATGTAAAGAAAGAAATGAAAAGGAATGGAAAGAAGGGTGTGTGAAAGTAAAGGTAACTATCATGTTCTCTAGTTGGAAGTAAAAGGAGTGAAAAGTAATTTTTTTCGAAATCATTTTTTTTTACGAAATTAATTTTTTAAGAAAAAATTATTTTTTTTTTAGAAAAATTATATTTTTTCCGAAAATAATTTTTTTTTTCAGAAATTAATTTTTTTAGAATTTTTTTTCCGAAATTAATTTTTTTAGAAAAATAATTTTTTTTCCGAAATTAATATTTTTAGAAAAATTAATTTTTTTAGAAAAATAATTTTTTTTTCCGAAATTAATTTTTTTAGATAACTTATTTTTTTCAGAAATTATTTTTTTTAGAAAAATAAATTTTTTTTTCCGAAAATAATTTTTTTAGAAAAAATATTTTTTTTCCGAAATATTTTTTTTTACAAAAATTAATTCTTTTTTTGAAAAATTTAATTTCGAGAAAAAAAATTAATTTTTGTAAAAAAAAATTATTTTTGTAAAAATTATTTTCGGAAAAAAAAAATTATTTTTGTAAAATATTATTTTCGGAAATAATTATTTTCGGAAAAAAAATATAGTTTTTGTAAAAAAAACCACTTTCCTTCATCTCCATCCCAATATTGGGATGAAACTTATGTTAAGAAAAAAGCATTGAATGTCCCTTCCATTTAGTTCCTTTTCCCTCCTTTACTTTCTTCACAAAATCTTGAGAACACAACAATTTTTGGGTTTCACTCCTTTACTTTCACTTCCTCCCCTATAAAAATCTTGAGAACACAGTGTTAATGAATCGTCGTTGTCCACAACATTTTCAAGCATTTTCCATAGGTAATTCATAAGCATTTTAAGTATCTTTGTCGATATCGAATGATATATACTTTCCAAACGTACGTGTATAAAAATAGTTACATAAAGAGTAAATTACACGGATGGTCCCTGTGGTTTGTCTAAAATTTCACCTATCGTCCCTCAAACTTAAAAGTTGCATGTATCATCCCTATCGCTGACAAAGAATAACATGAATGGTCCCTTTGAGGGACAATAGGTGAAATTTTCGACAAACCAAAGAATAACATGAATGGTCCCTTGAGGGACCATTCATGTTATTCTTTGGCAACGATAGAGATGATACATGTAATTTTTAAGTTTGAGGGACGATAGGTGAAATTTTCGACAAACCACAGGGACCATCCGTGTAATTTACTCTTACATAAAATACAACTACTGCTTGTATGGATGCATGCTTTATAACAAAATAACGTTATCATAGAAAAAAGAGAATCCCTATGTCAAAACATTGTTTTCTTGCAATGCAACATAAAGTTTTCAAAACATAAACCAATAAGATCCTGAAACTTAAATATTGTGCCTTTGATCCTTATACAATCTTTGCGCCATTGATCGAGTTGCCTGTCATCCCCCTTTGGTAGTCCGTGCGTTGGCTGGTCCCTTTTGTCCGAGTTCATGGGCTGGTCCAATTGATTTGAGCCGAAGGTCGGTCCCCTTGGTTATTTGAGTCCACGGGTAGGTTTATTGGGTTCTGGCCCGCGGGTTGGTCCCATTGGAACCAGTTGCTAAAGTACATGGATCGGTTCCAAAGGTTCAAAGCCATGGGTAGGTTCCAAGCGTTCCAACCCAATTGTGGGGCAGAATGGTTCGCTCACATGGGTGGGTCCCACTGGTTCAGGACCATGGGTTGGGCCCCATGGTTTGTGCCCATGGGTGAGTCCCACTGGTTCGGGACCATGGGTAGGGCCCATTGGTTCGTGCCCATGGGTGAGTCCCACTGGTTCGGGACCATGGGTAGGGCCCACTGGTTCGTGCCCATAGGTGAGTCCCATTGGTTCGGGACCATGGGTCGGGACCCATGGCATGGTACTATGGGTCGGGCCCCGTGGTTCACGCTCATGGGCCCCGGCCCATGGCTCGAGAACAATGGTGGCCAATTATACGTATAAACGTGTCCACTCATCTGGTTCAAATTAGTGTGTCCACCACTCAGGTTCTGATTCATGGGTCCGTCAATATTCCGGTTCAAATTCATGAGTCGATCCCCTCTGTTCGAGTCCACCAGGTGGTCCTTTTGGTCTGAGTTGACGGGATGGCTCTTTTGGTCTGAGTCCACATAATGATTCCTTTGTACCGAGTTCACGGGATGGTTTTTTTGCTCCGAGTCCACAGGATTGTTCCTCTGTTCCGAGTCCACAGGATTCTTCCTTGGTTCCGAGTCCACAGGATTCTTCCTCTGTTCCGAGTCCAAAGGTCCATCGTGCTTGGGAGATGAAGGTTTGAATACGGAGTTGCATTTTCTGCAAAAATTGACATCATAAGTAGCAGGTTAGGCGAAAACTTTACAACTTGGAATTTTAATTTGGTACAAGTGATCCCAAAAGTATAACTCAAGCAGACACCAATTATTCGGAACTAACCTCTTAAGTACGCCAGTGGCATTTTTAATGATATATGACCATTGCATGGGGTCCATAATCTTGAAAAATTCAAGCTGTTGATAGTCACTCAGCCACTTCTCAGCTTCATCACAAAAATCGTTTACCTGTCAAAAAGAGTGAAAATACATAAATTGCGATTATGGAACCGACTCGCATCTGTCACAACTACTTAAAAGAAGAAAGATCAAGAAGATTTAAACTGAAATAATGAAAGATATACAAATCTTCTTCATCTTAGGTAGTTGCGTGTGAAGAAAAACGCTAGATTATACCTCCTGTTTCAGCCTAGATGGCATTGGATCAGTGGCCGAACGGTATTCTGCAATAAGAGTTAGCAGTTCTTTGGTCGCGCTTGCTTTAGCCTTTTCATCCTTGTATCTCTTTTCAATTGGGCCTAATAACTGCATACAAGGACGTGATTAGGTGTGCGCATGCTGTTACACAAGAAGATAATCAGCTGGCAAGTAGCATTTTCTAGATACCTTTTTGAGATCATCGAGTTTCCCAGTATAGTCATGTTCATCAGATTCGTCATCACTGTCTTCGTATAGCCAATCTTCAGTTTCTTGCAGACTTTTAGTGATTACATTCTTCTCTGTATCACTGGCAAAGCTTCGGTAGGCCCTCGAAATCTAAATTAAAGAAAAAAAATAATCGCTGTAAGAGCTTCGTAACACAATATTTAATATAATGATGATGGGTAGAAATTTGCCAGGCTTTGAACTACTTGATCGTGTTTTAGTGTAACTTTAATTATTACTTAAAAGTCAAAACAAATTTTTTTGTGATGATTTTAATGAAAGATGTACCTTGCTCCGAGTGTCATAAACAAAAGACTCGAGAGTGTTTCTTTGGTCTTTAAGTTGCTCCACCTTTCTATCTTGTTCTGCCAGCAACTTTTCTCTTTCTTGAGCTTTAAGTAACTCATCTTTTGTAGCGGTGACATCTAAATCGTCAGAAAACTGAAGATTCAACACTCGGCTACTGGCCCCTATTTTTTCTGGGTGAGCCCAATAAATCTTATGTGTTGGGTTTGTTTTATCTAGGAGCTGAAGCAATAAACACAATCGAGAAATGTATCATAATGCTTTGGAATGAAGTCATTTTTAAAGAAGAACAAATTAATTCATATTTAACATTTAGGTAAGAGACATTACTTACCGACGCAGATTGTATTTTGAATATTCCATGTTTGTTAAGCTGGAACTTCAATACGGCCGGTTCATTTTCAGCACCAGATGAGGGGCCCGTCGTCTAAAAGTATATTACACAATTAGCTCAACAACTGAATGGACAGAATATAGCAAGTGCAAGTGCAAATGCCCATATATACATATATGAAATACTTACTGAGAAATGGCCAACTTTAGGTGATAATCCAGCAGGGAGGTCTGCCGTGTTGGTGTAAAACACTTTTAATTCCAATGGAGTTCGTCCAAGATATTTAAGATTGTAATTACTGGGAATATGATTGCCTTTTTGAAATAAAGTAAATTCTAGCGGTTCGTTTTCACCTTGATCTATTGTAAGTGACATTGAATAAGGAAATACATCATGAACCTGCAAACAATAGGTAATCATATATGTGATTAAATTTTACTAAAGCTTCTTAAGGATGCATGCATCAAATCAAGTTAAAAAGTCTTTCAAATACAACGGCTTTCAACTGATATAGTTGGATAGTTTGACCGGGCAAAGGTATGGGTCGGTTCATGGGTTTGGTTTTGGATTTAATATAAAATGGAGTGGGCTGGTGGGATTTATGAGACGGGCTTTGGTTTTTAAAGTGGGCTAAGGTTTATTTTGGGTTGGGGAATTATAAATCCGGATATAAGGTTTTAGGATTAATAGATTTAAGTAAAGTGCAAGGACTAAAGGTGTAATTTCTGAGATCAAGGGACTTTTTCTGCCATTATTCAAACTTGTGATCCAAGGGCCATTTTTGACAATCTTTAATTCTTGGAGGTTGACTTTGACTTTTTGCTTCCCGGCATCGCCATAAATATCCTTTCCATATCTCGTGCTCGCATGAATCTTGCTTGTTTTTGTCCTTTTTTCTCGATATCCGTGCCTGCACAAACATAAACACAAAAACACGAAATATTTGGCATAATTGGTCGGGTTTTTGGTCTATATGGGTCCGGTTTTGGTCAAGAAAAGGTATGTGTTTAAGCACATACCAATCTGCTGAGGAGATTAGGGCTACGGAGAAGGAAAAGAAGGCCAGGACCCTACTTCTTATGGCTATACCTAAGGAGCATCTACAGAGGTTCCATGGCATGGTTGATGCTAAGGAGATGTGGCAGGCTATCAAGAAACGATTTGGAGGCAATGCAAACTCCAAGAAGATGCAAAGGGCTGTTCTTAAACAGCAATTTGAGACATTCAGTGTCTCAAAGACTGAAGGACTGGAGAAGGGCTATGACAGATTTCAACATCTGTTAACACAGCTGGAAGTTCATGGTGCACGAGTTACGAATGAGGATGCAAACCACAAATTCCTCAGATCTTTACCATCAGATTGGGAAAGTGTATCAGTGGCGATGAGGATAAAGGAGGAAGTAGATTCAATGTCACCTGATGACCTATACAATAATCTTAGGTTATTTGAAAGGGACATCGGTAACAACATTCAGACATCTACCAGCTCATCAAATGTTGCCTTTGTGTCACAGAACAAAAGCAGCACTTACAAGGTTAAATCTGGTAATGTTAGGTCTGGTATCTATGAAACTCCCTCAAGTGAAAGATCTGCTTCAAGCTTTACTGATGAGGTGATTCATTCTTTCCTTACTAACCAAACGGAAGATGAAAGCTTCACTAGTGAAGATTTAGAACAGATTAATGATGCTGAAGTTGAGGAGATGGACATAAAATGGCACATTGCCATGGTTGCTTTAAGGGCCAAACGATTTCAGAAGCAATATGGAAGGACCATCAACTTCAACAACAAATCACCAGTGGGATACACAAAGAGGACAGTTGAATGCTACAACTGTCACAAGCATGGACACTTTTCAAGAGATTGTCCAGAGAAGAAGCCTGCTGATGGGAAAAGAGATGAAGATGGGAAGCTAAAGAATCAGATGAGCTTGATGGCACTGGAAGCTGGAGGAGTCAACTGGAGTGAGCATCCAAGAGTGAATGAGGAGTCTGATCATGCTCTCATGGCCATTGGTAATGAGGTATCATTATGCTCCAAACTATGTACTGACTCTTATAATCATATTAAGGCTTTGTGTGATGAGCAGTTAGGACAAATAGGTGACCTAGAAGTAAATCTCTTAGCACATAAAAATGCTGTAAAAACACTAGAGGCACAAAAGGTCACTCTTCAAAACCAACATACTGCTTTAAACGAAAAACTATACTTTCAAGCTAATAAAATATATGAACAAGATGAAAAGCTTAAAAGGTATAGACAGATAGGCCTTAGAATTCAAAAGGAAAGGGATGAGTTGAAGAAAAGGATAGCTCAGTGGAATGATTCTGGTAGCAATCTATCTAAGTGTTTGGACTCTCAAATTAGGTCTAATTAAAAACATGGCCTAAGATATGAGGAAGATGAGAGAAAGGAAATCTTTAAGTATAGAGAAGATGATTATGAGGGCAAACCATTGTATAATAGGTTTGTTAAGACTGATGACTATAAGGGAGTACCGCCACCACTGAGTGATGACTATACTCCTCTTGAAAAGGAAGAGTTGGGTGATTCACTTTTTGTGTATGGTAAGAAAGGTCCTCAGTATCCTGAGTCAACTTCCTCAGAAGACATGACCAGTGAATACTCTACATGTCAATCTAATGATATTGTAGGTTCCATTGGAACTGTCTCTGATATCTCTGAGTCTAAACCTAAGAGTGAAACTAAAGAGAAACCTAAACCCAAAGTTGTTAAAAAATGTGAACCTGTTGCAACCAAACCTGTAGTGACTGAATCAACACCTAAGACAGTCCAACCTAGTTGTGCCCAGCACATAAAATCTCCTAGGGAATCTGTTAAAACAAATGAGTCACCTAGAGGCAATAGTGTTCATAGAGAATCTAGGAGTAATTACCCTTTTGCTCCTAAAAGATGTTTTGTGTGTGGAAGTCTAGGTCACTTAATTAGAGACTGTGACTTTCATGAAAATAGAATGAAAAGAGAAGCTGAGCAAAGGAGAATGAATGCTAACACTGGTCATGTCTCAAATAAACCAGTTTGGAACAATGCTAGCAGAACTAATCATGCCAACCAGTTTATTCCTAGACCTGTCCAACTTAAAAACTTTACCCGACCTAACTTAAATGTTAGTTCTGGTAGACAAAATTTTAGGTATGGTTTTAGGAACTTTAATGAGAATAGGCAAAATGGTAACACAATGAGGCCTAATGTGAATACTGGTTATGTTAATTCTGTGAGACCCAGACAACCTTTTAATAAGCCACAGGTGAATGGAAACTTTCAAATAAATAATTTTTATAAATCACCTTCACCTGTGAGAAGACCAATTGCAAAGCAAACAACAAAACCTTTAAAAACCAATGCTGTAAAGGGAAATAGGGGTTCTGCTGATAACCTCTCAGATTGCTGGGCTTGGGATCCATTTAAAAATGAGTATACGTATAAGTCCAAAAATAGTTTCACTGGAGCAGTTTCATACAAAACCTTTCAATATGTTGCTCCAAAGAGAGGACTCAAGCCTACTCAGGCCTGGGTTGTTAAGAAAAACTTATTTCTTTTCTTTGTATAGTTTGTATATTTGTTTAGAATATGTTCTGTCTTGCTGTTTTATTTTGATATTTTCTCTTGGTTATTTTTGTTTCCAACTTTCCATAGTACGATTGTTTTTGGTATATTGTGCATAACTTTGTTTTGCAGTTGTAAGACATCAGAACCTTGAATGTTTTATTCATAGTAAACAAAGTTACATACAAGGCAACCATCAACATAATACATCAAAAGACAAAGCCTAAAGCCTAACAAGCCAAACACCAACACCTACATATTCTTCTTCCCCTTGCCTTTACCCTTCACATCAGGCATGGTCTTCTTGGTCCCCTTTTCACCCATGAGGTCTCTGACCTTTGGGCTTAGGAGTCCTAGAACTGGCTTGCTTGATGTTGGACGAGGCACAACCTTGGTGCTCTTGGATGTCACAATCTTGGAGGTCTCTGCTTCATTATCATCAGAAGAATCCTCTGAGGAAGTTTCTTCTGCTTCATCCTTTGGAGAAGAGTCCTCTGGCTCTTTTTCAGTGAGATCATAAGCAGCTAGCCAGTGCTTCAAAGTAGCCTCCCTTGCTGTTTTGTTTCTTGATATTGAAGAGTAACCTGGTGGAAAGTATCCAGCCCATCCTCCATCAGATGACTCAGATGATGAGTCGGAAGATGAGTCAGATGAAATTTCAACTATGGTTGATGGAGATGGATTCATTGTGCAGAAGATTGTGAAGAAGACTTGGTTTATGATTTGTGTTTGCTATATGTTGGCTTTTATAGGGTAAATCAAGGTTAAGGTCTTTAATGCTTGGTTGGTATAGAAATTAACTCTCAGCAGCTTTAGAGTTAAGTTTGTACTTTTAGGAAAGTTGACTTTCTTTGTTTTGTCTTACTCATTAAATAGTGTTGTTTAAAAAAAATGTGTGTTTACACTTAAGGGGAGGTAATGTACATTTAAGGGGAGGCAAATGTACAAGTTCAAATATTAGAACGGGTAGCCTTAAGTGTTAAATCTGGTAACATGTGTACTCACTTTTCTTGCAAATATTGTTGGTTTTTGTCTCCCTTTCTTGTTGTTTGGACTAATATTTGCAGAAAAGCTTGGAATGGTGAAGGTGTTGAGCCTTGATATTGCGTATATCAGTGTGTAAGTCAACTCTTTTGGTTAGGTCTGGTAAGGGTATGGTTCGGCCTGGTTGACTATTTTAAGTCGGGTAGTGTTAATTTTATAACCGTTAGATCTGGTCAGAGTCATAAAGATTTTTATCAAAAATATTACCGTTGCACTATTTTCGGTAATAAAAGATATTTATCAAGTATATAAGGATAAAATTTGATATATTTTTCACTTTTTATTCATTATTTACTTTCCTATTTAAAACATCTTTATTTTCGGATCACCTCTCTGTCTTTAAGATATAAAATTTTCAAACCCTACCCGTCCAAATCAACCAGACCTAATTCATTCTCTCATCCATGGCTAACCTAAAGTTTGTTGACAAACACAACCAAGTTGGTTTCTTGAGAAACCAAATCAAAGTGAAGGCTTCAAGGAGATTTTGGACTACTTAAAAGGTTCATATATTTGTTATTCATTACTTCATAATCCTACTATATATCAGTCCCTTGTCAAGCAGTTCTGGGGGTCTGTTACCTCTGAGAATCTTGATGATGGGACTCCATGTTTAAGGGCAACTATTGATAATAATGGTTTTACCATTACTGAAGCCTCCATTAGGAGTAGTCCTCCAATTGGATGATGCTTCAGGGGATTTTGATTTGCCTGGTAATGAAGTTTTGGAGGGATTGGATAACATTGGGTATCCCACTGATGGAAGTTTTACCTTTTGGAAAAGTCATTTTACAACACAGTGGAGGTTTTTACTACATCATTTACTTCAAAGTTTAAGTCCCAAGAGTGGTGGATGGGATCAGTTTGGAAGCAGAATTGCTTCTGCATTGGTCTGTTTATCACTTGGAAGGAAATTTAATTTTTCAAAACTAATCTTTGAAGGGATGGTGAAAATGCTAAGGACCCTAAATTTTTAATGTATCCACGATTTTTGCAAATGGTCTTGAACTATGAAACTGAGGATAAAGTGCCTTACATCTGTGTAGCCTTTACTCCAAAACTTCTTGCAAATATGAAAAGGGGGTTCAAAGGGGCACATAAACCTTTGCTTGCTGCTATGCTTGGTACTAACAATGCAGGTACATCTGGAGCTGCACAAGTGCAACCTGATGAGGAACAAGCCCAAACATCATCTAGGTCTGTTACACCCTCACCTACCCCAACAGCTTCACCTCAACCAAATCCCTCACCATCTGCTGAAAGACAACCTACACCTACCCCTCAGTCTTCACCCATCCAACCAAATGTTCCAAGTCCTGCACAGGAGGAGGAATATCCACCACTTACTGTGGAAGATCTTCTTACCTTGGTCCCTCAGCTGCAAAAGAAGGTGGCCACATTGGAAAAGTATAATGAAGCTATCAGGAAAGCTTATGTGACCTTGGTGAAAAAGGTGAAAAAGATGGAAAAGGTAATGAAGGAGAAAGGTGTCCATTTTGATGCAGAGGAAGGAGAAGCTGAAAATTCTTCCAAACAGGGGAGGAATTTGGATTTGGAACAAGAAAACATTCTTCAAACACCAGTTCAAGAACCAATTCAAGATCCAGATACCACCATCAGTCCAGAAGCAATGGAAGTAGCAGAAACACTAGCTCAATCCATGGGCAAAATTAAACAAAGAAAAAGAATGTTGCTTTTATCTGCTGAGGAAGAGGCTGATATATATGGTATATTACCTGAAGAAAGAGAAAAGTCTCGTAATGAGGTTAATCCGGGTAATGAAAATGCTGGTGTTAGGTCTGGCAGTGCACAAGATAGGTCTGGTTAAGAGGCTGCTGCAAGTGCTAAAAGGAAGGGAAAGGAGATTCTTTTAGAAACTCCTCAACTTAAGAAAAAGAAAAAGCATGAGAGGGATGAAGCAGCTTCCAAGGCTGAGATTGAAAGAATCCAGACACAAGATAGACAAGAGGAGGAAGAAAAAATGAGGCAAGATGCACTGTATGCAAGAAGCATAGTTGAAGAATCTGATGATCCAATCTCACGGCTGATAAATGTTGATGATGAAATTAGAGCTAAGTTTGAGGAGCTTATGGCTAATGAAGGATTATCTGCTGATGAGAAATCCAGACAGCTTGCAGCATTCATAAATGCAAGAAATAATGATGATACTTTGGGTGGTTTCATAGACATGGTTAAACTAACTCAGAAGAAGAAAACAAGATTTCAAAAGAAGATGTCAAAGGCTGAACAAATGACAGGCATGAAGGTTTATTTGAAACATACAGAGCATTCAGGCTTCAAAAGGATGCAAGGAATGAAAGGAAGATCTTATGAAGAAGTTTTGGAAGTATTTCAAAAGGCTTATGAGAGAGATCATGGGTACAAGCCCATTGATTATGAGGATATTCTTCCTTTCCAAGGGAAAAAGACACAGCCTGAGAAGAAGATTCAAATGGAGCCTGATGCTGCAAAATCATCTAGAGCAGTACAAGCTGATGTTGCCAAACCAATTGTGTTTCAGAGAAGAACAAAAAGAAAACAGAAGAAGGTGCTTCAAGAAGAGGAATCAGAGGAAGAACCTTCATCTGAAGGAGCCACTATGGGCACAGTTGCAAGCTCAAAGGAACCTGCTAAGATTGTCAACTATAAAATTGTTAAGAGTGGCAAAAGACCTTTATATATGATTATTAGGGAAGATTATTCTAATATAATGTATATGAATTTTGCTGCTATTTTACATGATATAAGCAGGGAGGATCTTAAGGAGTTATACAAAGTGGTAAACATCAAATATGGAGATAGTACACCTGAAGATGAAGTTGAAAGAGTCTTTTGGGGAAACTTGAAAGTAATGTTTGAGCCACCAACTGAGTCAAATATAGTGTGGAAAATTCCTGAGCAGCAGAAGATTACTGGATGGCTCTACTTCCATAACTGCAAGGTACATTGTTTGTCTGTCAAGGATGGTGATATTTATATGCTTGCAGAAGTGGAATATCCTTTATCATCAGGTGTTTGTAAAGAAATGATGAACAAAAGGCTGTCTGCTGAGAAAAAGGATGAAGTTTATGAGCAGATATTGGATTTGATTAAGAAGCAGTCTTTGAAGGATGTTGCTTGATGGTGTTTGAAAGAATTTTCAAGTTGTAAGTGAGACTATTGGAACTTCTCACTTGGTGGAGGTGCTCTGCACTAACACAACAAAAGGTCATCAGTCCACCTTGTCTCATCCACACAAGGACTGGCTAATCCTGAGCAAACGGCTACAGGTAAAGATAGCTCAAATCCGTTTATGGCTGACAATTTGCCAAAAATTGTATGGTATTCAACTCACCATATCTGAGATAAGTAAAGAGTTGGCTAGCCCACAAGATTATGGCTTGTGGTAAAGGCTGTGGAAAACCATAAATGGTAATCAATTCACCATGATGAGTTGCTTTTCCATCAAAGAATTGACTAGTCCAAAAGGGTACGGCTTTTGGTAAAGACTTAACAAATCCGTTGATAAGCTGGTGATTTGCTAAAAATCATATGGTTATTAATGTACCATGGTCTTACACACCAAAACATTGGCTACTCCAATGGTTATGGCTGTTGGTAAAGAGACTTCAAATCCATAAATTTTCAATGATTCACCTCTCACAGGTGTTAACACACCTGGAAGTGATGAGAATAGCATGAAACTTTAAATGAATTTGATGTACAAGTAGTCAAGGTTGCTGCAAAGACCATATCAGAAGAGCTTATCAAGATTCAAGCTGCTGGACAAGGTTCAAGACATGTGAATGATTCCAAGTATTATATTCAAGATTCAATCCTCAAGAAGTTTAATCAGAAGAACTTGAAGTTCATGAAGCATGAAGATCAAGTTAGGGGAGGATTGTTGGGAATTATCACACGACTCAAGTGAAGACAGACTTAGGTCTGGTAGTATACCTAAGTTAGGTCTGTTTATGTACTTAAGTCTTGTAATGTAACTTAGGTCTGGTAGTCTGTATTAGGTCTGGTTGACCTATAATGTTAAGTCTGGTCGTGAAGTTAGGAAAGTTTGTTAGAGATAAGTTAGGAAATGATACAAAACGTGTTAGTTATCCTTATAGAAGATTTGTGAATATCTTCTAGTCGGTTAGTATTAGGGTTTTCCTTAGTGTATAAAAGGAACCCTAAAGATGTTAGTTCAATGCACGAGTTGTACGAGTTTTACACATTGAAATCAAAAGTAATATACGAAGTTAGTGTTAACTCTGTTTGTGTTCTTCATTGTTCTTGTTAAGATTCCGCATTAACATTAACAATCGTTAAGAGTATCTCACTTAGACTGGTTTTGATTTATCCCTACCATCTACTAAGTATTCAAGGCTACTTAGAGATCCACATACAAACCATGGACCAACATTGTGCTATCCAACGAACGACAGAGAAGATCTGGGGAAGCTGAAAGCTAAGGGTGATATTAGAATCTTCATTGGTTATTCAAAAAACTCAAGGGCATTCAGGGTGTATAATAGAAGAACTAAGAGGATAATGGAGACGATGAATGTGAAGTTTGACGAGATTTCACAAATGGATTTTGAGAGACTCGCTCTAGAACCCGAGCTTAACCCAATAACTTCTACTCATACTAGATTAGGACCCGCACCAAATGCTCAAACTTCTAGACATATTAGTTCAGGACTCGTACCCCAAGGAGCTCAATCAACCAACACCGAAAAACCAACAAATCAAGAACTGGAAAATTTCTTCGAGTTTATGTATGTATGAGTACTATGGTGGAGCTTCGACAAATGCATCACAACAACGTTCCGCTGCACCCGCTCAAAATCATAAACCACCACCACAAGATGCATCAACAACAATCGAAGTTGACGCACCAACTCCCTCCACATCAACATCTACTCATGCAACTCCAGTAATTGAGATTGTTCTACCAAGAGTTGATGAGTAACACCATGATTCACCAATTCAAGAAGAACACAAAACAATTTTGTTAGAAGAGAAGTATCCAAACCCATTTGCAATTGATTCTGCTGAAACATCTTCAAGGTTACATGAACCATCTAACACGCATTTGTCAAATCCAAGGTACCCTTCAACGTTACAGTGGACTAAAGACCATAATAGAACATGTTATTGGTGAACCTTCAAGGCCAGTTCAGACGAGAAGACAACTCACCACCGATTGTGACTTGTGCATCTACGTCTGCTCAGTCAGTCTGAAAGAGCCAAAGAACATTCGGGAGGCGATGACAGATAATGTATGGATAGAAGCAATGCAGGAAGAACTTCTCCAATATCAATTACATGACACATGGGATTTAGTTCCAAGACCAATTGACAAACTTGTCAATGATCTTAAGTGGTTATGGAAGAACAAAAAGGATGAAGAAATGACTGTCATTCGCAACAAAGCTCGTCTCGTGGCAAAGGGATTCAGACAGGAAGAGGGGATAGATTTTGAAGAGTCATTCGCGCCAGTAGCAAGACTTGAGGCAGTCAGGATATTCTTAGCATATGCAGCTCACAAAAACATCACGGTCTATCAGATGGATATCAAGACGGCATTCTTGAACGGAACTCTGAAAGAAGAAGTGTACGTGAGTCAGCCAGACGGATTCGTTGACAAAGATCATCCCGACTACGTCTACAAGCTAAAGAAAGCCATCTATGGTTTGAAACAAGCCCCAAGGGCGTGGTTCGACGAATTATCATCTTTCCTACTTCATAATAATTTCTCCAAAGGAACAATTGACCCAACCTTGTTTACTAAAAAATTCAAAGATGACATTTTGATTGTTCAGATTTACGTGGACGACATAATCTTTGGGTCCACTAATCTGAAACATTCAAAACATTTTGAAAATCTCATGAAAAGCAAATTTGAAATGTCCATGATGGGGGAACTAAAATTCTTTCTTGGTTTACAAAATCATCAATCCTCGCGTGGTATTTTTATTAATGAAGCTAAATATATAATTGAGATTTTGAAAAAACATGAAATGGAAAATTGTGACTCTGTTGGTACACCAATGGTCACTTCACCCAAAATAGGTGCTGATTTATATGGGAAACCCATGGATCCGAAGAAATATCAGAGCATGATTGGTTCTCTCATGTATCTAACAGCTAGTCGACCCGATATTCATTTTGCTGTATGTTTATTAGCACGGTTTCAGGCACGACCTACCGAACTGCACCTCCAAGAGGTTAAACGGATCATTCGGTACCTACGAAGAACCATTAACATGGGACTTTGGTATCCGAAGGATTCGGAGTTTAAACTAACAGCCTTTTCAGATGCGGACCATGCCGGTTGTCAAGTCACAACAAAAAGTACATCCGGTGGAGCACAATTTTTGGGAGAAAAGCTAGTAGGCTGGTCATCAAGGAAACAAGACTGTACCGCGCTTTCAACCGCAAAAGCCAAGTATGTGTCTCTATCTGCGTGTTGTGCCCAAGTTCTATGGATGAGGACACAACTCACAGATTATGACTTTACTTTCGACAGCATACCTTTGTATTGTGACTCGAAAAGTGCCATAGCCATCTCGTGCAATCCAGTGCAACACTCGAAGACCAAGCATATTAGAGTCCGCTGCCACTTCATAAAAAAAATACGTCAAAAATGGTACGGTTGAATTATTTTTCGTGAAGACTGAATACCAACTCGCCGATCTATTTACTAAAGCCCTTCCAAAAGAGTGGTTTGATAACTTAGTTCGACGAATTGGAATGCGAAGCCTAACTCCCGAAGAGTTAGAAAGTCTTCTCGAATCTTCTTGAATTATCTCACAAAGCTTCGCATGTAAATACTTTTCAAAAACAAAATATAAAAAATATAAAACTTTCAAAAATTCAAAAACAATATAAAATCATAAAAACCAAAAAAAAAAAAAAAAAAAAAAAAAAAAAAAAATCTCACGACATGTCTCTCGTATAATCGATATTCTGTACGTACCTAGAAATGTCATTCAACAATGATACGGGCATGTACAGATGCTTGAGTGAGAGTTCATTTAAATGTTTTCTAAAACATGTTGTTTCTCACAAAATTCTAATCAGACGACTTTCGTATATTTCAGTACGGAACTCGAGCTACATTGATAACTTCTGATTATTTCAGATCACTCGTAATGTTAATGGAAAAATAAAAGATAACTCCCTCTTAAACTCAAATGTTTAACAATATGCTTTATTTAAAAGGGGGGGGGTATAAAATTAAAAACAGAAAATGTTCCAATTTCATGCTAAAATCCGTCTATCTCTCCAAAAAGCTTTCATTTAAATCAGTTGATATCAAAAATATCAATACATGCTATTTTTGAGTGGGAGAAGACGTGATTAAAATGTGATCAAAAGGTTTAAAGATCGTGGATTGAATCTCAAACGAGCTCAACTCAGTATGAACCAACGAATTGACGAAACCCAGATGTCAAATCGAAAAGACTTGTCCTAGACGGGTAATAATTTCAAGCTAGTCTAACTAGTGATGTAAGCGTGTCTCGCAAAGGACTTGTCTGAGTAGAATGTACCAATTCGAGAGATGCTCATTGAATATGACCGGGATGGGTAATAATTTCAAGCTAGTCTAACTAGTGATGTAAACGTGTCTCGCAAAGGTCATGTTCATTGAAAATCGATCAATTCTAAATGTACGAACTCTACCCAACATGTGCATATTTATCTTAAATAATGCATGAGCACATGTGAAGGGGGAGTATTTCAGAAAATGCAAAACTCTCAAAGTGTTAACTAAAATGTGTTTATTCATAAACACTTTAAGAGATTTTTTCAGAAAAAGGTTTTATGGCAAGTGATCAAGAAATCTAGGATAATCATGAAGTTATAAGGTGATTATGGTTAGGTTATGTCCTATGATCCACCAGAGCCATAGGGATCTAAACAAGGACAATTCCAATAGATTAGAATTAGAAGTCCTTAGGTAAGATTGAAAAAAAGGAGTAAAATGAGAAAGGAGAAAGAAGGGTTGAAGAATGAAAAAGAAAAGTTTAATAAAAGGGTGAAAAGAAATAGCCCTCCATGAAAACTTAGGGCATAAACGGGGTCAATACATCTGCTATCGGTTATTACAAAGTTGATACTGATATTGAAGACAAGACGTCATGGACCCAGTGACGCACTGCACCACCCCTCCTAGTCACTCAGATATCTCTTAAAAGATATTTGTTTCATTTTTCACGGAGAACACTTCATAATCTATCGGCCTCTCATTCCGAGATGTGTTAATATTGAAAAGGTGGCACTCTGCTCCATGCCTCCGACTACTAAAACCAAAACGCACATTATCGAGTCTAGAGCCATGAGATTCATCAAATGATCTCTTACGAACACTTCCAATAGAATACACTTGTGTTCGCCAAAAAGGACACAAGTTGTAAGAGTCTGAATGAGATCCTTAGATCTTGCCTTATACATCATGATGGTTACTATGTTTCAAAACGGTCTACAATCGTGGAGTGATACTTCGGTATACTTCAACGGCTCACCTGGATTGTGGGTATACTTCGGTATATCTGTTGCAAGCCTTCTTGAGGGCATCCAATTCAGGAACAACCTTTGTAAGGATTAGAGAGGGTTTTCACACTATGATGTTAATTCTCTCAAAGTCTGAGCCTGTAAGTGCTGGAAATCCCGCCATGGAGATTCCTTTCATGAATTGAGTCCTTATGATGTGGGTCTCTACTTGGATTTATCCAAAGTAGTGATAACTGTCCCTCACGGGATTAGGACGGTTGATTCGCCCGAACAAGGTGAATGTAATCAAGACATTCATCAGTAAAACAATCGTAGTGGTCGATTCTCTAAGAAAAGTCCACCGTGATCGATCGGTGAGTTCGATCAAGACGGAGCAGTTGCTGAAGAAAGTCCCTTAGAGAAAGACCGAACAACATCATCAGATATTTCCAACATCTTCACCTCCGCATACTCATACTTATGAAGATCATCCTCAACAAAGCTCAAGTATAAAAGTCCTAGAAAAAAGGATCAAGTTAAAGACAAAGTGTAACGACAAAGTCAAGAAGCTAATCAAGATGTCAAGAATGAGTTCATGTATCAAGTGAGGAAGACATAAGTATGAAGTTCAAGATGTATAAGAATGTTGGAGGACACGACGCAAATGCACATAAAAGATGTTGATCAAGGCAAGAACGACCAAAAGAGGATACTTTGAAGATCACATAGCATGAAGGAATGAAGAAGCAAGACTATTCTACAACGACACACAAAGCACAAGACAATGAAGACGAAAGACCAAATCACGCGGAGCATCATTTGAATGACCATCCCTTAGGGGGAGATTGTTAGGATTTATAAAAAGTGATGGTCATATGTCGTTAATATATTTTCAGTAATTGTGCCGTTGTGTAATGTAGTTAAAATATTCTATGGGCTTGGACTTAATCTAATAGGTTATAAGTTGTGTTATAATGAGTCCATGTAAAAGCCCAAGGATAGTCCAAGCCCATCCAAGATGAAAACTATAAATAGCACACTTACCTTCATTTAGAAGGTTGGATGTCTAGGTGCTTTAGGGCTGTATCAAAGAAGATTAGTGTGAAATAAACTTCCTCTCTCTAGTTTCTCTTACTAGAATTCTATATCCACTCTTCTCTCTTTGATCTTCACTCATTGATTATGTGTATGATAGGATTGATACATGGGATAACATGTTAAGTTGAACACTTTCCTATTATATTAACGTAAGTTGAACGCTTTCCTATTATATTAACATATAAATTGATTAGGGTTTCCAATTATATTAACAACGTGCTAGCATTATGTATTCCTAATGAAGAAAGTTTTTTTTTTTTTTTTTTTTTTTTTTTTTTTTTCATATTTAAAGTACAAGAATATTAATGGGAATGGATTTACACACTCTTAATTTTTATTGACACACTTTATTTATAAAGTGTTTTAACTCCGTGTATAGGAAAGTGTTGAAATAAAAATCAAATGTGAGCAAATCACCTCCCAATATTAACTTGGTGTTAGCATTTAATTTATTTGTAAAGTGATGGTCATTTGTTATATTTGTAATATGTGTGTCGTGTAGGTGGTTAAGTATATCAAGGCTTTGTGTTGGACTTTAAGTAGAAATGTCCAAGTAAATGTATAAGCCCAAGTCCAACACAAAGCCCACCAAGCCCAAGTTCTAGTCACTTAGGGCGTCCCATCCATTGTATAAATACACACTCTCACCCTCATTTGTAGTGTGCCTCTTAGTCATGTGTAGGTGAGAGTGTGTAGTGTATGTGTTTTATCTTTTGTTCTCTCATGGTTTGAATCTAATAAACATTCGGTTAAAAGTTAACTTTATACGCATCACATATTCTCTTCATCTATTCTTTTTGTTACTTTGAGTGTCACGATTTAGTAGTTCTTATATAGTATTAGTTGTGTGTTAAAGTTAGGTTTCTAGTCGTTAACAAGTGGTACCATCCGCCAAACAAAGTTGTAGGTCTAGTTGTGTCTCGTTTTTTATTCAATATAAGCTTAGAAATTGCGTTTTGTTTTCAAGTCGTGTATTTTTCTATCTTTTATCTAAGTTTTACGAGAGTGTAAAGACAAAAGGTTGTAGCTTTTTTATTGTAACGTGAGTTTTGGATAAAAAGCCTATAGCTTTTAAGATTTACATGAAGTTTTGTAACAGAAGGTTATAGCTTTTGCTTTGTTACGTAATATTTGTGAAGTTGGCCAAGTTTTTGTGGGATTGAAAGTTGTTTAATCGCCAAAAAGTTGCTACAAAAGCTGTTATTGTTCGAAAAAAGAAAAAGTGCTACAAAAGGCTCACGTTCGAATCCTCATTGCGTTGGAATTTTTATTACTTTTCTTGTGTAAGAATATTGATAAAAAGGTTCGTCATCTTCAAGGAAAAATCTAAATTCTTGTGTAAGAATTTAGATAAACAAGGGTTTATAGGAATTGAAGTGTGTCCCAATTCCTATAGCAAAGGGTTTTTCGAATTTGTGAATGCTTTCGAAATTGTCTATCTTTCAAAATTGTTGAAAAGCTTTCGAAATTGCCTGACTTACAAAAATGTTGAAAAACTTTCGAAATTGTATCCTTTCGTAATTAGGTCCTGCCTATCGCAATTTATCTCTTTCGAAATTGGTCAGCTTATCGCAATTGGTATAGAATGTTTCGCAAATTAACATCTTCAGTCCCTTTCGCAAATCAGGCAGTCTTTTCGCAATTGACAGATTTGGTCCTTCGCAATTCCAGCAGTTTTATAGAACTTTCGAAATTGGCAACATCAATCCTCGCAATTCATTTAAACGCTTTCCAACTTAAATAACTTTTATATATTTGATTTAAACTTTCAATTTCTACAACATCAAGGATCACGGACTCGGTATTTTCTCGCTTGTATAAGTGTGCAAAATACTTCTACAAACGGATATCTACTAATTTGTGTAAATTAGTTAGATTTTTTATATAAATTACAAATTTATATAAATTAGATAAATTCTATCTAAATTGAAATTTTGCCATAATTTGTATAAATTTTGGTCTAAATTGAAATTTCTATAGAAATTGTCATTTTATCTAAATTGTAATCTACATAACTTTGTCGAATTTGTGAACTTTTGATCTTGTCTAAATTATAGTCTAGTCAAATTTAGTAACTTTATTTAATTTGTTTCGTTTATCTAAATTGTCGTAGTTTATCTAAATTGCAAGTAACTTCAACCGATCATCAACAAAGAACCAAGACTTCACAACAACAACAAAGTTTAAACCTTCAACAACCACAACACCTATTTCTTTGCAATGATCCTGAATCAATTGAATCAACTTTATCATACAACATCAACAATGACTACTCAACAAGATATTTATGCAGCCGGTGCAGAAAACGTCCTCCCATGCTAGAAAAAGGTGGTTATCTTCCATGGACAAGCCGTATGCTTCGCTACATCAAAACCAAACCAAATGGTCAAGGTAGACTCTTGCTTAACTCCATCCAGAAAGGACCATTTAAGCCTCGTCAGGTTCAAGAACCGGGTAATCCAAATTCAACACCTCCCGTTCCACCATCCTTTCGTGATAAAAAAGAAGAGGAATACACTGCAGAGGATTGGAAGCAAATTGAAGCTAATGACTTGGCAATGCACTTAATTCAACTTGGTTTACCATAAGAAATATTTTGTGGTGTGGACAGTTGTGAAACTGCTTATGATATGTGGGAACGAGTTAGAAGGCTTTGTCATGGCACAGAAATTGGTCAACAAGACATTGAAAACAAGCTTCTGACTGAATGGGAGAAGTTCACATCCACTCCGGCTGAACCAATTGAATCTTACCACACAAGGTTTTGTACTCCAGGAACAAGTTATCACCAAGGCAAATTGTTCAAAACATCAAGTTCATCAACAACCTACCAGAGGAATGGGGACGATATGTCACAATCGTTAACCAAACAAAGAACCTTCATGAGGTGAACTATGATCAGCTCTATGACTTTTTGAAACAAAACCAGAAAGAGGCAGATGAAGTTAGGAAAGAGAAGCTAGCCAAACAACATGATCCTCTAGCATTGATTGCTCAAGCACCAACACCTACAACAGTGAATACACAACCATCATCATCAACTCCCACTCAGAACTACATGCAACAACAATACGTTCCTCAAACCACTGTCATACCACAACAACAACCATTCTACCCACAACAACAACAGTATCCACCATTCCAAGAACCTGAAGTCACTGACCAGGATGAAGCTATGGCAGCTATGACACATGCATTTGCTCTAATGTCAAAAGCATACCAAGGACACTATTCCACACCTACCAACAACAACCAAAGGATTTCATCGAACACTCGCAACAGGCAGATTGCACAGCCGAGTTTCAACATGGGTCATCAAGGACAAATGGTTGGAGTTTATGGGAATCAGCAAGGATATGCTATAGGATTTCAGATGGGTAATCAAGGGCAGTATGCAGGAAATCAGATGGGTCAGTATGCAGGGAATCAGAGGGGTCAAGTTGTTGGAAATCAAAGGGGTCAGAATATTGGGAATCAGAATGTTGGTAATCAGTTTGGGAATGTTGCTGCTCCAGTTGCTGGGAATGCTGGAAATATGAATCAGGGTAATATGGTAAAGTGTTTCAACTGTCAAGGAATTGGTCACATGGCAAGAAACTGTCCCACCAAGCCAAAGAAGCAAGATCAGGAGTATCTTCAGAAAGCATTGCTCTTAGCTCAAAAGCAAAAGGCAGGGTTTCAGTTGAACGCAGAAGAGCATGATTTCATGGCTTTGATGGATGATATGGAAGACCTGGAGGATATCGATGCCAACTGCATTTTCATGGCCAATCTTCAGGAGTTTAAATACGACACGGATTCTGAAGTACCTCCTGCTTATGATGTCAATGTGATATCTGAGGTACCACCATATGCTACATGTCACAATAATGAAATGTTTGATATGTCACCTCAAAATGAACAGCATCCTGCGACTCCTAATCTCACTTACGATACATACATGGACTCCCCAAGTTGTAGTAATTCTAATTTGGCTACTCCAGATATGGATCCTAATGGAGGCTTTGAGTCACAGCATACTGAGAATGATGAGGAAACACGTGTTTTATTTGAATCATTATTGAATAACTGTAGTATTGAAATTGAAAAGGTCAAAATGATCAATCGCGATGTTAAGGCCGCGAATAAGAAATTGACCGCTGAGCTTGAGAGATATAAGGTGAATGAACAAGCTTTTGAATTTAATAACAAACGTAAGTCAGAACTTGAAATTGGTTATAGAGATTCTGTTTTGAGGGAAAAACATTTGCAAATCAAATATGACACTCTCGATGTTAAGTTGAACATGCAAATAAAATCCTTAAAAACAGAAATTTGTGAATTAACCAACCAACTTTCTAATCAAAAATCAATTTGTTCTGATCTTGAAAAAGAGAAGAAAGAGTTGAATGCAAGGTTTTCAAAACGTGAAAATGATCTTCTTGATGAAATCCTTGACAAACAAGAATGCATTAAAAAGTTGAAAGAATTGCTTATAAAAACGGGTCAGTCTGCACAAACAATTATCTACTAATAAACGATCCAAACCCAATTTTACATACAATGAAGAAAATGGCTATCGGTTGTGAAAACCCTTATATTCTCAAGAAAGCTCAGAAGGAACAGAATGTGTTATATAATGGTAGTGTGCTAAATGATAAACATGACCCTCCCGAAGTTCGAGATTCTTATGAAACGATTGAGCTTGCTGAAGAGAGTAGAACTAAAATGAGACAAATGAACCCAGAAATCAGACCAATTGATTATAACAAGCTTAACACAGATTCTGGCGTTCATCTTGTTCAAAAAGAGTCACCAATGTTTTTCAAAAAACCAGTGGCTGTCGCAAAAAGAAAAATTATTTCAAAACATCTTTCTAACATCGAACAAATGTCCTCTAAAAACACTTGTAACACAAGTGAAGCTAGACGATATTTGGATGATCTTAAAAGGAGAGTAGAAATGCTTCAAATGATTGTGGCATCCAAAACAAATAGTAACAACAATGACTGGTTTTCAAGTTTTCATACAGAACAGAAAAAGATGTTTGAAACGGAAATCAACCCTACAATTAATGCAATTTATGCGATAACTCTTAATGTTGAAAGAACTTTTCTGAAAGAAACGGCCAACTTTGTCAAGGACCACAAATCCCTGGTGAAGGAGCTAATGAAAACATTGAACACATAAAATTTTTGGAAAGACACAATGACATTCTCTCTGAAGTAGCTCTATCGACTGAAATTATGTCCATTATTTACCAAACATATTTTTTGGAAGATGATGAAAGAATTTGAGCTGAGACTTCTGAAATTGTTGAAAAATATGAAAATGCATTTGCTAGGATTGAAAAGGAAAACATGACATATTTTAAACAAATTGATCGGAAAAAGGAAGAATGCAAGTATGACAAATTGTCATATGAGCGTTCTTACAAAAACATGCAAGAACAAATTGATCTTTTGAAGTCTCAGCTTGAAAGTCAAAATAGGAAGAGTGAGGAAAATAAGATTGCTAGACCAAAAATGTCTATTTCTACACCCTTGCCTAAGGATAATGAGAAAGAAAAAGAGAAAGCGGTTGTCGAAAACCCAAATGTAATAGCACCTGGCCTTTATAGGATTAGTCCCACTACTGCGTCTACCTCTACATCTCAAAAATATAGGGCGATAGACAAAAGTACTAAAGATAATCTAAAAGTGACTAGGAATGCTACTGAAACATCAAATGACAACAAGATAAATTCTAATGAGTGTGCCTTACCTTCTACAGGAGTAGAAAGTACCTCTAGGAGCAGCAGACCAAAGCCTAGGAGCAATACAAGGAATAGAGTCTCGTCTGCATCTAAGAGTGAAAACAAGAATAAAACAGAAGAAGTATAAGAACACCCTAGGAATTTATCGCTTTCTAAGAAGAAACATATGTCATCTGGATATAATGTTAAGAACACTATTTCGAGTGCATGTAATGAATCTGTTTGTTTAATGTGCAAGAAATCTTTGTCTAAAAATGTGTGTGATGATATTGTTTCTAATGATGTGAATGTGAATGCTATGCCTGAACAGAAAGATGTGCCTTCAGGAACTAGTGCTAGGTCCAGATATGTTAAAAGACTTATTAAACTAGCTAGGACAACCACTAGTAGCAAATTGCCTAGAGACCATCTTAAGTTTTGTGCATGAAAACCAACGGGTAAAATGTTTCCACTTAAGAATGGAAAATTAGAAATTGTTCCAAAAGAACAAATAGAAACCGTCTCTAAGTGTGATTCATCTGTTACCTCTAACCCCATGGAACCAAATGTTAAACGGTTTCCATATACAAAACCATATGTTCTTCGCAGGTCATTGAAATTTGTCTTTGGATCGTCGACTCGGGTTGCTCCAAGCACATGACCGGGAATCTGAAGCTGCTGATCAACTTTGTATGGAAGTTTGTGGGAACAGTTCGGTTTGGTAATGATCATGTAGCAGCTATTCTGGGTTATGGTGATCTTTAGTTCGGGAATTTCTTAATCACTCGGGTTTACTATGTCGAAGGGTTGGGACACAATCTGTTTTTAGAGGTTGCATTTAGGAGAAACACTTGCTTCGTTAGGAATTTGATTGGAGATGATCTCTTAACCGGAAATCGTGGAACCAATCTTTATGCTATCGACATTAACCAAATGGCCTCTTCATCACCAATTTGTCTCATGACAAGAGCTGACGAAACTAAGTCCTGGTTGTGGCACAGACGATTATCCCATCTCAACTTTGACACATTAACCAATCTTGCCAAAGACAACATCGTCGCCGGTCTCCCAAAATTCAAATACACCAAAGAACACTTATGTCCATCCTGTGAGCAAGGCAAAAGCAAACGAGCAACATACAAACCTAAAACCGTACCTAGTTCGGTCGATAAGTTACATTTGTTGCATATGGACTTATGTGGCCCAATGAGAGTTGAGAGTATCAATGGGAAAAAGTATATTCTTGTGATCGTCGATGACTATTCAAGATATACATGGGTAAGGTTTTTGAGGACAAAAGACGAAGCACCAGGAATCATCATCATCTTTTTGAAGTGCATACAAGTCTTACTTCAAGCTCCAGTTAGGATTGTAAGAACTGACAATGGCACAGAATTCACTAATCAGGAGTTAAGAACATACTTTGAAGATACTGGAATTACACACCAGACATCAGCAGTTAGAACTCCACAGCAAAATGGGGTAGTTGAAAGAAGAAATAGAACTCTTGTGGAAGCTGCTCGCACAATGCTGATTTATTCTAGTGCACCGTTATTCTTATGGGCTGATGCTGTTGCCACTGCTTGTTTCACTCAGAACCGATCCCTAATCCATCCAAGATTCAATAAAACCCCATATGAGCTAGTGAACAACAAAAAACCCGATATCTCTTACCTTCATGTATTTGGCGCTTTGTGCTATCCTACGAACGGAAAAGAAGATATGGGGAAGCTGAAAGCTAAGGGTGATATTGGAATCTTCATTGGTTACTCAGATAACTCGAGGGCATTCAGGGTGTATAATCGAAGGACTAAAAGTGTAATGGAGACGATAAATGTGAAGTTTGATGAAATTTCACCCAATGGCTTCTAATCATACTAGATTAGGACCCGCACCAAACAGTCAAACTTCTGGACATATCAGTTCAGGACTCATACCCCAAGGAGCTCAGTCAACTAACACTGATAAACCAACAAATCAAGAACTGGATAATTTCTTCGAGTTTATGTATGATGAGTACTATGGTGGAGCTTCGACAAATGCATCACAACAACGTTCCGCTGCACCCGCTCAACAACATCAACCACCACCACCACCACCACAAGATGCATCCACAACATTCGAAGCTTACGCTCCAAATCCCTCAAATCATCAACATCTACTCCAGGAACTCCAGTGATTGAGATTGTTCTACCAAGTATTGATGAGCAAAACCACAATACCCCAATTCAAGAAGAACCAAACCAAAACAATGCTGTGTTAGAAGAAGAACCATTTGAAAACCCATTTGCAACAGACTTTGCTGAATCATCTTCACGGTTACATGAACCATCTAACACGCATTTGTCAAATCCAAGGTACCCTACAACGTTACAGTGGACTAAAGACCATCCAATAGAACATGTTATTGGTGAACCTTCAAGGCCAGTTCAGACGAGAAAACAACTTACCACCGTTTGCGACATGTGCATCTTCGTCTGCTCAGTCAGTCTAAAAGAGCCAAAGAACATTCGGGAATCAATGGCAGATAATGCTTGGATTGAAGCGATGCAGGAAGAACTTCTCCAATATCAATTACATGACACTTGGGATTTATTGCCAAGACCAATTGACAAACTTGTCATTGATCTTAAGTGGTTATGGAGGAACAAAAAGGATGAAGAGATAACTGTAATTCGCAACAAAGCTCGTCTCGTGGCCAAGGGATTCAGACAGGAAGAGGGAATAGATTTTGATGAGTCATTCGCGCCAGTAGCTAGACTTGAGGCTGTCAGGATTTTCTTAGCATATGCAGCTCACAAAAACATCACGGTCTATCAGATGGATATCAAGACGGCTTTCTTGAATGGAACCCTGAAAGAAGAAGTGTACGTGAGTCAGCCAGATGGATTCGTTGACAAAGATCATCCAGACTACGTCTACAAGCTAAAGAATGCTATCTATGGTTTGAAACAAGCCCCAAGGTCGTGGTACGACGAATTATCATCTTTCCTACTTCTTAATCATTTCACCAAATGAACAATTGACCCGACCTTGGTTACCAAAAAATTCAAATATGACATTTTGATTGTTCAGATTTACGTGGACGACATAATCATTGGGTCCACTAATCTGAAACATTCAAAACATTTTGAAAATCTCATGAAAAGTAAATTTGAAATGTCTATGATGGGCGAATTAAAATTCTTCCTTGGACTTCAAATCAATCAATCCCATCATGGTATTTTCATTAATCATGACAAATATACAATTGAGATTTTAAAGAAACATGAAATGGAATATTGTGACTCTGTTGGTACACCAATGGTCACTTCACCCAAAATAGGCGCTGATTTATATGGGAAACCCATGGATCCGAAGAAATATCGAAGCATGATTGGGTCTCTCATGTATCTAACAGCTAGTCGACCCGATATTAATTTTGTCAGTATGCTTATTAGCACGGTTTCAGGAAAGGCCTACCGAACTGCACCTCCAAGAGGTTAAACGGATCTTTGGTACCTACGAAGAACCATTAACATGGGACTTTGGTATCCGAAGGCTCGGAGTATAAACTAACAGCCTTTTTAGATGCCGATCATACTGGTTGCCAAGTTACCGCTAAAAAGTACATCCGGGGGACGCACAATTTTTGGGAGAAAAGCTAGTAGGCTGGTCATCAAGGAAACAAGACTGCACGGCATTATCAACCGCATAAGCCGAGTATGTGTCTGTATCTGCGTGTTGTGCCCAAGTTCTTTGGATAAGGACACAACTCACAGATTATGGCTTTACTTTCGATCGCATACCGATGTATTGTGATTCAAAAAGTGCCATAGCCATATCGTGCAATCCAGTGCAACACTCGAAGACCAAGCATATTAGAGTCGCTACCAACTTCATAAAGGAAACGTTGAAAATGGTACTGTTGAATTATTTTTCGTGAAGACTGAATACTAACTCGCCGATCTATTTACTAAAGCCCTCCCAAAAGAGCGGTTTGATAACTTAGTTTGACGAATTGGAATGCGAAGCCTAACTCCCGAATAGTTAGAAAGTCTTCTCGAATCTTCTTGAATTATCTCAAAAAGCTTCGCATGTAAATATTTTTGAAAAACAAAATATAAAATTTGAAAAACCAACAAAAACAAAATATAAAAATAGAAAACTTTCAAAAATATAAAAACAACATAAAATCATAAAAACCAAAAATATTCTTCTCACGACATGTCTCTCGTATAATCGGTATTCTGTACGTATCTAGAAATGTCATTCAACAATATACGGGCATGTACAGATGCTTGAGCGAGGGTTATTTAAATGTTTTCTAAAACATGTCGTTTCTCAAATTTCTAATAGACGGCTTTCATATATTTCAGTACGAAACCCGAGCTACATTGATGATTCTGATTATTCCCGATCAGGACTAGCAATGTTAATGGCAAAACAAAAAGGAAAAACTTCCTCTTAAAACCAAATGTTTTACAATGTGCTTTATTTAAGGGTGAGTATAAAATAAAAAAGAAAAATGTTCCATTTTCATGCTAAAATCCGTCTTTCTCTCCAAAAAGTTTCCTTTTAATCAGTTGATATAAAAAATATCACTACATGCTATTTTTGAGGGGGAGAGGACGTGATTAAAATGTGATCAAAAAGTGAATCTCAATGAGTCGAGCTCTGCAAAAAGACTCAATATGAACCATCGAATTGACGAAATTAAATGTCCGTTATCGAAAAGACTTGTCATGGACGAGGTAATAATTTCAAGTTGGTCTTCCAGTGATGTAAGTGTTCTCGCAAAGGACTTGTCTGATAGAATGTACCAATTCGAGAGATGATCATTGAATATGACCGGGACGGGTAATAATTTCAAGCTAGTCTAACTATTGATGTAAGCGTGTCTCGCGAAGGTCATGTTCATTGAAAATCGATCAATTCAAATGTGCGAACTCTACCCAACATGTGCAATTTATTTCAAAAATGCATGAGCACATGTGAAGGGGGAGTATTTCAAAAATACAAAACTCTCGAAGTGTTATCCAAATGTGTTTATTAATATACACTTTGAGAGATTTTCACAAAAGGTTTTATGGTAAGTGATCAATAACCTAGGATAATCATGGAGTTATAAGGTGATTATGGTTAGGTTATGTCCTATGATCCGCCAGAGCCGGAGGGATCTACCCAAGGACAATTCCAATAGATTAGAATTAGAAGTTTTAGGTAAGATTGAAAAAAGGAGCAAAATAAGAAAAGGAGAAAGAAGGAGTTGAAGAATTAAAAAGAAAAGTTTAATGAAATGGTGAAAAGAAACAGCCCTCCATGAAAACTTAGGGCAGAAACCGGTCAATACATCTGCTACCGGTTATCACAAGTTGATACTGATATTGAAGACAAGACGTCATGGACCCAGTGATGCGCTGCACCACCTCTCCTAGCCACTCAGATATCTCTTAAAAGATATTTGTTTCATTTCTCACGGAGAACACTGCATAATCTATCGGCCTCTCATTCTGAGATTGTTTGATATGAAAAGGTGGCACTCTGCTCCATGCCTGCGACTACTAAAACTAAAACGCACAATTGAGTCTAGAGCCATGAGATTCATCAAAATATCTCTTAGGAACACTTCCATAAAGATACTTGATGAACAAAAGGACCTTAAGGGTCATAGCCAAGTCTTAATAATATCCCAAGGTCTTTGTCCATTTTATACTTCATGATGGTACATCTGAAATGGCTTTACGTGTGGAGCGTGGGATCGCCAAGTCTCAAAATCGTGGAGTCACTTTGGGCGTCCTTTAACCCTCACGGCGTATCTTGGCAAAAATCGCCTGGATTTGGAATAGCATGAAAGTAATTCACGGCTATGCTTTGAACGATTCAAGGTACCAAATCAAAGAGGAAGCGTCAGTCAGGTTCGACGCGTTAACTTGATAAGCCAGATGGTTTTGAAGAGCTAAGGACGCTCAAAAGTCATCGGAACCTAAATCGTCGAGGATGACGGCTCAAACTCCTAGTGACCGTCAATCAAAAACTATATATTATGTTTCAAAATTCTCATAAAAAGCTTAAGTGTGAGAAATTTCAAGAAAAAGGATCAAGTTTTAAGACAGATGTCAAGACAAAGTCAATACATTAAACAAGATGTCATTGAACTATTCATATGTCATATGATTAAATGTTAAGGTAATGACTGTTAGCTAATAAGTACTACAGTCAAGATGTTATAGAGTGTGTCAGAGGCTCACGAACATCATTCCCACGAAATGCTTGATCAAGAAACAAGAACAGACTAAAGAGATTTTACGTTGATTATGCACAATCACTAGGATCCATGAGGAACAATGAATGAAAACTTTTTAGTATACGCACCCCCACAATGTTTCAAGGAATTGAAGCAAAGCGACCTATCACCAACTAATTGAAAGACATCGTTAGGGAGTAGATTGTTAAGCATTTAATTAATTTCTAAATATTCATTTTTATATTTGTATTATTGTGTCGTAGTAGGGTTGTGTCATAAGCCATTATCAAGGATTTGTGTGGACTTTAGTAGAAATATCCAAAAATAAAAGACCTCAAGCCCAACAAAAGTCCACAACCTAAGATACTATCCCTTAGGAGACGTCACCCCCGTACTTTATACACATACTACACGTCGTACACGCCATTTGGTGTGTAAGCCTCTTGAGATCCATGAGAGGTTCCTGTTGTAAGGTTATAAACCAGCTTCATACCCATGTGTTCACCTAAAAGACATCAAGGTGTAATAGTCTTATAGATCCAAGGATCTTGCCATTTATATCATGATGGTTACATGCTTCAAATGGTCTACAGTCGTGGGGTGATCTCCAGCGACTCACTGAATCGTGGGTGCACTTTGGTGTGTCCGTGTAATCCCTCTCGGGGGTATCTGGTTCAAAATCGCCTGGGTTTGGAATAGAGAAAGTCTTCACACTATGCTGTTGACGATCTCGAAGTCCAAATCGATAAGCGATGGATGATTATTACTAGCGGTTTTATGCAGCTACCTACAAACATCCATCAACCATCATCAGATACATCAAACATCTTCACCTCAACATACTTATACTTATGAAGAACATCTCTAACAAAGCTCAAGAGTAAAAGTTCAAGACAAAAGGATCAAGTTTAAGACAGAGTGTAACGACAAAGTCAAAAAGCTAAACAAGATGTCAAGAACAAGTTCATATGTCAAATGATGAAAGTATAAGGGGAGACTGTTAGCATAAGTATACAGTCCAAGATGTATGAGTGTGTCAGAGGTCACGACATCATCACCACACGAAGATGTTGATCAAGGCAAGAACGACTAAAAGACGATTACGTTGAAGATCACAGTGCATGAAGGAACAATGAATGAAAACTTTTCTACATCGACACACAAAGTTCAAGACATTGAAGACAAAAGACCTATCACCAGGAGCATCATTGAAATGACCATCCCTTAGGGGGAGATTGTTAGCGTTTAATTTATTTGTAAAGTGATGGTCATTTGTTATATTTGTAATATGTGTGTCGTGTAGGTGGTTAAGCATATCAAGGCTTTGTGGTGGACTTTATGTAGAAATGTCCAAGTAAATATATAAGCCCAAGTCCAACACAAAGTCCACCAAGCCTAAGTTCTAGTCACTTAGGGCGTCCCATCCATTGTATAAATACACACTCTCACCCTCATTTGTAGTGTGCCTCTTAGTCATGTGTAGGTGAGAGTGTGTCGTGTGTGTGTTTTATCTTTTGTTCTCTCATGATTTGATTCTAATAAACATTCGGTTAAAAGTTAACTTTATACGCATCACATATTCTCTTCATCTATTCTTCTTATTACTTTGAGTGTCACGATTTAGTAGTTCTTATATAGTATTAGTTGTGTGTTAAAGTTAGGTTTCTAGTCGTTAACACATGGCCACAAGTCCACAACAACCGCTTGCTTTTTAGGCTTTTACCATGTTGAAGTAAAACCTTGCAGGTAGGTCCCACTTCTATACTTTGTCCTTCGGATGGGCTCCTTCAAACCTTGTTCACTCCTACACAAGAAGAACACGCGTTAGGCTCGCCCCAGGTTTGATCCCAGGACCAACCTCCGGCGTGAGAATAAGTATTGGGTAATATGAATAGTGATATGAGAGTAACAGTAGTAAGTGTAAATTGAATGCATACCATAAATGAAGTGTGGGTATTTATACTACCCACACCTACTGTACCTGTTTACCTTGGGACCAAGCGAGTTGACCTATGCCTGACCTATAAGGTAGGTGTCAGGCCCTGTGGGAGACACAATCCCGGGAAATCTGGGATGTCAGTGGCTGATGAGACTGTTTACTGTAGATGGCGGCGGCCCACTCCGTATTTGTATCTGGAGGCTAGAGGGAGTCCGGATGATTTGTGACGTTCGGACACCGGAGCATGATCCGAACGAAGTATGACGTCCGGACACATACACCAACATGTCCCCCCCAGTATTGTAGTATCGGTTGAAGACTGATAGTGCAATACTTAAATAATATCTCCATGTCTTCTGGCACACTTCGGTTCGTCACATGACGTCCGGACACATACACCAACATGTCCCCCCCAGTATTGTATTACTAGTAGAAGACTAGTAATGTAATACTTGACGAATATCTTGTGACTTCTCCTTTTGTATTCTTCGGATGTGTCTTTTATTTCTGCGTCCTCGTCCCTGTTTCGGTTGTATATTTAGTTCCGGGATAATACCTGGCTCCAGGGGGAGCAAACCCTATGTATGGGTTACCTCAATGCTGGGTCGTTGTTTGAAAGGCTCGTCAAACCTTGATGGGCTTATTTAGTTGTAGGCCCATGGGCTGAGCATAGTAGTATTCGTTCTAGTGTCAACATCGGCGTGCCACGCGTATGCTGATCATGAATATCTAACGTTCTATATTTTGCCACGTCAGTGAGTGACAGGCTGACTTGACACATTCGATTGTTTCTATGTCTTTCCCTATATATATAGATTTGACTCTCATAAACGTTTTTCTGTTAACTGTGTATTTTCTTACCTCATCTTCGGTGTTTGTATATTTTGCACGATTTGCTCAACCGTTGAGAAGTTCCGAGAGGTGAGTTACCTTACTTTTTGTAATTATCTTTAGTACTTGTTCCATCGGCATCCTTTTAGATATGGCCGCTGAGATGAGTGGACAGGGGGATTTCCCATTGGTAAGTAGACTTGGGCCTCAACCCAGTAGGATAGCTCCTAAGTTCGACATGCATGTACATACTTCCAAGTTGACGCAAGGTGAGCTGGAATGCGTGGTTGAGGAGTTCGGCATTCCATTAGATTTACACCGATGCTTCCTCCGGTGGGCATGACCATGGACATGCTGCCGGAGAATAAGATTGGTGTTTATGTTCATCAACTGAGGACGGGGGGTGTTAGGATTCCTTTCTCGACTTTTTTGCTAGCAGTGATAGGATACTTTCGTGTACATTTTTCTCAGCTGGTTCCGATAGGCTTGAATAGGGTCACCATGTTTGAGATCCGATGCTATAGTCTGGATGTGGTGCCGACTGTTCCCCTCTTCAGGGTTTTTTATAGGTTGTGCAAGCAGGGGCACTGGTTTTCTTTTGAGAGCCGGGCGGGAGCGAAGGCCCTAAAATGTTTCTAGGAAGTGTTGACCGGGCTGAAGAACTAGAAGGGTCATTTCTTTTTAATAGATCGGAGGGCGATACCGCACGGTATGTCCATGGAGGCATAGGGACTCTAAAGTTACCGATGATTTTCCTAGGGTTTATTCTGAGAGGGATGCTGGGAGGGTCGCGGAAAAGGTTATCTTCTTGAGGAAGCCTTCGGATGCTATTTTATGGATGGTGGGGCTTGGTAGAGTTTTCGAGTACCCCGGATACAAGGGCATTTTAAAGGATGCCGATGGGCATGGTAATGCAGATTTCTTTAGTCATCGTTCGCAGGAGTTGCTTGTTTATTGGTTTGATCTTAAGTTGTTTTTTGTTTTTGTTTTTGTTTGTTTTTTTTTTTTTTTTTTTTTTTTTTTTTTTTTTTTGTAGTTCTTTCCATGACGGAGTATCTGGAGCTTCCGGTGGAGATTGATGTGGAGGTTGGTAGGGGAGATCCTTTTGAGGAGGGGAGTGAGAGGCCGGTGAGAACAACCGAGCCTTTGGCGCCAGGGAGTGCCGTTCCCGCGACAACTCCTTTACAGAAGGTAGTTGAGAAAGCAGATTTTAATGTGCTGACTGCTAGAGAGGAGAAGGAGAGAAAAAAGATGGAAACTGGGGTTGGAGGGAAGAAAAGGAACGCTGAGGAGCCATCGGAGACCACGACGTCTCGTAAGAAGAAGAAAACCAAACGGAAAGATGATGACGAGCCGTCGGACCGAACTCTTGATGTATCCCCCCTTCATCATATTGAACCGCAAGTGGTTGCCGATACTGCGGGGAACCAGGGGGAGGAGGAGGGCCGGAGGAGCAGGTTGTGGGTGAGGAAAACGAGCATGAGCACACTGCTGAGACCAATCTTGAAGGGCAGCCTGCTCAGGAAACTCACACGGAAAATCAACCATCTTCTTCTGATGGTAAGGAATGTCCTTCGGTACCTCTTCCCCTTCTTCTTTTGTATATATGTGTTGTGTTTATGTCTTCTTGTTGGTTTTACAGATCATTCGGGTCATTCCGTGCATTCCCCGCCACCTTCCACGGTAGATCCGTCGGCCGAAGAAGGTAAAGTAAACCCGCGTTGCGATACTATGCGTTGTGGCATTGTTTTTGTTGAGTAACTTTTAATGTTGTCGCAGATGAAGGTTCTTTTGAGGGAGAAATTTTTGCCCCCGGCTGGTCTCTTCCCAATCATGTCCGGTTGGACTCCTATAGGGCTTGTTTGGAGTTGCTGGAACATCTCACACCTCCGGCTGAGAAGGTTGCGTTGGAAGGATTGACCGATAACCAGCTGGTTCATCGGTCGTATGAGCAATCCGGAGGTGGGATAGCTATGCAGGCTGAGCTACTTCGCCGCTTCAACCAATTGCTTGGTGAGCACAAGGAGCTGGACCGGACATATAAAGATAGCGTAGTGGAGCACGGCGCGGAGCATGGCCGATATGTGCGGTTGGTTGAAGAGTTTGATGCTCTCAAGCAAGAGTTGGCTGATGTGAGGGCTGGTATGTCGGAGCGAGAGGAGGGTTTAGCTGTTCGGCTGGCTGGGATAGAGAAAGAGAGAGATAACTGGAAAAGAACAGCTGAGTCTCATGCTGAGGGTGTTAAAAGGCTGGAGCAAGAGATGGCGAAGAAGAATGAAGCCTTGGGGAAGGCAGAGGGGGCAAATAGGGATTTGCTTGCTGAGGTCGGACGACTGGAGATGGAGCGTCAAAATGTTGTGAAGGATCTCCTTTCGACTGCTTGTCAACGGTTGTTTTGTAGCTCTGAGTACAAGGAGAAGATGGGATGGGTTTACAGTTTGGCGTACACCGCAGGTTTCCTGGATGGTCTTGCTTACGAACGAAAGAAAGATGATCATGAGCGACTTCTGGGTAAATTTGACAAGCTTAACATGGAGGCCCCCCGTATCTGGAAGGCAGAATATGTGAAGTTATTTGATGCCCAGTATCCGTATATTCAGAAGCTTGCCGATTCATACCGGATGCCATTGGGTGATCTCATGAATCTCTTGCCTGCCGTTGGTGCTCCTAAGCCGAAGCCTGTAGCAGCCGCCCCGCCTAAGAAGGTCGGAGAGTCTTCCGGGGCAAAGCGCAATCCGGGTGAAGGTTCCTCCCTTGTTGAGAATGTTGCGGGTGAAGACTCATGATTGTTTTATTTGTTTCTTCTTTCGGATGAATGTAACGATAATAATTGTTGTGGATATATGTCGTGTAATAATTTGTTTGTGACGCTTTGAAGACATTGTTCTTAGACTTACTGGAATAATTCTTGCTTACATTATTTGTACAAATATCTTGTTTATATGTGTGATTGGTGACGAGGTGTTGTTTAAGTTGGCCTATCTTGTTTGAAGTATCTAGGACGTCGCATGGTATCCCTATCTTCAGAAGTTTGGTGGTCTTGCTCATCTTTCGTTAAGCGGCCTCCTGAATACATATAATTTCTTTTTATTTTTGAGTGTCGTTGGAGTCCCTGCGGTCCAGCATACCGGAACCTCTTCTGGTGTGAAGGAGGTCGCCATATACAGCTGTTCGTGACTCAAGTCACCCTTTTTTTTTTGTGAATTCGCAGCTTGACTTGCTTGATCATTCGGTATAGATAGATTTGATGATTCGGGCTATAAACCGGAGTGTGACATATCTCCTTTACCTATCGCTTTTTCCTCGTTTGATTTTACGGTGTGTTTGCTATAATCAATTGCGTACATAAGACGGAGTGATTTCACGATCCATTCACGAGGGAGGGAGTGTTTTCCACAATCCGATGAGTGTATTGGTCGGAGTGATTTCACGATCCACTCACGAGGGAGGGAGTGTTTTCCACAATCCGATGAGTATATTGGTCGGAGTGATTTCACGATCCACTCACGAGGGAGGGAGTGTTTTCCACAATCCGATGAGTATATTGGTCGGAGTGATTTCACGATCCACTCACGAGGGAGGGAGTGTTTTCCACAATCCGATGAGTATATTGGTCGGAGTGATTTCACGATTCCACTCACGAGGGAGGGAGTGTTTTCCACAATCCGATGAGTATATTGGTCGGAGTGATTTCATGATCCACTCACGAGGGAGGGAGTGTTTTCCACAATCCGATGAGTATATTGGTCGGAGTGATTTCACGATCCACTCACGAGGGAGGGAGTGTTTTCCACAATCCGATGAGTATATTGGTCGGAGCGATTTCACGATCCACTCACGAGGGAGGGAGTGTTTTCCACAATTCGATGAGATATTGGCGGAGTGATTTCACAATCCATCACGAGGAGGGAGTGGTCGGAGTGATTTCACGATCCACTCACGAGGGAGGGAGTGTTTTCAGCAATCCGATGAGTATATTGGCACATGACATCTTATAATTGCAACATAATTTGCCCGGAAAACTGAGTAGACCACAGATTATTACAAGTACTAATGATCGTTAGTTTACATTTTCCACAAAATACAATTCCTAAAGTAAACTTCATCGTACATTCATTATAGTATCGTCCTAGTCTTCCGGTGCTGCCCCTTTTTTCTTGAACGAGGTTTTGAAGCCAAAGCCTTTATGTGAAGGTTTTGGAGTCAAAGCTTCCTTGTTTGTTCTCTTTGAAGGTCCTTCGGGAGAGGTTCATGTACTCCGTTGGCAGCACAGTTCTGGCAATGTCTTTTTCTTTGGAGTTCTCGAGGCTTGCGTTTGTTTCTTTTGACATCCCGTTTGTCTCCAGGCCGAGAGTCTTAGCTTCCTTGGAGGCTGCTTTTGGTCAATTTTTTCGTAAGCCTCGGTATTCGGCCTTGGCATTCGGTTGTGTAGTTAGGGTTGCGATCCCTCTCGGGGTGGGGAACTTCATCATGGATTGACTTATCGAGGTGATAGCTCGTAGCTCTCCGAGACCAGTTCTCCCTAATATCGCGTCGTATGATGACGGAGATTGTATGACATAAAATTTCATAACTGATCTTCTGTACTTTCCACAACTGCCCAAAAGCACCTCTAAAACTATCTTCCCCCTCGGCTTGTTCCCTTCTCCTGAGAAGCCTGTCAGGGTGGTGCGGGTTGCCTTGATCCTAGTCTTCGTTTCGATGTTTAGCTTGTTAAAGCAATGTTCGTATATAACGTTTACCGACGACCCATCGTCCACAAATATCTTCCGGACCATCCTTCCCTCAATATTTCCTTTTACAACGAGGGGTTCATGTGATAGTCTTCCGAACACAATGGGAGGGAAAGTTATTGGCACGTTCATCCACTTCTCATTTCCCTGTCCGATCCTCGGTTCCCGGTCGTCAGGCGAGCTTTCTATCAGATTAATTACTTTGGCTTTCCCATTATCATTTTTCCTTTGCTGGTCTTTATCTCTCTCCGTCTCCCGTTGTCAGAAATCTTTCAGGAGGTGGTCCAGCTTTCCGGACTCTAGAGCGAACGACAGTTGTTTCTTGAGTTGGTGGCAATCGTCAGTAAGATGTCCTTTTTCCCTGTGGTATTCGCAGAATTTGTCTAAATTTTCCTTTCTCGCCCTGCTTCCTATTGGGCGAGGAAGAGGTAAGTTCAAATGGTGTTCTGTAGCAAGGATTTCCCTAGGGGGCTTAGTTAGCGACCACAATCCACTGGGCCGTTTAGGTGGATCGTTGCGACGGTAGTCCAAGAGGGGAAGATCATTACGGGGAAGATCACTGCGAGGGTAGCTTCTGATTGGAACTGCATAGGGGTGGCATGTGTCTTTCTGTCGGTAATCGTTTTGGCGATCCACTCGCGGTCTGTCATTTCTAAAACCCTGGGTTCCTTTCTTGCTCGAGTCGAAACCCTCACCCTTCGGTAGTTCCGTACTACGAAACGCTTCTTCAGACCTTATGAAGTCATCAAACCCTGGTAAACATTTTCGTGACCGTACGTGGAACCCTATCGGAGAACTTTTTGGCGAGAGCTGGGCATTTGTGTGCGCTCATGAAGGCTGAAATTCTCATAATCTCCGGTATACCGCTTATATAGCTTGCCTCGTCTGTCCATCTCTCCTTAAAGTCCGGGAGGGACTCGTGAGCCCGGCGGATGATTTTCGTGATTTCTGTGGGGTTCTTTATACACTTCTTCCTGAGCGCGAACCTCGTGGAAAACTGTTCCCTCAATTCGTTCCAGCTGTCAATACTTTCGGGTTCCAACCTTTCGAATCACCCACCTGCGGCCCCATCCAATGTTTGTTGAAACATGCGGCACCATACGGGCATCGGTCATTCCCCCTGGTTTGCGGCTCCTGTGAATCTGGTGAGATGATCGTTCGGGTCCGTCGAGCCATCATAAAATCTCATGTTCAGCGGCATGGTGTGACTCGGTCTGGAGAATTCCACAATGCGGCGAGTAAACAGCGATCTCGACGTCTCTTTAAAGGGCTTATGTAAATCGTCATCCTTCCCCTTGTCCTTTACCCGACTTGCATTCTCTTCGTCTTCAAAGTTTAATTGTATCGACTTGAGAGCACTCGCACTCAGCCTGTTGTGCTTTTTGATAAGTTCCGTCAGCGATGCCACTTGGGCCACAATCATTTCTCGAAGACCGGGGGACCCTTCGCCCGGACCTTCATTCGAGTTTCGGATGTTACCTGTTTCATCCCGGTTGTTATTATTGGGTTGAAGGGTGCTGTCGGTTTCATTCAGGTTCTGGACATTATCGGTTTCGTATCGGTTGCCAGTGTTGGGTTGGAGGATGTTGTCGGTCTCGTTTGGGTCTAAGATGTTATCAGTTTCGAATCAGTTGTCATTGTTTGTTTCGTTCCCTCCATCTCCGAAGCGGAGAGAAGTAAAGGAAGGACCAGCCATGTCAATGCTCTAGTAGATTGAATAGCGGGTCCCACGGATGGCGCCAATTTGTTGAAGTAAGACCTTGCAGGTAGGTCCCACTTCTATACTTTGTCCTTCGGATGGGCTCCTTCGGACCTTGTTCACTCCTACACAAGAAGAACACGCGTTAGGCTCGCCCCAGGTTTGATCCCAGGACCAACCTCCGGCGTGAGAATAAGTATCGGGTAATATGAATAGTGATATGAGAGTAACAGTAGTAGGTGTAAATTGAATGCATATCATAAATTAAGTGTGGGTATTTATACTACCTACACCTACTGTACCTGTTTACCTTGGGACCAAGCGAGTTGACCTATGCCTGACCTATAAGGTAGGTGTCAGGCCCTGTGGGAGACACAATCCCGGGAAATCTGGGATGTCAGTGGCTGATGAGACTGTTTACTGTAGATGGCGGCGGCCCACTCCGTATTTGTATCTGGAGGCCAGAGGGAGTCCGGACGATTTGTGACGTTCGGACACCGGAGCATGTTCCGGACGAAGTATGACGTCCGGACACATACACCAATATACCACAATAATGTTATTATAAAATTTATAAAAACAAAAACATTCTGGTCTACAAAATAAAAGGCAAAAGCTAAAAGGTTGCATATACGCCAATATGCCAATAGACCAAGTTAACGTTACCAAATGTCAACAAGACCTAAATAGCGTGCATGCTTTTGATCCCTCCAAACAATAAAAGAGTTACGTCGTTTACCGCTCATTCATTTGGTCCGAGCCCATGGGCCGCTTGGCTAAAAGGCCGGTACCTTGGGTTCGAGCCCAAAGGTTGGATCCTTTCGTTGAGGCCCGCGGATCGGTTCCTTTGGTTCCTGATTCGCCAGTACCTGTTGCTCAAGCCCGTGGATCGGTACCTTTGGTTAGAGCCCCCGGATCGGTAAGGATGGTTCGAATGAACATGCCCACCCCTGCGGTTTGAATGAGCATGTCCACCTCTGTGGTTGGGATAAGCGTGTCCGTCCCTCGTGTTTGAATTCATGGGTCCGTTACTCCGGTTCATTGGTCGATCCCTTTGGCCCGAGTCCACGGGATGGTCCCTTCGTTTCGAGTCCATGGGATGGTTCCTTTGATCCATGTCCACAGAATAAGCGTGTCCGTCCCTTGTGTTCGGATTCATGGGTCCGTTACTCCTGTTCATTGGTCGATCCCTTTGGTCCGAGTCTACAGGATGGTTCCTTTGGTCCGAGTCTACAGGATGGTTCCTTTGATCCATGTCCACATAATGGTTCCTTTTTTTCGAGTCCACGGGACAGTCCTTTTGATCCATGTCCACAGAATGGTTCCTTTTTTTCGAGTCCATGGGACCGTCCTTTTGGTCCAAGTGCACGGGATGTTCCTTTTGGTCTGAGTCCACGGGATTGTCCTTTTGATCCGAGTCCACGGGATGTTCCTTTTGGTCTGAGTCCACGGGATGGTCCATTTGGTCCGAGTCCATGGGATGGTCTTTTTGGTCCGACCCCACGGGATGTTTCCTTTGTTCCGACTCCACGGGTACATCATGCTTTGGGGATGGAGGTTTGGATCTCATTGCCTGCATGAGATTGCTGCAGAAATTGACATCATAAGTGGAAGATTAGGCAAAAAGTGAACAACTTAGCTTTCTAATGATACAACTGATCAGGTAGGCAATTTGCAAAATTCTTAAAGAGATACTATGACAATAATTGCCATTGGTTTTTGTAAGCTTTGGTCATGTCGAATCTAAATTTAAGCCAGTCAACATGTTCAAGCTCGACTAAATTGCTTCAAATCAAGGAACAATATTGGCTTATGCGTCTAACTGGTAAATAGAAACCGTCAGTATATAATCTTAACGAGAGAGCAACTGGTCGGAACTAACCTCTCAATTATGCCCATGACATTTTTAATCTTATTTGACGAGTGTTCGGGATCCATGTTCTTGAAGCATTCATGTTGTACATAGTTATTCAACCATTTCTCAGCCTTGTCACATTGATTGTTAACCTGTCAAAAATAGTGAAAATTACTTTCTCATTTGTTACAACAATCCAACATGAACTAAATGGTGGCGGAAACTTTCGAAAACAAAACATGATAGAGATACGTATGTGGTTCAGAAACAAGATCTATTCAACAGAAGAAAGATCAAGAAGATTACTACTGAAATATTGAAAGATATTCAATCCACTTCATCTTAAGTAGTAAGGTGCAAAGAAAAGGGGTATATATATAATACCTTATGTTTTCGCGCAGCGGGCATTAACTCTGCCGCAGAACGATATTCTCCAATAAAAGTTAGCAGAGCTTTGTTCGCTTTTGCTCTAGCATTTTCGTCCTTGTATCTCTTTTCAATTGGACCTAATAACTGCATAAAAAAAATGATTAGATGTGTGTGCTGTCACACAACAATATTAACCAGCTTACAAGTAGCATTTTCTAGACACCTTTTTAAGATCATCGAGTTTTCCATTGTAGTCTTGTTCATCCGATTCATCATCACTGTCTTCATATAGCCAATCTTCGGTTTCTTGCAAACTTTTAGTGATTCCCTCCTTCTCTATATCAGTGGCAAAGCTTTTGTAGGCACTTGAAAGCTAAAATATACAAATTATGTCAATTTATATGCTATCCAAGAAATCAAAAGCATTAATGACAGCGAATGCTACCACCATTAGTGTGATTAGTTTCATGTAAACAAGTACCTTGCTACGAGTATCATAAACAAAAGACTCAAGGGTGTTTCTTTGGTCCTTAAGTTGCTCCACCTTTCTATCTTGCACTGCCAAGATCTTTTCTCTTTCTTGAGCTTCATGTAGCTCGTCTTCTGTTGTGGCGACATTTAAATTGTCCAAAAATACAATTTGCTTATGTCTAAGGCGTCTATCTTCTAGAAGCTGAAGCCACAAACACAATCAAGAACGATATGATAATGCTTTTAAATGAGTCATTCTCAGAACATGACTAATTTAATCAACGTTCAACATGTTGATAAGAAACAACACTTACTGATATAGATCCTATGTCAAAAATTCCATGTTTGTCAAGCTGAAACTTCAATCTGACCTTCAGTTCTTCTGCACCAGATGATTGAGAGAAGCCCATCTAAAAGAATATTCCACAATTAACTCAATGTATGAATGGGAAAAAAAAATACAGAAAGTGCAAGTACAAATGCCTAACAAACATGCAATATGTAAAGTATGAGATTCGTACACCGAAACGACCAACTTTAGGTGATAATCCAGCAGGGAGGTCTGCCGTGTTGGTATAAAAGACTTGAAATTTATATGGAGTGGTTGTAGTAATTGTACAATGGTGATGACCTGGAAATGAGCTGCCTTTTTCTAAAAAGGTATGGTATCGTGGTTGTTCGTTTTCACCTTCACTTAATGGTAGTCCTATGGTATAAGGAAATACATCCTGAACCTGAAAACAATAAGGAAACATGATATAAATCCATAACAGCATAATGGGGTTCCATTTGTAATGATGTTGCTTAAGCATTTATCAAATCAAATTGTGTCCATATTAGAGAAAAACCTCATAGTCTCGAACTTGGAGAGTTGGGCTAAGCATTGCACAACGAAGAGCGCATCCTCTAGCAACACATTTACTAGCATTTAGTGTTCTTGTTGGTTCTTTTCGAAATATTGAAGTTAATAATTTCGTAATAGCTGGTACGTGGGACGCAGAACCAACAAGCTCGATAGTATATATTTCATCAAGGCTTATTCCAGACTCATCAACAGCCTTAATGCAAGGAACAGCAACCCTATGAAACAACTCGCTTGACAGATTCTCAAACTCTTTCCTTGTTATAATTCCTCTAACATCTTTATCTTCAATTAAGCACTCGATACTAAGTGGAGCTTCGGTATTGGCACTCAGAACTTTCTTTAACTTCTCACAAGAAGCTTTAAGCCTTATACAAGCACGAGCATTTGAGTAAACATCAATATTGCACTCCTTTTTAAATTGTACAGCGAAATGTTTAAACAAAACTTCATCAAAATCTCTACCTCCCAAATTATGATCATAAGTATGAGCCAATATGTTCATTTGCCCTTGTTCAAATTCTGCAACCGTCACTTGAGTATCAGAATTCCCAATGTCCACAAATACAATGACAATGGGTTCCTCGTCATCTAAATCGGTCTTGTACATACCATAACCTAATGCAATGGCAGTACCATCATGCATCAGCGTCAAAGGTTTTAAGCCAGCAATAGTTGCAGCATCAAGGTACTCACGCCTTTGCAAATCTGTAAAATACGACGGAATCCCAATCACACAGTCTACAACAGCCGATTCAAGATTTTTCTCAGCTATTTGCTTAAGATGTTTAAACAACATTCCCAAAATCTCCACCGGCGTAAACATCATTTTCTCTTTCATATACTCCAACTCAATCAAAATACCCCCACGAGGACCCTCACTAGTCGCAAAAGGTAACAACTTAAGATCTTCCTGCACACTTGGTTCCTTATACTGCCTTCCAATCAACCTCTTAACCTGAGAAATAGTTGACTTTGGATTCGCAGTAGCAAAAGCAGCCCCTGCAGATCCCAAAAACCTTTGCTTATCACCAAACGACACCACTCCAGGGGTCTCACACTTTGCTTCATCATTCAGCAATACATCAATCCCTCCGCGCTTTGCAGCAGCAACAACTAAGTTCTCATTCCCAATATCAAACCCGATCACACTCATTTTTTGAACTTCTCACAGAAAGCACAGGTATAATCTTCACCACCAAAATCCAAATCATTAAAAAAAAAAAAAAAAAAAAAAAAAAAAAAAAAAAAAAAAACAAACAAACAAACAACAACAATCAGCTCATACACAACTTCATAGTATATTACAATATAATCAAACAACAGTGCTAGAATATATCACCAAGCCTACATGGATGTGTACTTTTGACTTATGAGTACTTAAAACCTAGGGTTAAATGGTTAATATATAAATACGTTATCAAATTTTTCAAAAAAGTTCACCTAAGTTACTTAATTGTATTCCTGTTCATCCAGGTTACCCAACTTCTATAATCGATTACATATGTTACTAAAATTTGTTAAGCATACTGTAACCGGTAAAGATGATGACGTGGCCAAGTGAAATGACAAAAATACCCTCATTTTGTCTCTATTATTTTTCATTTGTATTTAAAGTTATTTTCAACTGAAAAATATCAAGAACATTCAAAACACCAAAATATATATATTTCATAGACAATGGTTTCAATTTTCAACAATGAAGTCTAGGAACTAATCACACAACTAAAAAGTTCATCCCATTCACAAATTTTTACGAAACCAAATATATAAATCAAAATGAAAGCACGATAAATGTATATTAACCTGCGAGCTTATTGGCAAACAACAGTAACAACATTGTTTGCGAACATAAATGTATATTAAGCGACATTGTCTTTACAATATAGTACATCGTAACAAGCGACGTTGCTACATAAATATATCATTTGCATCACCTACTTTAACATCGTCGCTACAACAACTGGAGTGAACGATTTTCAACGTTCAGTAATAAAACGCAAACCTTAGTAACTTATGTGAACATTTTAGCAAAGTTTGGTAACATATTTGTATATTAACCCCTTTATCTAATGACGTGGCATTGTTCAACCGGCTAACACCTTGTAGCCAATTTTCAAAGTAACTGGAATGAATGATTTTCAACGTTCAGTAACTTGGATAAACAAAACAGGAACGTTAGTAACTTGGCCACTTAGGTGAACATTTTAGCAAAGGTTAATAACATATTTGTGTATCAATCCCTTTATCTAATGACGTGCCATTGGTCAACCGGTTAATACCCGGTAGCCAATTTTTGGAGTAACCAAAATAAACCATTCTCAAACATTCAGCAACTTGGATGAACAATTCGCAAAGTTTAGTAACTTGGATAAACAAAAATAAAGTTAAGTAACTTAGGCAAACATTTTTTCCAAAGTTTAGTAACATATTTGTATATTAACCCTAAAACCTAACAGCGAATAAATCATTCTAACAAGTTATATATAGTACAATTCATAAACCTGAATTAGTAACTAAATTAATATCCAGATCATTCAAGTACACATAAAATAAAGTAATAAACATACATGCATAACATTTATACCATTCCATAGCGAAAAAACGCGTGAAAAACATTAACATTATATTGAATGTAAGATCAAGATGAGAAAACTGATCATACCTGATGGAATGAAGGGTGTAACTGATATCACTAAGTACTAATGATCGACTAATGAGATTTAGCTTTTCGTAAATTTTGTAGGCAGGTTGTGCCATTGCGGTTTATAAGCTTTTCTGAGTTTTTAGTTTAAAGTTTGAATAGTTAAGATAAGTTAATCGATTGTGAATATTTATATAAGTAAAGAATACGAAAAGGTAATGTTTACATAAATAATAGTAATTTAGGTTGTTCAAGGACATTCAACAATAATATCTTCTCGATATTAGTTGCCAAAATTATAAGGGTGCGTTTAGGCAATGAAAAAACATGACACTTTTCTATGAAAAGTTTTTTAACGAATATTTACATTCTTTTTCCTCTTTTTTACATGGCCTTTGCATTTTCTATTTTCTCGAAAAATATCATTTTAAACAAGTTTTTTTATATCTTAAACACTCATTTAGAGTAAAAATTCTTTAAAAAAAAAATTCAAAATAAAATTTTAAAGATATGTTTCCAAACAAACACTAAATGTTTCACAAGTTAAACATATTGTCCCTCAACTGATCCTTAACATCCAATTTTAATAGGGATAATTCCTTATTTACACAATCTAAATATCAAAATTCCATATTTATCCAAAACACAAGTTTTTAGTGCATAAGTACAATACTTTTAAAGCATGTGTTGGGTAAATATGGAATTATTGTGTTTAAGTTGGGTATATATAAAATTGCCCCATTTTAATATTTCTGCACTTTTTATACGGTTTTATACTATACACTCTTTGCGTAGGTGTATGTTGGAAATTTAGTTCAATTGAGGGTTTCAGGTATGAAGTGTATCGTAACATATGGTAATTTTTCATTTGTATAATTATGATTATTTATCAGAAAATGTGCATTATTTATTTTCTGACACTTGTTAATGAGAAGTTATCTCATTTAATTACGTTATCACACTTCGATAACTCAAAAACATTGATACATGATACAATGCATTGGAACGAGCTCACATACGGACCACGAATATCGTTTAAACTAAATATAAACCAAACGGGTCTATACTACTATTCCTAGCCCAACAAATTAGCCTTTTACTACATGGTCCAATCCAAATTTCCTTTTCTTTTATTAACACTCGACTAAACATGATAAGCTTTTCCTCGATATCTTTTAATTTCTACACGTAACATATACAAGTCTTTACATAACTCGATTCTCCATACTACAAATAATCAGGATCAAAAGATCTCATTTCATGATTCGAACATTTGATCATAGAACGAGACGCAAAGTGAACCACCCTTGAACACATTTACTAGTTAGCACATTTTATGTAAACCGACCCTAACTTGATTTTGCCTAACTCGTTTAGTTTTCATTGATCAAATATAAGTTCATAGCATCATTTCTAACCATTTCCGAACCATTGGTCATGTTAGAAAACGTTGTGGACACTTTAACATGTCATACGATACATATATATACTTGATTTGATCATAACCGAACCCACACTTGAACCCTCCCCCTTAGACATCATTGAACTCGAGTCTAACCTATCTTATCTTCTAAGAATATCTCAAATCCCTGCCAAGGGAATAAAATCCCTTAACTTGACCAATATTAAAAAACAATTTAAACTCAAATTCATGCATATATATTGACTCACATACACGCTCATATATAAACCCATATACTTCCTTTCACACACACCCATTTACATCATATTCTCCCTAGTTTTTCTCACTACCAAGGGTATTCAAGGAACTAGAAGCAATTTCTCATTGTTCGAATATGTACCAAGTCATATAACACTCATTCGAAGCCTTTGTGATCGGTTCTGGCATGTTACGCGAGTTCTGACCATGTTCTTGGCCATTTTAAACATATAACAGACCATCTAAGATGTTGTAAGTCTCTCTAATTCATTTACAACATATAACAGACCCGGTCGGTTTGATCGATTTTGTTTGTTGTTGTTTGGTTTCAGGCCCGTCCCGATCCCGATCCCGACTATCCCGATCCCGACAAAATGGAAAACACAAACCGAGTCCCGACCCATTTGAGATCAGTTCGATTTCGGGACATGATTCGGGACTCGGGATCGGGACGGGATTCGGGAGTCGGTCGGTTTTGCTAACCCCTAAATTTCAATATACCATGCATCATATTTCATTTTATTCGGACGTATATTTGCTTCTTGTACCTTTATACGCTTTATGTTTATTTATTTTTCGTACCTAATCATTGACCTTCTTCATGGATGGCTAGATATACGATATAAATCTCTATTCGACACTTATATAATCATTTCATTGCTTATCGAACTCTATTTTATTCCTTGTTTGCATCACATAACTTATATATGTCATTTATATATTTTGAACATGTATCGATCGACCTATAAACAACCTAAATATGATCGAATACATATATACAACATATTGTTTTGTTTGTTCATATCAATTCTTTACAAACCAAACTAATAATTTTTTGTTATGAGTTTCCCTTAACAAGCTCGTATAAGCCCTTTGTTGTTCCCTTTACACTATTAGAGTTAACTAGAAAGTTAATCTATTTCGTGTTATGACTAATACAATGTTTAGGATTAATTCTAACAGTTATAAAACGTGAATATAAAAAGCAACAATATTTTTCAACGTTTAAATTCTTATTAGAAATAATTCCAAGAATCTATACCCAAGTGTTTTGCGGAACAAACACTTGGGATTGAATAGACAAGGGTATGGGGTGTCTCCTATCGAAATTCAAGTTTTGCTTGAGTGGTAACAATATACCCACTGAGCTATCTCAGTGAGTTGTATACTCTTTGTAGGAGAGAAGTTCCTTTGTAAAAGTTCAAGACTTTAAATATACAAAGCACACTTTAACTTCTCTCCCATCTGATCTATTTATACACATGTAATCTAAGTATAAGTGATTAAATATAATACAAGTTGTTGAGGTTGCGTGTCTGACAATTACAAATAGTAATTGTCATTTCCAAGAACCAATAGGAAAGGGCTAATAAGACTTTGGGAGTTGTTGGCTGACACTCCATGACTTTTAGCCGCAATAGGGAAGGTTGGATCTGACAAGAGAAGAGTGTTGGGCTGACACTATTATCTTCTCAGATCTTTTCCCTATTGTTCCCGCCTTTTCTTCAGGCGTTGGTTCCTCAGTCCTTCAATCACTTTGTTGGTTGAGGAGACTGGGGTTCAGTGAGTTCTTGTCCAACACTTACTGAACCATCATCTTCTTCTTTGGCTTAAGTCCTACTCAAGGAGTACCGCCTTCCTGAGTAGTGAATCCTTCTTCTTGAATTCGCCTTAAGCATCCTGAAGATGACTCACTGAGAGGTTGTTCTCTCAGTGACTTGAATTGTTCTCGGTTTATGTTAACACTTAGTTAATTTGTGTCCAAATCGTGTTTGAAGCATTCTTGGGTTTTTCATGACCCAACAATCTCCCCCTATTTGGATATAAATTATTCCTAAGTGTTTTGATCAGATATGAGTGAGCTAAAGACTTCTACTCATACTGAATGTACTAGAATGTAAATAAGGACACTGAAATAATAAAAACATCATCTTATTAATATCATTTACAAGTCCTAACAAAACTAAGTACAAAAGGGATAGTGGTGGGTATTCAGGCAGGTCATCAGTTCAACTTGATTCCAAGGGCTTCAAGCTTTCAGTCATATACCACTGATATTTCTTAATCCTATTCTGCCTGATCTCTTCAGCCCATTTATTTCTTTCCTCCCTTTTCTGCCTGAGAGTGGTCATCTCCTCAGACTGAGCTTTCACAAAGGTCATACCACCTTCTCTTCCTGAGAGATCCTTAGCCTCAAGACCAATTTTCTCAGCCTCTTCATGAACAACCTTAATTATAGCAGGCTTGCTCGCCTTCTCTTCCTCCTTTAACTTCTTCTTTGCTTCCTCTTCCTGAAGATAAGCACTGAGTTCATCGGCTGAGAAGTGGTGAAGAACTCCATCAATTTCATAAGGGATCCTGAGTGGAGATTCAGGATCTTTTGCAACCGTGATCGGTGCTGGTTGAGGATCAGGTTTAGTGAGGATGCCTTTGCCTTTATCTTGATGGGAGGAAGAGGCTTCAGGAATCTCCCCCTCAGTGTGAGAAGGAGGTTGTTGGCTTGAGACTCCAGTGTCTTTCTCCCCCTCAACTGTTGCTTGAGCCATGGTGATAGCAAGAGTTGGAGTCACTGGAGCAGTAGGTCCTTTGAAGGCCTGATAGATCTCAGTCATCATTTATTTGATATCCGTGGTGTCTTTCTGAAGACTTGAGATCTGATCTGCCAGAGAAGCCTAAGAAGCTTCGATGCCTAACATCCTTGACCCAAGAGACCAGGCCAAAGATGTTGAAGATTGTGCCCAAGTACCAAGATGTTTTTCTTGAAGACCCATGGAAGTCCTGATTGAGTCCAAGGAAGTAGTAAGACCCTGAAGTTTAGAATCCTTCAGTAAGCTGAGAAGATCATTGATTTCAGCTGACTGCTTCTGATAAGTCTCAGCAGCTTGAAGGACCTTTTCAGTGAGTACGGGGTCATCCTTGACAGCTGACTGAATAGTTCCAAGGCTATTGGTGATGCCTTCAAGAGTAAGATTAAACTTCTGGAAATGAAGATCAATAGCTGTCAGGGAGTGTTTGGTGTCTGATTGGATTTTGATCACATCATCATGAAAACTTTCAACATCTGCCTTCAGGTTGGCATAGTGAACAGCTGCTTCAGTGTGATGATCAAACATCTCATCAGTGAGACCAGTGAAAAGAGCTATGTTGGTCTTCAGTAGGAATTTGACCAATGTTCTTTCAGTGAGGGGAAGAGAGTTATCATACTTTTGGAGGATGTCCCCAGTATCAGAAGAATCAGAAGACTGAGAACCTGACTCTTTACTTTGGCTTGGAGATGACTGATGTTCTTGTTCAGGTTGTTCAGGTTGTACATCAGTTTCCATATCCTCACCTGCCTCAAAAAATTCGTCTTCACTCTCTTCCCTGAGCTCTTCATCAGACTCCATAAGAGCCTGAAAGTCCCCCATGGACTCAATACCCAAAAAATCAACCGGCTCCTCTTTATAAAAAGACTTGCCTTCGGTTTGGTCAGGTCCTGACCCCGTTGTCATAATAACTGAGTGGGTTTGCTCAGCCTGACTAGCCATAATAACTGGGGTAACACCAGCCTGGCTTTTGGGGGCAGTTCCTGAGAGACTGGATCCGCCTGAGGGGTTGAAGGGTTCCATATCAGCGGGTTGTTTCTTTCCCTCTGAGTCTTTGTCCCCCTTAGCACCTTCAACTACTGATGGGTGCTTTCCAGTAGTATCACTAGGTACTGATTGTGAAATTTTGTGGACCCCCTTCCCATCAGGATTGTGCTGTCCTTCAGGGGATTTAGGGTCCTTTTCTCCCTGAGATCCTGAGGGTGATTGCTCAGGAACGTTAGCGGGATGTGAATATTTGTGGGTCCCCTTCTCAGTAAGGTAGTGCTGCCTTACCAAGGATTTAGAACCCTTTCCTCCCTTGGGAACTGATTGTTTTTTGACTGTTCTTTCATCGGGATGTGAGGGGGTGTGGGTCCTCTTCCCAGTAGGGTGGTGCTGCCCTACCGAGGATTCAGGACCCTTTTCTCCCTTGGGTACTGATTGTGATTTATCAGTACCTTCATCGGGATGTGAGGGGGGAATGCTTCCTGATCCCTCTGACTTGTGTATGTCAGTTGAACCATGTGGAATGGGTGTGCCCGAGGTCACTGAGGATGATTGCTCAGTGACTTCCGTTGGCCTTTGTTTTGAGGTCAAGAGGGTCTCAGAAATGGGTGTCTCAGAGGTCTCGGCCTTTTTCAACCCTTTTTTAAGGTTGAGTTGGTTTTGAGGATCAGTCTCAGTGGCGAGTGGCTTGGGTCTAACCACCTGGCTGGACTGACCCTTCTTTGTCTTCTTCACCTTTTTGGTCGGTGAAGGTACTGGAGAGATAGCGTCATTACCCTGAATGACTGATTGCATGTATTCAGTCAGGGCAATATTTGTAACCTCACTGATGCTACTAGTGAAGTTTGACTTGTGCAGGACGTCAGGCTTCGTACATTCTGCATCAGTCCTCACATAGTCAGAACCAAGTAGGTCCTGAAGCACACAGGAAACAAATCTAGGATAGGACATATGCCTTTGCCTATGTTTTCCTGAGAACTTAGCAACAAGGTCTCGGAAGATTATTCCTCCGATGTCTATTTTTGTACCCTCAAGGAGACTGAACAACATCAATTGTTGTGATGAGTTCAACTGCTCCGTAGAGGATTTATTTCCACCCAGGACCTGAATGACAAATGTCATCAGTATCCTCCAAATAGGGTGGAACCATGTTTTGACAACTGGAGCCTTTTCCAGTAAGCCTCCCGCAGACATTTTTGGACGTCTGGGGTCATGGGGTGCAAGAAAGATCAGTTCATTCTTTATGTCCTAATCAGTAGGGTTGGGTGAGAAGGCTTCAGCAAAGTCAAGGCATGTGGCTTTGATGAATGCTGGGTAGTCAAAGGAGAGGGTTCTACTCCCATTCATCATCGTGAAGGTGATGATTGACTCTTTGGTGTCTTTGGGGCTGGTTGCCACAGCCGTACACCAGAATTCCCTCAAATAGTCATGGTAGATGACTGAGGGGGTGTGGGTGAAAGCCTTTGCAAGAAAACAATTACGAAGATATTTCATAACGTTCTTGTAGGCTGGGTAGATTTGTGGATATGAGAAATTTCCCACCACATTGTTTTTGGTTAGGTCTACACCCTCCATTGTGAAATCCACGTTAGGGGCGTATTTCACAGCTTTAGAAGAAGCCATTTGTGGGTAAGTCTGGGTTTGACTAAGGTTAAAGGGTTTCTAAAACTTAAGAATGCACACACAATTTGTTTTTGAGAATTAAAAAATGGCAAAGTTTTGCTTAAAATTCTATAAAAACATGTGTATGTATTCTTCTGGTTGGGGTATTTATAGGAAAGTGGAGATGGGGGTGTTTTGGTCATTTGAGCGATCTTAATTTATTCAAAAAAAATTATTGGAAATTGTTTTGAATAATATGTTTTGGGATCCGCATTTAATGCCAACACTCCACTTTCCAGGTTTGGCGCAACAGTCGAAGTGAACAGTTGAGCAGTTCTGCAAAAGTGCAACTTGCAGAGATGAGTCATCACATATTTGAAATGTGATTGGAGAGGCATTTAATGCCAAGTGGGAATGTGGTGGCCCAGAGGTGGAAGCCAGAAAGGCAAAAAAGAACAAATATTCTTGAATTAAATATGTGTTCAGTTACCAACCTCGGACATTTACTAACTAGATACTTAGAGCATTTAAGTCAGTATTTAATGTCTCTTTTCAGGGCCCTGAATGACTCTTCATTCAGTGATTGGTTTTTTCAGGGACTTGGGATTAGTCACTGATGATTCAGGAATGACGAATGATTCCTGAGAGACAAGGATTCAGGAACTTGGGTTTAGTTCCTGAGGATGAGGATTCAGTGAGGTGTTTTCACTGATGTACACATTGAGTCAGGGACCTGAGATTTTAAGAATTTACACTTCAGTTGGTAGGAATCAATCAGTGTACTGATTCTCTATATCCAACATTCCTAATTCAACTTTCAACCTTGTGAAAGTTGGTTCATCCAAAGGTTTGGTGAAGATATCAGCCAACTGATATTCAGTAGGGATGAAGTGTAATTCAATGTCACCATTCATGACATGGTCCCTGATGAAATGATATCTGATATCAATGTGTTTAGTTCTCTGATGAAGAACAGGGTTGTTTGAGATTGCAATTGCACTTGTGTTATCACAAAAGATGGGTACCATCTTGTACTGAATTCCATAGTCACTGAGTTGACTTTTCATCCAGAGTACATTTGCACAACAACTAGCTGCTGCAACATATTCAGCCTCAGCTGAGGACAAGGTAACTGATTGTTGCTTCTTAGCACTCCAACAGACTAGTTTCCCACCAAGAATTTGGCAGGAGCCTGAAGTGCTTTTTCTGTCCATGTTGCATCCAGCATAGTCAGAGTCTGAGTATCCTTTGAGATCAAGTCCTGAGCACTTTAGATAGTATAACCCAAGGTTAGGGGTGCCCTTCAGGTACCTGAATATCCTTTTCACAGCAGTGACATGAGATTCTCTTGGGTCAGATTGATATCTGGCACATAGACATACTGAGAATTGGATAGCAGGCCTTGATGCAAGTAGATACATCAGTGATCCTATCATTCCTCTAAAGAGAGTTTGATTTACTGGTTTACCAGTTAGATCAGGACCAAGGTTGTTTGGGGGAACCATGGGAGTTTTGACTGAGGCACAGTCACTGAGATCATACTTCTTCAGTAGATTCTTTACATACTTCTCTTGACTGATAGTGGTTCCTTTATCAGTCTGCTTGATCTGAAGACCAAGAAAGTATGTCAGTTCTCCCATCATGCTCATTTCAAACTTCTTTGCCATTAGTTTTTCAAATTGTTTGCAAAGTTTGAAACTTGTTGAGCCAAAGATGATGTCATCAACATACACTTGTATTAGTATGACATCATTATTTGTCTTATAGATAAACAATGTGTCGTCTATCTTGCCCCTGACAAATTTGTTTTGGATTAAGAAGGCTGAGAGAGTCTCATACCATTCCCTGGGAGCTTGCTTCAATCCATAAAGGGCTTTGTTAAGCATACAGATATGATCAGGAGACTCATGGCTTTCAAATCCAGGAGGTTGCTCAACATAAACTTCTTCTTTTAGTGAACCATTTAAGAATGCACTTTTAACATCCATTTGGTACACTTTGAAGTTCATGTATGTAGCAAAAGCAAGGAAGATCCTGATGGCTTCCATCCTTGCTACTGGTGCAAATGTTTCCTCATAGTCAATGCCTTCTTGTTGATTATAGCCTTTGGCTACAAGTCTGGCTTTGTTTTTAATGACTATGCCATTTTCATCAGTTTTGTTTTTGAATACCCATTTCATGCCAATGACTGAGACATTCTCAGGACATTTGACCAAGGTCATTACCTTATTTCTGTCAAATTGTACCAGTTCATCATGCATGGCCTGAACCCAACTTGGATGTTTAAGTGCTTCTTTAACACTTTTGGGTTCAATTGTGGAAATGAAGTCCACAAATAGGCATTCATTGGATGAGGCTGCTCTTAGACTAGCAGCCACGCTCTTGGTGAGCATGCCTTCAGTAGGCTCTCCAATAATATTGACAAGTTCAATGTCCTGAGACCTAGTCCAATTTTCTTGAGGTCCTGGATACTGATTTGAACTTGTGGAGGCCTGATTGGGTAGAGGGTTTGGTTCTGGAGTAGACACATGATCATTGATTGGATCTTGAGTGTCTATCAGATCACTGAGATTGTTTGGATCTTGAGTATTTTGAACAGGCTGATTGATATTATCAGTGTGTGTATGTGCCTCAACAAACTCAGTGATGGTTGTGTTAGGTAGGTTGTGAGAGATTATGTAATAGGAGAGATTAGCATCATCTTGATACTGAGTAGAAGGATTGTTTTGAGAAAGATATTCATCAGGAGGATATCTTGAAGAATTATCAATTCCTATCTCTTCTACTGAGGCAGTTGAGAACCTGATTGCATTAGTGCTTTCATCAAAGGTAACATCAAATGTTTCCCCAGTCTGCTGTCTCCTTGTGTTGAACACTTTGAAGGCTTTTGAGACAAGTGAGTATCCCAAGAAGTATCCATCATCAGCTTTTGCATCAAATTTCCCTAGGTGATCCTTGTGGTTATGAATAAACACAGGACACCCAAAGACATGAAAGTAGCTGATGTCAGGGATTATTCCTTTGAATAACTCATATGGGGTTTTCCCATGTCTCTTGACAATTATGGATCTGTTTTGTGTATAACAGGCAGTTTTGACTGCATCAGTCCAAAAATGGTTGGAAAGGACTGATCCACATAACATTGTCCTAGCTGCTTCAATGAGTGTTCTGTTTTTCCTTTCAGCAACACCATTTTGTTCAGGTGTGTATGGAGAGGAAAAGTTTTGGGAAATACCTTTCTCATCACAGAAACATTCAAGTACATTATTTTTGAACTCAGTCCCATTGTCAGTTCTAATTTGTTTGACCTTAATGTCATTTTGATTTTCAATGTTCCTGACAAAGGATATGATTGTTTCAGCTGCCTGACTCTTTTTGATCAGGAAGAATACCCAGGTGTATCTAGAGTATTCATCTACTATGACCAGAGTATACTTCTCATGGTTAACAGACCTTGGACTGACAGGTCCAAATAGATCCATATGGAGAAGATGTAGGCAGTTCCTGATGGAAAAGTTGGTTTTGGTTTTAAAGGATGCTCTGTGATGTTTACCTTTTTCACAAGCTGAGCATGGTTTATCCTTAGAAAACACAAGAGATGGTAAGCCAAGGACCTTGTTTTGTTTTACAAGATTGTTAATGTTCTTAAAGTTCAGGTGGGTGAGTCTCTTATGCCAAAGCCAGTTGAGTGTATCAGTGGCCTTAGCAAAGAGACAAGTTCCATCCTGAGTTAGACTGGACATGTCTAATACATAAACATCTTGTCTTCTTGGTGCAATGAGGACAATTTCCTTATTTGCATTGAAGATGGTTCCTTGCTTATCATCAAACTGAACTATGTATTTTGCATCACATAGTTGACTGACACTGATCAGATTATACTTAAGACCATTTTCATATGCTATCCTAGTAAAGACAATACCATTGCAGTTTACTGAACCATAACCTTCAGTGAGACATGATGAATTATCAGCAAATATCACTTTGGGTCCTGGTTCTTCCACATATTTGTGCAGACACTCCTTAACACCAGTCATGCTCCTTGAACATCCACTATCTAGATGCCAGACAGGATCCCTGGCATGCTTCTGCACAAATAGTAAACTGGGTCAGTTCTTTCTAGGACTCCATTTCATGGAGGGTTTGGTATTGTAGGTCTTTATGAAAGTATTAATTGATTCATGGTCAGTGGTTGAGTGGACTGAGCTACCACATGTTTTGCATTTAGTCGTAGGGGTAGCCTCAGTAGTCTGAGAGGATTGTTTCATTCCTCTTCTTGACTGAATGACCTTCTCTTTTCCTGAGATTTCTGATGAACTTCCATAGATCACAATATGACAATCCTCAGGTGGTGGTCTTGAATCCACACAAGGCAGGTGAAAAGGCTTGGCCTTTGCTTCTGTTGCTAGAATCAGAAGGTAGTTCAGGCACTGAGCCTTAAGTCCTGAAAAGTTTGACATGACTGAGCATTGTTTATGATCAGAGGTCCTGTGATCTTCCTTTTTGCAAATCATGCAATAAAGGACTCTATAGCAATCATCAGTGAGATGATTTGTATAGTTGCATAGCTCACATCTTTTCAGGGGTTTTGTGGGTTTGGGTTTGGTCTTTGAGGAAGTTGGTTTTTGTTCCTTCTTGGATTGAGAAGATTTCTCAGAAGATGCAATCTTCTCTCCTAGCTTCCTGACCATTTCAGCCAACTGATCAAATTTTGAGTCAGGGCTTTGGGTTGTTACTTCAGAAGGGACTGAAGTTGATGAGTCATCAGTATTTACTGAGACATCAAGGTTTGCTCTTTTCAGGATGGTTGTTCCCTTTCCTGATCTCTCCTTTGGAGAGTGTGGTGAGAAGACCATAGGTGGGAGGCCTAAGTTAGGTACAGCACCCTAAAGGGTATTTAGTGGAGGAAGTGGAGGGTATGATTCTGATTCAGACTCATTCAAGGACTTAGTGAGTGGTTCAGTGAGTTCAAGCTTACTGAGTTTTTCAGTGAGTCCAAGCATATTTTTCAAAGCCTGACTTTCAGGAAGCAAGATCTTTCCAGTCTCAAAGTTTGGTAACTTACTGACTGGGTTGTCCCTGACAATCCAGTCATTTGACTTGGGAAGCAATTCTTGCTCAAAAGATATGCCAGCTGGAACAAAGTTTATTTCATTTTGACACACAATTGGATCAACCATAAGAGGGTCAATACCAATGGTTTTCTGAGAGATTAATCCCACAGTGTCAAAAACCTTAGGGTTCTTCTTGGTCCAGCTTTGAATGATAGCCTTTTCTTTGTTAAGTTCAGTTTGAAGGACTTGGTTTTGTTTCAAAATCTCAGTGTTCTGAATTTGTAGAGTTATTGTTTCTAGTTTGGCTTGCTTAAGTACAAGCAGTTCATCTCTACATTTGTTCAATTCTGACACAATATTGTTATATTTTGAAAACAAGTTAAGCCTTTGTTCCTCAACAAACTTTAAATCAACACAAATATAATTCATGTAAGACTGCCAATCAGAATCATCATCCATAGAAAGTAAAGTATTTACCTTCTTCATGGTGATGTTGACCCACTCTCCATTTCTAGCATGGCCTTTTCCCACAGCCACCTGATCCTCTTCAGAAAGTGCCATCAGTGCACTAACTCTTATTTCCTCATCTGAGGAAACCTCTTCATCATCCCAATCATATGCTTCAGCTATTAAAACCTTGTTCTTTGTCTGAATAGGTTTAGATGTTTGAGCAGCCTGAGGCAATATGGGGTTAGTTTCAAGAAGTGCAAGTTTAGCTTTGATATTCCTATATTTTGTTTCAAAATCCTTTTGACCCTTGTTTTGGAATTGTTGGGTGGACTGAAACATTTTAGGTTGAAACTTGCTAGTTCCTGAAAATTTGTAAGAAGGTTCTGAGATAGTTTTAGAATAACAGTCCCTAGCAAAATGACCCTTTTTACCACATTTAAAGCATTCAGTGGTCTCATTTGCTTTTGATTTTGTAAAGTTGGACTGATTTCTTTTGATGAAACGTTTTGAATTAGCAAGGAGTGCCCTTTCTTGGAATTCCAAGTTCAGGTCATTCAGGTACTCCTCATCAGTCCTTTCATCAATTTCTTCTTCAGAATCCTCATGAATATCCTGCACAACACCATTAGAATAGAAAGCAGTTGATATGGGTGTGGAGGTTAAGGCCTTTTTGGACTCAAAGGCTTTTGAGTCAGGGTATCTCCTTGAGATCAAGTTGTCTTCATAGACAAACTTCCCATAAATTTCAGGGAGCTCAAGGGTCTGAATGTGGTTAGCATTCCTCAGGCCTTGTGAGAATTTGAGCCACTTCTCAGGGAGACTGTTGACAAAGCCAACATTTGTCTCATGTTTGGACAGTACAACACCATCATTTGATAATTCATTTATCAAAGTATTGTATCTGGTGTAGGTCTGTGAGAGACTTTCAGAGTCTTTTGCCCTGAAAGTATTATACTCAAGTTTAAGGTCCATGACCCTATTTTCCTTGGTATCTGAGGGACCCTCAAAGTTGTTTACCAAGTCATCCCAAGTTTGCTTGGCTGTTAGACAGTTGATGTCTGATTCCATTACATCGTCAGGAAGACATGACATAAGGATGCTTTTCAGGCGTTGGTCTTGATTGACCACCCTCCTCTCATCAATGGTCCATTGGGCCTCAGGCTTGTTTAGCCCAGTGCCAGTCTTTGGGACAAATGGACCATCCCTGATACAGGTGATGTAGTAGGGTTCCATACCAGTAAGATAGCAAATCATACGCTTCTTCCATTTGCTAAATTTCCCAGCTTCAAGTCTGGGTGCAACAGCTGAGTAGCTGCCACCCTTTTTGTCGACTAGCTGGGGTACATTGATATCAGTCATAGTAGGATCTTGGTTTTAAAAACCTAGAGTACTCTTGGTTAGTTTAAAAGATTTATAAACCAGAGGCTCTGATACCACTTGTTGTTCCCTTTACTACTATTAGAGTTAACTAGAAAGTTAATCTATTTCGTGTTATGACTAATACAATGTTTAGGATTAATTCTAACAGTTATAAAACGTGAATATAAAAAGCAACAATATTTTTCAACGTTTAAATTCTTATTAGAAATAATTCCAAGAATCTATACCCAAGTGTTTTGCGAAACAAACACTTGGGATTGAATAGACAATGGTATGGGGTGTCTCCTATCGAAACTCAAGTTTTGCTTGAGTGGTAACAATATACCCACTGAGCTATCTCAGTGAGTTGTATACTCTTTGTAGGAGAGAAGTTCCTTTGTAAAAGTTCAAGACTTTAAATATACAAAGCACACTTTAACTTCTCTCCCATCTGATCTATTTATACACATGTAATCTAAGTATAAGTGATTAAATATAATACAAGTTGTTGAGGTTGCGTGTCTGACAATTACAAATAGTAATTGTCATTTCCAAGAACCAATAGGAAAGGGCTAATAAGACTTTGGGAGTTGTTGGCTGACACTCCATGACTTTTAGCCGCAATAGGGAAGGTTGGATCTGACAAGAGAAGAGTGTTGGGCTGACACTATTATCTTCTCAGATCTTTTCCCTATTGTTCCCGCCTTTTCTTCAGGCGTTGGTTCCTCAGTCCTTCAATCACTTTGTTGGTTGAGGAGACTGGGGTTCAGTGAGTTCTTGTCCAACTGATGCGTGGTTTTGCAACCTTACAACAGGTTTTACCTCTCGAGGGATCTCAAGAGGCTTACAACCCCACCAGGCAGTGTACCTGACCGATGTAGTATAGTGTAGTGGTAAGTACGGGGGATTGATCGTTCTCCACAGGGAATAGTGTTCGTTAGGTATGAAAAACTACTCTAATTAGGTCTAAGGGTGAAGGAAGATTATTTTTTGTATTTTTATATTTTTATGAAAGCAAGTAAAATCTCGGGTTTTAAGGAGTGGGCAGAATTAGTTGCTAGTCAACTAACCCAAATAACTACGAATGCAAATAAAATAAAATAACTGAAAATGAAAAGGATGATGAAACTTATATGGAGAGAAATGTGTTTACTTAGATTTCCTTACTCCCTAACTATCTATTACCGGTTGATTAGTGTGTATTAATTGCGTGGATGACGGGTGTATTCCTTAATACCAATCGTGGGGTGGCGTACGTACTTCCCCAACTCTATAAGCTCCTACTTCACTCCTATGTCGAGCCGGCTAAGAAGCTCCTAACATGGGATCACTAGAATTCGCTCATGCATTAAATACAACCATAAAAACCTTAGTACGCATTGGTTCATGTTTCTTAAGACGTTCAAGCAAGTTACCGTATAGGAAGTTAGCCAGTTTTCTTAAGCCTAACATCGATGAACAATCATCCAATACAATTAATAACACACTAATAACCAACAATCAATAGCTAGGTTTCATTAGATCTAAGCAAACACAAGATAAATCTAGCCTAGCATGTTAATTAAAAGACAAGAACAAGATGTAATCAAACAACACATAGACATATTGAATGATTAAATAATAACTTATCTTCAATTAAACATGGGAGATCCAAGGGTATGAAAACCCTTAAAAATGGCAGAAATTCGTCTAGGGTTTCTCCTCCAAAATTACACACAATAAGTTCCACACCAATGACAAAAAATTGCAAAACTATATATAGAGTTTAAGGGCTGACGGCGTCACGTTGTAGATCCTGACGCCGTCACCTCGCCGCTTTTAGGGTTCCCGGATGGCCTTCCTGACGCCGTCCCTCTTTAGTGCTCCAAAATCCGCTCTGGCCTATCAAGGGGTGACGCCGTCAGAATTGAGCTTGACGCCGTCCCTCTTTAGTTTAAACCGTGATGGCCTTGATCACATTAAAGGGTGACGCCGTCAGATTTTTCATGCAAAATTCTCTGGCTTATCATGAGTAATTTTCATATCCACCTTTTTTTGCCAAGCCGTGACGCCGTCTGGGGAAATTCCTGACGCCGTCAAAGGTACTTTTCAGCCGATTTTGAGACTTTGTCGTTTTCTTCACTTTTATGCTCCAAAAACGTCCAAAATGCTTCCTTTTCCAGATTTCTTCTCAAAAGTACCTAAAATGACAAAATGAATGATTTAGGGCAATATTTGATCAAATAAATACGATTTGGGGCTTAAATGACCCCCTAAAAGCGGTACACTTTTCGCTTCATCAAATACCCTTACACTTGAGATTTGCTTGTCCTCAAGCAAATGCGCTTTTATTCTAATCAAAATACAAGTTAGGGGTCATTTAACACTAATATAAAAGTAATTGCAACAAATAGTCGTTCCACTTTAATCATAATAAGCACGGAGATTACAAACTAGCACCTCACAAGTAGTGTTTAGATACTCACATCTCTCAAGTGTCATCAAAATAAATCTCATAAATGAAAACGGATAATATCTCTCACTACCTGTCATAGCAAATAGATTACCATAGGCTTGGGAAAGGATCAAAAACCTCCTCCACTAGGCGTAAGCACCTAAGATAAAACTATCAAAGAGGGCTTTTAAATGGGTTATAACGTTAGGTGTAGGGATATGATAAACACGGTTTTGTTGGATAAGGGATATTTTACTGGTGGCGAGTTAAAGATCTTGATTAATTACATGTACTATACAATGTTGCTAAGCCAAGACTCGACTCAATCTTAAGCTAAAAACAAAATAACAAAAACATAAAATAAACATAAAATGAAACGGGATGGTAGTCCGTATGTTTTTTTTTTTTTTTTTTTTTTTTTTTTTTTTTTTTTTTTTTTTTTGCATACACTTTTGCCCTACCATCCAAAATAATACATCATAGGGGCGTTGCATTCCCCTTACACTTGAACTTTTACATAACTTTACAAATAACTATTCTAATGACTCGAATTAAGATAATTGAAACACTTGGAGTACTTTTAAAAATATTTAGCACATATGGGGGTAATAATGTTGTTCTTCCCCATTACTCCATTACACTAGTACTTTACCCATGAGTCCCAATCGTCCCAAAACAATATGTACAAGGATATGACTCGACTTAGCAACCATGTAATCAACTAGATAATTAACTTGGGTTTAAACAAATGTTGTCACAATAAAGCACTAAAAATGAGTGCATACAAGGTAGGCTAAGGCGATTTGGGTGTACATTTAAGTGGGGTGTAAACAAATCCTTCCTTTAAGTAAAATGCTTAAAGGTCGAAACGAAAAGATAGGCTCTGAGGGGTGTACTAGGGGTATCGTGTACTAAAAATGAGTACAACGCAAAGGGTGTGGGAGAATTACTTGACCAATGTAGCCAACGTAATTATAACAAAATCACAGGTGTAAAACAATGGGTTAATCCTAATGCCTCTTATCATGTAGTAAATCTAACTACACGAATGTAGTCTCACTTGTGGCCTTGGAATGGTCCTAACGCAAGTTCTAGAATCTAAGTGCTACCGGTACACACATCATAGCATAAATGCTTTTCCTACCAATTCTAGGGGCGAACCTCACATATTTGGGGGTGGAAAATTTTTTAGTGGTACGGTTTTTGTGCTAGTCATATAACTCCTATCCGTGAGACGCTCATTAAGATCAAAGTTTCACTCCTATATGTTGTAAAAAATTTTAAATTTGGCACTAAAATTACCCTAACAGGTATTTATCTCAGTTTTATTACACATCTACTATTAAACAAACAAAAATCAAGCGTAATAGCATTCTCTAATCGTACTTTTACCCCCCCCCCCTTACACTTAAGATGAACATTGTCCCCAATGTTCAAATAACAAGATGTAAAAGTAATAAGGTAAAAGAATGAAATCAAATACTCCCCTGATTCGCTCGGTGGATAATGTGGTAACACGGTTAGATCTTCTTCCAAAGTAATGTTGAAGCTCCATGACTAATGCATCGCCAAAAGCTTGATCCAACAAACATTTCCTTGTCCAAAATAACCTGTTAAACCTGAGAAAACAAACACGAAAACTTGCATAACATCGGCGGGATAAACTCTATATAAGGATATAATGCTTGTGGAATGATAATTTTGCAGATTCCTGGAGATTATAAGTTATAGATTCAATAAAAACTTTTTATGAAAACAAAACTTTCAAATATTTCAGAAAATTCAAATCTGACGCCGTCAGGTTGTAAAGCCTGACGCCGTCAGAAATTATCTGACAGAATTCTCATGTCAAGTTTCCGGAAAATTTCTGGAAAATCCTTTACCTTACTTCCTGGAAATCCTGCAAAACATCATTATGACTCGATACAAGCATTTGACTCAAACAAATACTAATATGTATGTTAATTTAATATTATTACGATTCATGTTCATTTGTGTTCTAATAAACCGTTAAACCTGAGAAAACAAACACGAAAACCTGCATAACATCGGCGGGATAAACTCTATATATAAGGATATAATGCTTGTGGAATGATAATTTTGCAGATTCCTGGAGATTATAAGTTAGAGATTTAATAAAAACTTTTTTATGAAAACAAAACTTTCAAAAATTTTCAGAAAATTAAACCTGACGCCGTCAGGTTGTAAATCCTGACGCCGTCAGAAATAACCTGACAGAATTCTCATGTTACGTTTCCGGAAAATTTCTGGAAAAACCTATACCTTACTTCCTGGAATTCCTGCAAAACATCATTATGACTCGATACAAGCATTTGACTCAAACAAATACTAATATGTATGTTAATTTAATATTATTACGATTCATGTTCATTTGTTCTAATAAACCGATTTGGATTTCCCTTACACTTAACTTTTGCAAAATACCTTTATATGTAGTTAAGACGAAGTTAAAAACAAGATAAAGCATTTTCACAATTTACTTTTGAACATGAATCAATAATAATAAAATTTAAACATACATACGGAAACAAATAAAATCAAACAAACAAATAAATAAACACACAAAGCAAATAAAGCTTGGGTTGCCTCCCAAGAAGCGCTTTTCTTTATTAACGAGTCTTATAGCTAGACTCAAAGTCACGGGTTCTACGTTTTTCCGTTTTGCTTCTCAATTGCCCCTCTAATCATCCTAACAACCTCCATATCAACTTTGTATTTAGGTCCTAGGTTCAAGCAATCTTTATAATAAAGGCTTTTCTTATTCCAAACATAGTCCATGCCTTTTTCTTTATCCTCATCATTGATGTCCTCAATCGCACCAATGTTGTCCTTGTCAAATTGAGGCACAAAACAAAATTCATTTACCCGATAAGGCATCCTATATGTGATCCTATCAATGTGATTAGAAAACTGAACCGTGCCTCCTAAACGATCATACTTTAAATTGGATGCTTCAATAAACGGCTTACCTAACACCACGCGAGATAGGCGGCAGTCAAAAACGCTTGCCAAATCTTCTAAGATCATGAAGTTGGTGACAAAGGTAAAATTCCCAACAAGGATATGTATATCCTTAATTGCTCCCAACGAAGTTGCAAACTCTGCCGGGGCACTTGGGGTCTTTCCTAGGCTCAAGTGGTGTATTTATGATCTGGCTATAAAGGCCTGAGGACATCACGTTGATTGGGGATTCACAGTCAATGTAAGCATGCTCAACGTATTGGTACCCAATCATACATGGTATCTTCACATTCCCGGGATCACCCCTCTTAATCTTTGCGTCAATTCTAACAAAAGGTGGTCGAGGGTTATCAACTAGGTTGTTATAGTAAGCAATCTCCTCCTTAGTGGGGTATTCATTGAAATAATCATCCAACCTAGGATCTACCTTCACTTCATCAATTTTCTCAGTCAACTTCTCAACCGTAAGATTATTACGTTCTAAGTAATTATCTGAGTATATGGCGGTCTCTAAGTTGTTCAAGGCATAATCAAGCTCTATGTCAATCATTTTACTGAGCTCTCTGAGCTTACTAATCTCATTCTCAAGTTGGCTACGCAACAAAGCTACTTCGCCAGGTGTAAGGGGTGGATTCGCGTTTTCCATAATGGCAAACTGAATAGTCAATGAAAATCTTACACGAACAAAAGCACGAAGAAAATAGATAGACTAAAGAAAAACCTAGAAAAATAAAATAAAAATCCCACTAGAAAGGAATCTAGTGAGTAGACCTAATAAAATAAAAAAAATTCAACCTAAACAATAACTATTCCCCGGCAGCGGCGCCAAAAACTTGATGCGTGCTTTTGCAACCTTACAACAGGTTTTACCTCTCGAGGGATCTCAAGAGGCTTACAACCCCACCAGGCAGTGTACCTGACCGATGTAGTATAGTGTAGTGGTAAGTACGGGGGATTGATCGTTCTCCACAGGGAATAGTGTTCGTTAGGTATGAAAAACTACTCTAATTAGGTCTAAGGGTGAAGGAAGATTATTTTTTGTATTTTTATATTTTTATGAAAGCAAGTAAAATCTTGGGTTTTGAGGAGTGGGCGGAATTAGTTGCTAGTCAACTAACCCAAATTACTACGAATGCAAATAAATAAAATAACTGAAAATGAAAAGGTTGATGAAACTTATATGGAGAGAAATGTGTTTACTTAGATTTCCTTACTCCCTAACTATCTTTTACCGGTTGATTAGTGTGTATTAATTGCGTGGATGACGGGTGTATTCCTTAATACCAATCGTGGGGTGGCGTACGTACTTCCCCAACTCTATAAGCTCCTACTTCACTCCTATGTCGAGCCGGCTAAGAAGCTCCTAACATGGGATCACTAGAATTCGCTCATGCATTAAATACAACCATAAAACCTTAGTACGCATTGGTTCATGTTTCTTAAGACGTTCAAGCAAGTTACCGTATAGGAAGTTAGCCAGTTTTCTTAAGCCTAACATCGATGAACAATCATCCAATACAATTAATAACACACTAATAACCAACAATCAATAGCTAGGTTTCATTAGATCTAAGCAAACACAAGATAAATCTAGCCTAGCATGTTAATTAAAAGACAAGAACAAGATGTAATCAAACAACACATAGACATATTGAATGATTAAATAATAACTTATCTTCAATTAAACATGGGAGATCCAAGGGTATGAAAACCCTTAAAAATGGCAGAAATTCGTCTAGGGTTTCTCCTCCAAAATTACACACAATAAGTTCCACACCAATGACAAAAAATTGCAAAACTATATATAGAGTTTAAGGGCTGACGGCGTCACGTTGTAGATCCTGACGTCGTCACCTCGCCGCTTTTAGGGTTCCCGGATGGCCTTCCTGACGCCGTCCCTCTTTAGTGCTCCAAAATCCGCTCTGGCCTATCAAGGGGTGACGCCGTCAGAATTGATCTTGACGCCATCCCTCTTTAGTTTAAACCGTGATGGCCTTGATCACATTAAAGGGTGACGCCGTCAGATTTTTCATGCAAAATTCTCTGGCTTATCATGAGTAATTTTCATATCCACCTTTTTTTGCCAAGCCGTGACGCCGTCTGGGGAAATTCCTGACGCCGTCAAAGGTACTTTTCAGCCGATTTTGAGACTTTGTCGTTTTCTTCACTTTTATGCTCCAAAAACGTCCAAAATGCTTCCTTTTCCAGATTTCTTCTCAAAAGTACCTAAAATGACAAAAGGAACGATTTAGGGCAATATTTGATCAAATAAATACGATTTAGGGCTTAAATGACCCCCTAAAAGTGGTACACTTTTCGCTTCATCACCAACACTCACTGAACCATCATCTTCTTCTTTGGCTTAAGTCCTACTCAGGGAGTACCGCCTTCCTGAGTAGTGAATCCTTCTTCTTGAATTCGCCTTAAGCATCCTGAAGATGACTCACTAAGAGGCTGTTCTCTCAGTGACTTGAATTGTTCTCGGTTTATGTTAACACTTAGTTAATTTGTGTCCAAATCATGTTTGAAGCATTCTTGGGTTTTTCATGACCCAACACCCTTTAAAAATCCTAAAGTGATCGCTACTCGAACGGTTTTGAAATCCTTTATATTCTTCGATTGGGCTTAAATCCAAATAATAAGCCCAATAAGCTATAGCGATTAAGCCGTGGTATAAGTAGTTTCATTTCTTTTTTAAGACCATTTAATAAGCCCAATATTAAGCCCAAAACTCTTTTAAACCCAACGGATCAATTATTGTTAATAGGCCTTTGTTATATCTCATTAAGGCCCATTAAGCAGAAAATAAGCCATTTTCAATAATAAGCAATTTGCTAGAACTAAATAAGCTTTATAAACTTATTAAAACTCTCGGGAATCATTTCCCACTATTTTTGTGATTTTTGGACTAAATTTGCAAAAGTTGTTACTATTTGGGTTAAACTTGCCAATTTCGTATAATTATGTTGTAAACTGTAAATTTCATAACTTGAGGATGGAAATTATTAAAAACAGTAAACATAAGGTTAAAAATGTAATACTTGACCTTTATTGGACTAAATATGCAACATATAACTAACAGAGGACTAACGGTGCAAAACTTACACCGTTACGGTAGAAAGTGTAAATTCTGTGAAAGTACAAGGACTGAAACGTAAAAATTATTTATATGCATTTCTATATCATGTTTTATACACTTGCATTCAAACATGTGCATTCTCGTCTGTTGATTCGCTTAAAATCAACACATTATTTTTAACCAAAGGAAGTACAATGGAAGTTGTATTCCCGGGGTCGTTATCCCCAACGAAGGCTGAATGGAATTCGTCGTCTCGAATCGGCACGTGTGCTGAATGGTGAATAAAAAGTGATTTTGGTTTTTTAAACTACGATTGATGAACGTAAAATAATAATGAATTAAAAGGGAATAAAAACGATTATCTAAAAGATACGGAATTAAAAACGTGAAAGGAAAACTTAAAAACGCGAAAACGGGAACTACGAACGAAGCTAAAAACGTGAAAACGATGAAATAAAAACTCTACGGGAACCAACCTATTTTTCTAAAATCCTAAATGATAAAAGAAAATTTTGTAAAAAAGAATTACATTTTTCTGATTTTTATTTTATTTAATATGAATTAAAAACTATTTAAAAGAAAATAAATGATTAAAATTACTTAAACTCTTAAGAAAAATCTGGGAAATTTATCTAAAATACTTTAGGACAAACTAGAGTTGGTAAAAATAAAAAGAGAGATTTAGCTTATTGAAATAAGCTGCAAATAAGCAACTCAGTTAAATGAGCTTAAAATGAGAAAAGGGGACAAGGTTTAAATAAAAATAGAGCAAAGATATAAATAACAAAAGGCCTAGGACAGTTGGTTAGGCTGCTGCTATGTTTCCAGACTACCCTGAGTTCGAACCCCACTTATGTCCTATTTTGAAACTTTTTATTTTTTTTTTATTTTTATTTTAAAACTTAATAAGCTAATAATTATAAGTAACTTTAAAAAAGGAAATAATTTTAAAAAAGCAAAAATAAGCTGGAAAAGAAGCTGTCAAAGGGTGACAGTTGAGAAAACTAAGAAAGACTAAGGCACAAGCTTAGGGATAAGCTGTATGAGCTTATAGAACAAGCTAGGGGAAACCGTAATGACTAAGGCATACTAGGGTATCTGAATAAGCTAGAGGGACTACAAAAGCTGTTGGGCAAAGATGAATAAGCACTAGGGAAATGGGCAAAACTGAGCAGACTGCTGATATCCTAGGAGCAGGGCAAAATGAGCCTACTTCAAGCTTGTGAAAAGCTACTAAAAGCTATCCTAAAAATCTTACAAAAATTACTAGAGATAGGTGAGCTGGGGGACTCTAATAATCCAGAATTTCAGCTAATAAGAGCTTAAATTGAGACCACTAGAAAATGCTAAAAATCTAACAAAAACTGAAAAGTTGAAAACTAAACCTGACAATATGAGACTATGACTGATATGGGGGAACTAAAGGCAGACCTATGGGGTTTCTATTGCAGACTGAATGAGAGAAAATGAGAACCTGAGAAAGCCAAAAATAGCTCCACAATAAGCCTAGCTTAATTGAGCTTATCAAGACAGTTTCACTGCCTTGACTTGCACCAACTAGCTCAAAACCTGCAAAAGCTTCACAACAGCCAAAATAATGATGAAAGAAGCTTATACAAGCTTCAAAAAGCTTAATAAAATCTGTCCAAGATGCAATTGCACAGTAAAGAGCTCATATGACCCGTTTGACCTGCAGTCCCAAACACCCCCTTAACTGAATTGAAATTTAAAACTAGAAGCTACAAAGATAACCTTAGACTTTGACTAAATAATGATGGACTAACTTAATAAAGAAGATATAAGCAGTAATAATCTACTATTAAGCACTAAATAAGCAAAAGTCTAAACTAATCTAATATGACTGATTTTTAAGTTTTTTAAGTGAAATTGAAACTTAAGCTAATACTAACTACAAACTAACTTGCAATGACTGCAAATAGAACAAGTAATTAAATGAAAAGAAATAAGTAACAAAATAAGCTATAGCACAGTAACAGTTGACTAATTTGACTTTCTTTTGATTTTTGAAATGAGAACTGAACTAATCACCTAGTGAGCTCACAAAAGCTATGATGAGCTAGAATGAGCTCATGAAACCTGAAAGCAATCTTGTTGAGGGAACCAAACTAATAATTTCGATTATAAAGTGAACTTAAAAAAAACTCAAATTTCATTAACTTAGGAAAATCATACAATATGGATCAATTTAAGACAAACTAGCTTAAAACAAACTTAATTGGTACTCAGAACTCAAATTAATGACAATAGAACATTTAAATTACTAAAACTACTTAAAGTACACTACGAATTGGTCTAAACTGTGACATCATTTTTCTTGGCTTCTTCTTCTTTAAAATAATACTTCCATAAGCTCCTCTGTCTTCATCTTCACATTTCCCCACCCTTGGATTAGGATAAATTGATCTCAGCCGTTCAATAGCTTTTTGGCGGGAAAAGGTGCAAATGGGTTTTAGCTATCTTCTGAGCCACGTGGGATATGGGGTATCATGTGAGTAGCTAAGGAGGGGGAGGGTTGGCGTGTGTAGGTGAAAAGCAGGGACAAAGTTGTCTGGTTTTGGGGAATGGGGAAAAGCGAGTGTGGTGGTATCCCTGGTTTAGCATTTTGGCGGGTTTGTGGTTTTGTAGAAGGTTGACCGTTTGACCGGGGTTTTAGTTAAACACCGGGTAAGGGTTTTGGGCTAGGGGTTTGTGGGCTTGTGTTTAGTGTTGGGTTAAAAGGTTAGGATAAAAGTGGGTTGGGCAGGATAGTGTTTTGGGTTTTTATTTCTTTTGGGCTCTTGGTTATAGAAAACAACAAGGACCATTCTTGTAAATCTTGAAACTGCAGGGACCTGAGTTGAAATTTCACCAAAATATTCCAAGGGACCAAACATGCCAAGCTTATTATTCCAAGGACCAAAAATTTATTTTTTATTATTTTTTTATTATTATTTTTTTATTATTATTATTTTTTTTTCAAACTTGAGGGACTAGACTTGCCATTTATGCAAATTTTGTTTGTTTTTCAATAGTTTTCAATCATTTTGCATATGGAATACACAAAAACACATTTCAAAGATATTTTTAACATTATTTGATCGTTTTAAAGTGTTTTTGGTTGTTTTGACTCGAAAATTGGACGAAAAGATATGTGTAAAACGACACATATCAAATCCCCCACACTGAACTATTGCTAGTCCCTAGCAATCTTTTATGAAAATTTAATGGATTTTATCTCTTTACCAAAAGCCATTACTTCTGGAGTAGCCAATTGTTTCAGTTCAAGTAAGAACTTTGGTACAATGATAACCAAATGATTTTGAGCAAATCATCAGCTGTAAACGGGTTTGATTTGTCTTTACCAGAAGCCGTTTGCTTCTGGACTAGCCAACTCTTAGATAAAATACAGTTATTATCTTTGGTGAGCTGATTACCAATTATGGTTTTTCCACTGCCTTTACCACAAGCCATAACCTTGCGGGCTAGCCAACTCTTCACTTTTTAGGATATGGTGAGTCGAATACCATACAATTTTGGGCAAATTGCAAGCCGTCAACGGATTTGAGAAATCTTTACCCAGAGCCGTTTGCTCCGGGATTAGCCAATCCTTTTGTGTGTTAGACATGGTGGACTGATAACCATTTATTTCGTTCTAAGTGAGAAGAAAAAAAAAAAAAAAAAAAAAATTAAAATTTTGGCCAAAATGGGGGAAATAGGGTAAATATGCGATCAAATTCGCAAGAATTCCCCCCCACACTTAGAACTGAATATTGCCCTCAATATTCAAAGTACCGGCTATTATGCCGACACTTAGAACGTAAAAAGGAAATATTAATAGCCTTTATTTTATTTTATATACACACTTTTTTTTTTTTTTTTTTTTTTTTTTTTTTTTTTTTTTTTTTTTTTTAATTTACATATATACAACATGTGGGGCATCTCCCCCACACTTAGGTGTTAGAAAAGAGAAAGAAGTCAGAAATATGGGTGAAAACCCATATGGTGCGCTTGAGTTTTTGATCACCGAGTCACTAGCTTGACTCGACCCCGCATTCATTGGTTCTTGGGGAAGCAAGTGGAAACGACAATCTCCATCGGACTTTCATTCAAGATGTTTGGATAAACATTGAAGTACGTGAAAGTTCCACACCGATGAGATATACACAGACCCGGCTCATAAATGATAAATAAAAATACCGGGGTCAAAGATAGTGTCTTCATTCCCGAAGGAGCGAAGAACAGGAGAAGCTACGGGATAGGTGAAGAAGAGAAAGAAAACCATGATGAAAATCATGATTAACTCGTCATCACCCACAGGAGAATTCATAATAACATGAATCTCATCTTTTAAGCTCGTTTGATCAAGACATATCCCGGGTGTGTCTAGATCAAAGTAGAAACTATCATACTCCGGTGGAGATATGATATGAGTGAGTTCACAGGAGAACTCCTCAAAGGTGAATGAATCATATTCTGGATTGATGTGAGTGAGTTCACAGGAGAACTCATCAAAGGTAAATGATTCATAATCGGGGAGAGAATTATGAGAATGAGAAGTGGTACTGCCACTAATCTTCTCTCCTATCTGATCAAAACAGAAGGCTTCCATTTCCGGAATAGAATCATCGGAAAAAATGTCACTATCCTTTATGGGGATAGGAGATGAAATGGGTTTTTCTTTGAAAGCCTCGATTTTAGAAATGAGAAGACTGACATTCAATAATGTTGCTCGAAGAGCTTCATCTTTGATTTCAGTGTCAATTTCTTCATCATTCTCTTCTTCTAAGCTGACTGGCTCAGAAGGAAATTCTTCCACATAACTGATGTCTCCACAAGATAACGAATCGTCATCATTAGAATCGGAGAACATCTCATCATGATCAATTTGGAAGATAAGAGGAGGAAGAGGGATATCGCACAAATGCTCGAGGATCCCCTGTGACTCTCTGTGGATTGGAACAAGGTCCTCAACACTAGACTTTATGAATTCGTCCGATTCCTTTTCAGGAACAGTGTCAAGAAGCTCATTCCCCATGATAAGAGAGTGAGTGTGAATCTCGGGTGCGATAAGTTCAGACTGAGGGAGATAAGAAAGACTAGCACACATAGAGTTTATATTTTTCATGTGTTCTTCTGCTAGCAATTCTTGCATACTCTTATCTCCCTGTGCGTCCACGGAAGGAGTCTCAACTGATGAACTGGATGATTCTTTGTAATATTCCATCATTTGAATAGAATCCTCATCATCATCGTCATCATGAATGAAACGGAATTGAGAGCTAGATCTGGCTGCTTTTTCTCTTTGAATTGATTCCTTAACAGATTTTTCAAAAGCATTTTGGGAATCTATTTTAGCAGCCCGTTCTTCGGCTAACAATTCTCTCATGGATTTTTCTTTTGGATTATCACGGGAATGTCTCAAATCTTTCACTAAATTTAGAAGATCTAGGAGAAGATTTTGAGGAGGTGGCTGAGGCTGAGGTGCCTGATCCATCTGGTACTGTGGAGGTGGGTCTTGATACGGATAGTCATAATTGTTACAAGGAATTTGATTCCCTGCTTGACAATCAGAGCTGAAATGGGGACCTCCACAGTACTCACAACAATATGATTGTTGTGACTGGCATGGTGAATAATATGGAGTCCGGTAATTCTGAGTGTCAAAAGTGTTTCCAGCTTGACACTCAAATCCTTGGTGAGGACCTCCACAAAATTCACACGAGTTATGTTGATTATACGAAGATAGGTCGGGCTGTGGTGGGTAGTAGGAAAAATTTGAAGATTCGTGAAATGAGGTCGGATTAGGATCATAATCAAATGAATTCCTCGAACCACAGAACAAACAACTTCCGTCCCGGATATCATTACCACACCGTACACACGTACACCAGCGACATGGTGAACCGAAAAGCGGCTCACCACAACCGACACAGGGAATAAACGATTCCATTTGAGAGGGATGAGAAGGAATCGGATCGTTCAAAGAATCAACAAAACTAACATGGTAACCAGAATGACTATCAAGTCTCGAAGAACATTTCGAAACATCCGGAGGTGGGACAAGTGGAGTGCTCTGAGAGCTAGGAATTTCCTCTACTTCCGTTATGGTCTCCGGTTCTTGTTCTTGAGAAACGCATAGAATAGGCAAGTCATTCTTTTTAGTCACCGCCCTAAACTCTGCATGATTTCTCCTAACCGTAAATTGTGAAAGGGTTGGATCAAATCTTGACGGTTTGTGAGCAATTGTGGGCTCAGATTTTCGGACAACCACGGGTTGGACGTAGTTAGCACTTCCAATGTCAGAGGGAAGTACATGGTCCTTTGTCACCCCGGTTTCTCGTTCCATTTCCCTCACCGGAGAGGGATTAGGAATCGATGGATCATCACGATCAACACGAATTCTCGACATTTTTGACAAGGCCTGAAGTTTTTCAATGTTGTTTAAGGCCATAAGTTCAAAGAAATCATCGTCGAGAGATGCCATCAAACAGAAAAAAGATAGAAGAGGTTAGAATCAAAAGGATAGAGGGTAAAGGGAGGAAGAATAAAAAAGGGTAGGAGGGTAAAGATGAATATTTTTGGATTTTTGAAATACATTTTATGAAAACACAAAGGAAAAAGGAAAAATAATTTTTGAAAAGAAAATCTTTTTGGGTTTTTGATAAGAGAATATTTACGAAGATTCAAAACACACAACAATAAACGAGATTTAAAAATTCGCGTCAGCCTTCCCCGGCAGCGGCGCCAAAATTTGATTCGTTAAAATCAACACATTATTTTTAACCAAAGGAAGTACAATGGAAGTTGTATTCCCGGGGTCGTTATCCCCAACGAAGGCTGAATGGAATTCGTCGTCTCGAATCGGCACGTGTGCTGAATGGTGAATAAAAAGTGATTTTGGGTTTTTAAACTACGATTGATGAACATAAATTAAAAACGATTTAAAAGGGAATAAAAACGATTATCTAAAAGATACGGAATTAAAAACGTGAAAGGAAAACTTAAAAACGCGAAAACGGGAACTACGAACGAAGCTAAAAACGTGAAAACGATGAAATATAAACTCTACGGGTACCAAACTATTTTTCCTAAATCCTAAATGACAAAAGAAAATTTTGTAAAAAAGAATTACATTTTTCTGATTTTTATTTTATTTAATATGAATTAAAAACTATTTAAAAGAAAATAAATGATTAAAATTACTTAAACTCTTAAGAAAAATCTGGGAAATTTATCTAAAATACTTTAGGACAAACTAGAGTTGGTAAAAATAAAAAGAGAGATTTAGCTTATTGAAATAAGCTGCAAATAAGCAACTCAGTTAAATGAGCTTAAAATGAGAAAAGGGGACAAGGTTTAAATAAAAATAGAGCAAAGATATAAATAACAAAAGGCCTAGGACAGTTGGTTAGGCTGCTGCTATGTTTCCAGACTACCCTGAGTTCGAACCCCACTTATGTCCTATTTTGAAACTTTTTATTTTTTTTTTATTTTTATTTTAAAACTTAATAAGCTAATAATTATAAGTAACTTTAAAAAAGGAAATAATTTTAAAAAAGCAAAAATAAGCTGGAAAAGAAGCTGTCAAAGGGTGACAGTTGAGAAAACTAAGAAAGACTAAGGCACAAGCTTAGGGATAAGCTGTATGAGCTTATAGAACAAGCTAGGGGAAACCGTAATGACTAAGGCATACTAGGGTATCTGAATAAGCTAGAGGGACTACAAAAAGCTCTTGGGCAAAGCTGAATAAGCACTAGGGAAATGGGCAAAACTGAGCAGACTGCTGATGTCCTAGGAGCAGGGCAAAATGAGCCTACTTCAAGCTTGTGAAAAGCTACTAAAAGCTATCCTAAAAATCTTACAAAAATTACTAGAGATAGGTGAGCTGGGGGACTCTAATAATCCAGAATTTCAGCTAATAAGAGCTTAAATTGAGACCACTAGAAAATGCTAAAAATCTAACAAAAACTGAAAAGTTGAAAACTAAACCTGACAATATGAGACTATGACTGATATGGGGGAACTAAAGGCAGACCTATGGGGTTTCTATTGCAGACTGAATGAGAGAAAATGAGAACCTGAGAAAGCCAAAAATAGCTCCACAATAAGCCTAGCTTAATTGAGCTTATCAAGACAGTTTCACTGCCTTGACTTGCACCAACTAGCTCAAAACCTGCAAAAGCTTCACAACAGCCAAAATAATGATGAAAGAAGCTTATACAAGCTTCAAAAAGCTTAATCAAAATCTGTCCAAGATGCAATTGCACAGTAAAGAGCTCATATGACCCGTTTGACCTGCAGTCCCAAACACCCCCTTAACTGAATTGAAATTTAAAACTAGAAGCTACAAAGATAACCTTAGACTTTGACTAAATAATGATGGACTAACTTAATAAAGAAGATATAAGCAGTAATAATCTACTATTAAGCACTAAATAAGCAAAAGTCTAAACTAATCTAATATGACTGATTTTTAAGTTTTTTAAGTGAAATTGAAACTTAAGCTAATACTAACTACAAACTAACTTGCAATGACTGCAAATAGAACAAGTAATTAAATGAAAAGAAATAAGTAACAAAATAAGCTATAGCACAGTAACAGTTGACTAATTTGACTTTCTTTTGATTTTTGAAATGAGAACTGAACTAATCACCTAGTGAGCTCACAAAAGCTATGATGAGCTAGAATGAGCTCATGAAACCTGAAAGCAATCTTGTTGAGGGAACCAAACTAATAATTTCGATTATACAGTGAACTTAAAAAAAACTCAAATTTCATTAACTTAGGAAAATCATACAATATGGATCAATTTAAGACAAACTAGCTTAAAACAAACTTAATTGGTACTCAGAACTCAAATTAATGACAATAGAACATTTAAATTACTAAAACTACTTAAAGTACACTACGAATTGGTCTAAACTGTGACATCATTTTTCTTGGCTTCTTCTTCTTTAAAATAATACTTCCATAAGCTCCTCTGTCTTCATCTTCACATTTCCCCACCCTTGGATTAGGATAAATTGATCTCAGCCGTTCAATAGCTTTTTGGCGGGAAAAGGTGCAAATGGGTTTTAGCTATCTTCTGAGCCACGTGGGATATGGGGTATCATGTGAGTAGCTAAGGAGGGGGAGGGTTGGCGTGTGTAGGTGAAAAGCAGGGACAAAGTTGTCTGGTTTTGGGGAATGGGGAAAAGCGAGTGTGGTGGTATCCCTGGTTTAGCATTTTGGCGGGTTTGTGGTTTTGTAGAAGGTTGACCGTTTGACCGGGGTTTTAGTTAAACACCGGGTAAGGGTTTTGGGCTAGGGGTTTGTGGGCTTGTGTTTAGTGTTGGGTTAAAAGGTTAGGATAAAAGTGGGTTGGGCAGGATAGTGTTTTGGGTTTTTATTTCTTTTGGGCTCTTGGTTATAGAAAACAACAAGGACCATTCTTGTAAATCTTGAAACTGCAGGGACCTGAGTTGAAATTTCACCAAAATATTCCAAGGGACCAAACATGCCAAGCTTATTATTCCAAGGACCAAAAATTTATTTTTTATTATTTTTTTATTATTTTTTTTTTCAAACTTGAGGGACTAGACTTGCCATTTATGCAAATTTTGTTTGTTTTTCAATAGTTTTCAATCATTTTGCATATGGAATACACAAAAACACATTTCAAAGATATTTTTAACATTATTTGATCGTTTTAAAGTGTTTTTGGTTGTTTTGACTCGAAAATTGGATGAAAAGATATGTGTAAAACGACACATATCATCTGTAATACCCCGTAAATTTTCTGACGTGTTTTATTCGGAGAACGACAAATAGATTTGACAATTTTATTTACTTCTAGATACGAGGCATATTTATAGTCATTTTTATCGGAATTATTATTTTGAGCCCGATGGCGTTATTCCCGCATTATGAATCTTCCGTTTACTCGCATAAACGAGCCTCGAACCTCATTTCGTGAAAAGATATAATAAATTGCAACAACAGTCTATGTGGAATTTATACCCCACTGCTCCTAAACTTTTGTTATTTACAAATTTGGACCCTAGGATTTACATAACCTAACCCTAGCACTATATAAACAATGTTAGACTGAAGGGAGTCGAGCGACTCACCGGCGATTCCGGCAAAAATCCACCCTGGTTCGCCCCCTATCACCGTGAACACCACCCCCACCTGGCGATTCCGGCCAAAATCCACCCTCAGGCGACCCCACTGGTTCGCCACCTCCTCCTTTGACTCCCTTCTTGTTCGCCTTGGTTCGCCGGCCAAAACACCGCCCCCACCCGGTGACCCAATGATTGGTCGCCTCACCCCCGGCGACACCACTCCCTTCAGCCTTATAAGATTCATAGGGTTATTCACCCCACTCCTCTTTCCCTGCCTCCGGCAACCTGTCCGGCCAACATCCGGCAAACAACCACGGCCAACCTCTGCCGCCGTGCCCACCATCAACATCAGATCCACCATCAACAACCCCATCTCTTTTTCCATCTCACTCGATAATTTAAAGAATCTCTGACGAAATTCCGGCAAAGATTGAAGGATTGTTTCAAGATATTGTTTTGGTTCGAGGTCACTACGCAACCATCGCCATCATTTCCCCCTCCTCTCCCTCTTTTCTCGACTTGGTAAATCGAGAAAGAGCTGTTTATTATTTATCATTTTGATAAAACCAACTGTTGTGTTATGTTTTCGTGGATTGAGTGGATTTAAAACTGTTTTTCGAAATGAGGTTATTAGTTTTCGTGAGTAAAAAACCCGGATATCCATTGATTCGTGTGGTAAGTTTTAAGAAAACGTATTTTAGATACAAGTCGGGTGGTATAAAATTGATTAAAGTGTTATTGTTTTCTTGACATAATCCGGATATAAATGATTTGGAATTCTTATTATTCTCTCGACATAAACAATGTGGTATACAATTGATTACAGTGTTTGTGGTGATTCAGTTTTGGATTCGTTTGGTTATGTTTTATTTTAGTCACGAGTTTGAACATGTTTGAATTGTGATCTTGTTGGACTAAGCTGGTTCTGTTTGGTTGTTTGTTGCTACTAATTCGAAGCCGAGACCAAGTGGTCTCGGTGTAATATAGGATGGTATTGAATTATTTCCCTTTTTAGTCAAGAGTTTGATCAGGTTCAGATTTAGATTTAGAAGTGTTATGTTTGGTCGACATGGGTTGAGCCGAGAACATCCATGGTCTCGGTAATACTGGGATTTGATTTTTCGTTACTAAAATGGTTTCGTTGTGTTGATTTTTGTGTGGTCTAACGAGAACCTGTAAAGGTTGTTCATTGTTCTGATTCTCGGTGCAATAACCCACTTAGGGTGCTGGTATTCTGAGATGTAGAAATGTTTAGGAACCCATATAGGGGTGGTCTTGGGGCAGCAGTAAACACCAAGGAGGTGTTTGTTATTATCTGGTGTTTTGGTCAAAACCATAAGGGTGTGTTCTAGTTTAACCAGGGTATTTTGATTTGCTGTAGGTCTAAGCCCATCAAGGTGAATCAAGTATGGAATGGTTTTATTTGTTTGGTGTTGGGCCGAAGCCCTTATTGGGTGCGTTTGCCTGTCCTAAGGGCTAAGGAGCCCATCAATATAGTAAAGGTGCATCTGGTTAAAAATTAAATTAAGACATATTTTGTTGGCTGTTGGGATATAGTGGTATTCGGATTTTACTTGGAATTGCGATTGGAATTTTGATAATATGGACACATAACGGAATATGACTATTGACATTGGACAATTATGGATCGTTATTGGATTTACGATGTTAGGCATCGGACTTATTGGACATTTTGGGACTAGAGACGGTATAATATATTAGATTCAAACTGAATTTAATATATTAGACACGAAACGGACATAAAATCTTCGATAAACCCAAAACTAATAATTACGCAAATAATAACGAAACATAAAATTTATAAAATATTGTAACTAGATTTGGTCAATTAAAGTCACGACGACTTGGGAAAAACTAAATTTATTAGTTAAACTTACCTTCTATGTTTATAACGAGTATGGCTGCCCGCGCGTTGCTGCGGGGTGTTTGCTTACAAAAGTTATGGCCTGCAGAATGGGTTGCATGATATGTTTTATTGTATATGAATATCTAAACACTATAATGTATGAATGTGTGAATGTAAAACTGAAATGATTGTACAACTGATTGTATGGAGTAAATTTGAAGCAATATTCTGGAAAATGTGCTGCATTTCTGAATTTTATGTGAGCCAGTAAATATCCAAAACTCTTTGCTTCCTCTGTGGTTGCTTCTTGTTTCTGCAGAAATGAAAAAATAGTTTATTTCTAATTTATATAGTGAACATGGATTTTGTAAAGGCAGATTGATAGTCATAATTTATATAGCAGGTGAAAAGAATTAGGTGGCGATAAGAGGTTACCTCATTAGTTGTTGCCATTCCATAGCCAATTGGTGAAAAGCCGTTGCGCCTGCAAGTTATCAGAAAGTATGATAAAAAATGCATGGTTTTATGCGCAGCTATTTCACAGATATGATTTAAATAAAATTTAATGGGTACGGGTGTTTGAGGCTGCTTATTTTAAAGTGCTTATAGCAGTCTAATTATTATAAATTGGTAAATTGCTGTAGATTAAGGACACTCGTAACAACCACACAAATACCAGAATTAAAAACTGGTTATATGCATCAAAATAAAGACACTTTGTAACAGAATAAAAAAAAAAAAAAAAAAAAAAAAAAAAAAAAAAAAAAAAAAAAAAAAGAGAGAGAAAAGCAAAGAAAATGATACCTCTTTAAAACGATGAGTGCCCAGAGGTGGAAGGCCTTCGCAAACAAACAGTTTGGCCAACCCAAGTAATCTCCCTTTCAAATCTTGCTGAATCTGCTGATGTTTAGTGTGAAGTTAACCTCCTAACAACATTCATTTTTGAAAACACTTTCTTAATAAATGAACTACAGATGCTGCTAGTAATGGTGTTCTTTTTTAAACGACAAAAAACAGATAATGGTTGTATATCTCAAATTGTACCTTATCTGTACTATGGTCTCCAGCCGCTGTGTTGGCACTACCAGTTATAATCTCTTTGGGAGACTGCATTATTATATTTGAGAAACTGAACACACCATTTGTGTCCAACTACTTTGACACAAAAGACATGTTTTATTCAAGAAACAGAACGTAAACCGAGTGACCCAAAATAAGTTAAGCTCAAATTTTTAAACCAAAAGGAATACAAATAGCAATAACTTGCATTATGGCTGACAAAAAAACACGGTTGCATAATATTGCCATCCGGTACTTGCCCCGCCAAGTTATGCAAATAGTATTTGACAAATCTTTTCATTTGTATAAAAAATGAGATGGTAATCATCATAGCCTTGGTGTCTGTACAACGACAATTAAATGAAACATGACTATAACCCAAAAATTGATTGTTTAGCCCATTTTCTTTTCTAACCCGGCTGATGCCTGACTCAGTTTATAAGTTGGATAAGATGACTTTAGCTCATACTCAAATAACAGCATAACATAATCAAATAAGAATAAGTTGACTACTTACGCTGTTGACTGAAAGACAATTCTTGTTACAAACAAAGACGGTTGCATAATAATGCCATCCGGTCTTTGTACAGCAAAAAAAGATTTTCAATTATGGCCACCATGGCTGCAAATTAACAACAACAAAATGAATAAAAAATGTTAATTACCATCGACATTCATATCCAACCCCTCGCAGGAAACTGTAGCTGACTGTGGATGGGTCTGAGTAAATCTGATAGCCATTGAGTATCGGTAACGGAAAACAATGGATCAGAGCGCAAGCAATAACTAAGGGTGTGAGTGATGATAAATAGCGTAGATATCCAACTGAGAAAACGGGTTAGGCATGGGCAGAGTGAAAAAAGGAAAAGGGGCTAAATTATCCTGATAAATGTAACAGTTGTTAGGCTCAGATGTTTAAATTAAATATAGCGCAAGAGACACGGTTGCATAGTAATACCATCCGATACTTTTGCTATAAATTATGCAGACAATATTTGACAGCATACTTCATTTGCCTTAGAAAATAACCATTCATCATCATAGCCCAAGTTACATAAGTAAGGATCAGACTGAATTGTAATATTGGTTAGAAACAGAGACAGTTGCATAATAATGCCATCCAGTCTCTGTCTAACCAACATACATGTGTGGTTATGGTTACCATGGCTGCAAATCTACTCATTTGCCCCGCCAAGATATGGTGTAAGTAAGAATTAATAACTTTTACCCCATACTCAAATAACAACATAACATAATCAAATAAGAATACCAAACACAATATTGGTCACAAACAAAGATGGTTGCATAATAATGCCATCCAATCTTTGTCCAAGCAACATACATGTTCGGTTATGGCCACCATGGGTGCAAGTCCACTGACTTGCCCTGCCAAGATATGGAGTAACTCAAAACATTTTGTACGTGAAAAACAAAGACATAAGCCAAATAGCATAATAATGTTATCCAATGTCTGTCCAGCCAACATACATGTCTAGTTATGGCCACCATGGCTGCAAATGTACTCATTTGCCCCGCCAAGATATGGTCTAAGTAAGAATTAACAACCTTTACAACACATTTATCAGGATACTTTATTCCATACTCAAATAACAACACAACATAATCAAATAAGAATAAGTTGTCAATCCATGCTATTCAACCAAACAAAATATTGTCTGTCCAGTGTCTGTCCAGTGTCTGTCCAACCAACATACATGTCTAGTTATGGCCACCATGGCTGCAAATGTACTCATTTGCCCCGCCAAGATATGGTCTAAGTAAGAATTAACAACCTTTACAACACATTTATCAGGATACTTTATTCCATACTCAAATAACAACACAACATAATCAAATAAGAATAAGTTGTCTATCTATGCTATTCAACCAAACAAAATATTGGTCATAAACAAAGATGGTTGCATAATAATGCCATCCAATCTTTGTCCAACCAACATACATGTTCGGTTTTTCCCACCATGGCTGCAAGTCCAGTGACCTGCCCTGCCAAGATATGAGCTAACTCAAAACACTTTCCCAACAAAGATATAAGCCAAATAACAGCTAACAACCACAATACATTTAACCCACCTAACCACCAAAACACCAAAAACATTTGAAAGCAGTTAAAATGCACAGTAAAAATCGCATGAACTAATGAAATTTCATATGTTGTAAGTAGATATACCTGATGTGGGGGAATTCAGGAAATGCATCTTCACGTGTTGTTCCACTACCAAAGTCCCACACAACTTATGTAGGCTAATTACATAACCTCAATGGAGTGATCAATCTCCTCCTTCGATTCATATCCCCTTTCATCAAATTCGATTTGCAAACTACAAACCAAACAATTATTTAATAATCAATAAAAATATAACAAATTTTTGAATAATTAATTGTAACAACAAAGATCTAAAATAAATTAGTGGTTTATTAAGCAAAATTAAAACATGAATCGTGAAGGAGATTATTATTATTACCTTATTAGTCGACGAAGAAATCAAACACAATCATATCAATAGGCAAAAACCCAGAAATCAAATAGTTCCATAAACACTCGTAAGAATCAAGAAAATAGGTAGCCTGCAGAGTACTGTTCATTACTGTTCATCGAAGGCACGGGTTTTGTAATATAGTTATAATACGTTTATGTTTTATATAAATTATTTGGGATAACGGGATAAATACCGAAATGTACAAACTAATTTATTTAATTTGAGGTGTTTATTTGTTGTTAACCTCTAGGGTTGTCTTCTTGATTTGAGTTCTCGTCAGTATTCTTTCGACTATGTCGATGTCTTTTCTCTTTGGCGTGAGTTGTATGTCGAGTCTATGTTTTCTTACCGCACCACACGAAACGTTGAAACTAAGCTTTTGATAAGTTTTGAAATCGAGTAATCCACGAAAACTACGACACGTTGTCTTTTATAGACTTTATTATTGTGCGAGACGTATTTTGAGACTAGTCTTTATACGTATTAGGTTGTGCCGATCATAGACCGTTGTGTACCGCTGTGCTTATACCTCCGTGTACCGTTATGCCTGTACATCTTGGAACTGTCATGCCGTACGTCTTGAGATTGTTGTGTTTGCTTCTCGATGCCAGTCGTGTTAGTTGTGATCTTTGCATTGCTGTGGCTAAGGTAAGTTCATGGCCCCTACTTTTACCGATTTTATAACTATTTTGGGGGAGAATACATGCTCATGTCTACTTAAACTTAATGGTTGTTTTTCTTGAAATGTGATTTGTTTTCTCAAACGTACTGTTTGGCTAAAATATCTGACCTGGCTATTTGTATGTGTTATGTGTTTACTTGTTTATTGATGGGGCCTGAAATTGTGATTGTGGTTTATGAGACTGTTACGTGAGCTGGCTAAGGTTATTGTTATATGAGCCGCATCTGTGTGGGATTATTGCTACATGACGCAATCTTGTGCGTGCTTATGAATATTATTTGCCGCAATTGTGCGGGACTATAGTGTGCACCTATAGGGAACTGTTATTGTGATTTGACTTTTATGACTTAGCCAGCGTAACAGTTAAACTTGCGTCACACTATATGAGTGTAGTATCTGTATGACTGATTATGGTTCGAGATGCTTTGACTATGTTATTATTTGCGGATTTGGTTCTGGAACTGTAATTTAGGCAGTGTGAGCCTACGTTGGACTTGACTTGTTTGTGAACGATGATTTGAACTCGAAAACCTTTTGGTTCAACTAAACTGTTTTAAACTTAAACCTGTTAACTAACTAGCGTAAGCTGACCCTTTTAGCATGTATTTTCAGGTTTAAGGCTATAGCTTATCTCTGGAGGCGCTTGGCAAGGGGCATGGTTATAGACGACTCTGATATTTATATTTGGGACCGCTTTATTTATTTATAGGCCTTACTTCCGCACTATTTTTGAAGAATGTAAATTAATACTTTTGAGAATGAATTTTCTTCTAAACGGTTGAGGTAAAACCTTTCTTTGTACCTTGTGTTGTGATACCGATTGAGTAGCGCCCTAGTGACATGTATGCTTCCGCTGGACCCGATTTTCGGGGTGTTACATTGTTAATACAAATAGCGTCCCAAAAACGTTATTTATATTCTTTGATCTTTCATTAGTTTTGTTAATGACAAATATAAGGAATATCTTTTAGCAAATAATAAATACTAGCTTAGTCTCTTAAGTACACACTTTACACTTCACATATTAACTTAGAATTACAAGTTTAGTAACTTGTTTCCTTAAAAGGAAACTTTAATTCATAAACTATGCCATGACATCATTGTATGCATCACATACAATATCTTTGATATATCTTGGTTAGATATGCAAGCAACATAGTTGACATTTGAAGATCTTGGATGATATGGTAAGATACAACTAAGATATGGTAAGAGACAACTATTACATAGCTGTCACATCCCACGGATCCAAGTGTTATAAGGGACGTATCCCTTTTGAGGGATCCGCCGGATCCGTGAGCTGAAGATCAGCTTGCCTATAAATAGGAAGCTGATCATTTGGCTCTCTCATCACTCATATAGCTTAAACACATATATTCATTCAGTACATATCTTACTAACATCATTCATAGTTGCTTTTCACTTTGATCTTCCATTTTGTAGAAAGGAGATCAAGCATTCAAGGATCTACAGAACCGTAATCCTTTAGTTGCATTACTGTGTGATCTTGTAGTTTGTTTCACACATCATATCTATCATTTGTAATCAGTGAGTGTGGTTAGTACTTTAGTCCTTAAAGTACAAAGAGTGTAGGGAGTAGTTGTACCCTTGTAAAGAACTCGACATCTAGCTTAGTGTCGGTAAAGTAATTAGGCGACGTCAGGTTGGTTCTACCTTGTGAAAGAACCCGGTGTTTAGCTTAGTACCGGAAAAGGAAGTAAGCGACGTGTAAAGGTTTTCTCCGCCTAGGAAAGGAGTTTGTTTCTTAGTGAAAGATAAACTCTCGAGTAGGAAACTCGGGGAGTGGAGTAGGGCAAGGAATAGAGTTCTTGTAGCCGAACCACTATAAACAACTGTGTCGTGTGGTTTGATCTTTCCTCTCTTTATCTTTTGTTTATATTGTGTGATTATTTATTTGTGATTGTTTCCTTTGAATGAACATATAGTAACAAAGTAAATAAAACTTTAAAACGGTAAAAACTATTCAACCCCCCTTCTAGTTTTCCACAATTGGTATCAGAGCTACGTTACTTAAGATCTTTAAAATATATTGTATTTTAAAACTTAAAACGATCCATGGATTTTGAAAACTTTAAAGAAGGGCAATCTATGCAGAGACCACCTCTATTTGAACCAAATTGTTTTATTTATTGGAAAAATCGCTTTGAGACTTATGTAAAGTCAAAGGATATAGATCTATGGTATATTATAGTTGATGGTGATTACAAGCCTATTAGTAATGATATTTCGGGTGGTCGGGATGAAGGAGCTTCTCTTACTCGTCACAGTGATGAGCAAAAGAAACTAATTGCCAAAAATAACGAAGCCAAAATGATGCTTTATAATGCCTTACCTAAGAAAGAATATGAAAGAGTTTTTATGTGTAAAACGGCTAAAGATATTTGGCAATCTCTTATTATCACACATCAAGGGAACTCACAAGTAAAAGATAACAAAATTGATCTTCTTGTTCAACAATACGAACAATTTGTTATCTCTGAAGATGAGACCATTGATAGTGCGTTTGCTAAGTTCAATACTATTATTACATCACTTAAAGCACTTGACGAATCTTTTTCTAGCAAGAATTTTGTCAGGAAATTTCTAAGAGCACTCCATCCGAAATGGAGAGCAAAAGTGACAGCTATTGAAGAATCTAAAGATCTCTCAAGCATGACACTGGATGAGCTCATAGGAAACCTAAAAGTTCACGAAATGATTATGGAAAAAGACTCGGAAATTGTCAAAGGCAAAAAGGAGAAGATTAAGTCTATTGCCTTGAAAGCCAAAGTCGAGTCAAGTGATGATGAGTCTTGTTCAAACAGTGATGATGAAGAATATGCCATGGCCGTGAGGGATTTCAAGAAATTCTTCAGGAGACGAGGAAAGTTTGTAAAACCACCTCGTGATGAAAAGAAATTCTCTCGGAAAGATCGTGACGATAAGAAAGGTAAGGATGATAGGAAATGCTATAGGTGTGGTGACTCCAGTCACTTAATAGGAGAATGTCCAAAGCCTCCAAAGACCAAGTCTCAAAGAGCCTTCGTTAGTGGAGCTTGGAGCGATAGTGAAGGAGATGATGATGATGAGCCTAAGAACAACGAAATTGCACTTATGGCCGATGACACAGAAGAGGTACATTCTGATTCATACTCCTTTATAGATGATGAAACCTTAGAAGTAGAATATAACAAACTGTGTGATGTCACTTTAAAAATCATAAACAAAAACAAGTTTTTGAAAACAAAGACAACACTTTTAGAAAATGAAATATATTGGCTTAAAGAAAAAGCAATAAGAATTGAAAAAGGTAAAGTTAGTAAAGAAACATGTGTGTCTTGTCAAGAACTAAAACTTGAACTAGAAACCTTAAGAACCACACAGGAAGATTTAATCAAACAAAATTCAAAGTTTAAAAGGTTTGATAAAAACATAAGTTGTGCAGATGAAATAATGAAAATGCAAAAGCTACCTCATGATAAAACAGGACTAGGCTTTATGAAACTAGGAACCTTAAGTGATTATAAGGAACAGACTGTGAATAAAACTGATTTAACCAAGTTGGACACCCACGGATCCGACGGATCCAAAAATTTGGATCCGCCAGGTATATCCAAGGGATCCGCGGGTACAGAAGTTGAACAGAAGGTTCACAAAGTCGACCGTTCTGAGTTTGTTAAAGTTACTAAGAAACCTAACAGTAGCATAACCAATAATAAACACAAACCAGCAGTATCTTTAGGAAGAGGTCAAGCTAGAAATGAATATAGAGTTAAAACGGATCAACAAAGACCTCAGATGAGTTTTCCCAAACACCCCTTTCCAAAGAGTATAGTTAATTCACAACACACTTATCAAAATAATTGGAACCAAAACATGTCTAGAAACTTTCATGGTCCTAATTATATGCCGTGGAACAATTGTCCACCTTTTCAGTACATAAACCATGATAATGTCATGTTTAACCCAAACGGACCCATGAGATATTGGGGACCAAATGCTTGAGTCTTTTATGAACTTAGGTATGCTTGAAAGTTGATCTTGAACCTGATGAGTGGATCAAAGATAGTGGGTGCTCAAGACACATGACGGGAAACAAAAATCTTTTCTCAACCTACCAAGTGTATGACGGAGGTAATGTCACATTCGGTAGCAAGCTTAAAAGTAAAATCATCGGAAAAGGTACAATCTCTCATGACTCTCTATCTATTGATGATGTTGCTCATGTAGATAATTTAGGATTTAATCTACTTAGTATAAGTCAATTATGCCGCAAAAAGTATAACGTCCTTTTCAGTGAAAATGGAAGTAAAATACTTAAAGATGGCATAACCGTAGGAAAAGGTGTTTTAAAGAATAATGTCTATGTTATGAAATTAGATAAAACACCTAAAGATAAGTTATGTCTTACCTCCTTGGACGAAAACTCAACTCTATGGCATCGACGCTTAGGTCATGCTAATATGAGGCTTATTCAATCCTTGTCTTCCAAAGAACTCGTTAGGAACCTACCCAAGTTGAAATATGACCAACACTTTTGCGATGCTTGCAAAATTGGGAAACAAGTACATAATAGCCATAAGGCTAAAAATATGGTATCTACATCTAGATGCCTAGAATTATTACATATGGATTTGTTTGGCCCGTCGGCTATACAAAGTTATGGAGGAAATTTTTACACTTTAGTCATAGTAGATGATTACTCTAGATATACATGGACAAAGTTTTTGAAAACTAAAAATGAGGCATTTGATAAATTTGAAATTCTAAGCAAGAAAATTCAAAATCAAATAGGAAGTAATATAGTATCTATTAGAACTGACCATGGTCGAGAATTTGACAATGAAATTCAATTTGGAAATTTTTGTGATAATAATGGAATAACTCATAATTTCTCGGCTCCTCGTACACCTCAATCTAATGGTGTAGTAGAACGTAAAAATAGAACAATTCAAGAAATGAGTAGAACAATGTTAAATGAACAAAACATACCACAAAAGTTTTGGTGTCACGCTGTAGATACTTCCACATATATCCTAAATAGAGTTTTAATTAGACAATTCTTAAATAAAACTCCCTATGAAATTTATCGAGGCAAAAAGCCTACATTAGGATATTTTAGAGTTTTTGGAAGCAAGTGCTTCATTTTAAACACAAAAGACTATCTCACCAAGTTCGACCCAAAGTCGTATGAAGGTGTTTTTCTTGGATACTCACAAAACAGTAAAGCATACATAGTATTAAACAAGGAAACATCAAGAGTCGAGGAATCATTGAACGTAACATTCAACGAAAGTCCACCTCCCTCTAAGACATCACCTTTGGTAGATGATGACTTAGTTGAAAGTCAAATGGTTAATACTATAGAAAACATTGAAAATGACAATGAACCCGTAAAAGGAGAAATAGTCAATATTAAAGAAACTAAAAGTCATCCATTAGAAAACGTCATAGGAAAACTTAATGAAAGAACATTAAGATCCAAAGCTCAAAATGAAAGTAATTATTTTTGCTTTATTTCAACCATTGAACCTAAAAATATTGAAGAGGCAATAAAAGATGAATCTTGGGTAATTGCTATGCAAGAAGAACTTAATCAATTTATTAGAAATGATGTTTGGACTTTGGTACCTCCACCTAAAAACCAAACCATAATAGGTACCAAATGGGTCTTTAGAAATAAAATGGATGAAAAGGGTATTATATCTAGAAACAAAGCTAGGCTAGTAGCTCAAGGTTACAATCAACAAGAAGGTATAGATTACGATGAAACCTTTGCACCAGTAGCTAGACTTGAGTCTATTAGGATATTACTTGCATATGCATGTGCACATGATTTTAAGTTATTTCAAATGGATGTCAAAAGTGCTTTCTTAAATGGTCTTATTAATGAAGAAGTATATGTTGCACAACCTCCCGGCTTTGCCGACTTTGAAAAACCAAATTATGTTTTCAAACTTAAGAAAGCTTTATACGGACTTAAGCAAGCACCAAAAGCTTGGTATGATCGACTTAAGACTTTCCTAGTTGACCATAAGTATACCATGGGCCTAGTAGATAATACTCTCTTCACCAAGAAAAAGGGATCACATATTATTATAGTCCAAATATATGTGGATGACATTATATTCGGTTCAACTTGTCAAGAGTTATGCGACGATTTCTCAAAAATCATGCATGACGAGTTTGAAATGAGTATGATGGGGGAACTAAACTTTTTCTTAGGTCTCCAAATTAAACAATTAGAAGATGGGATATTCTTCAACCAATCAAAGTATATCAAAGATATGCTTAAGAAGTTTGGTCTTGAAGACTCAAAACCCATGAGAACACCCATGTCCTCCGAAACCAAACTCACTAGGGATGAAGAAAATGAATCCGTAGATAGCACTAAATATAGAGGAATGATTGGTAGTTTACTCTATCTTACGGCTAGTAGGCCTGACATTATGTTTAGTGTTTGTCTATGTGCACGTTTTCAAGAAGATCCAAAAACGTCCCATCTTGAAGCCGTTAAAAGAATATTTAAATACATCAAAGGTACTACACACTTAGGATTATGGTATCCCAAAGGAACGGGTGTAGAAACCATAGTGTATACCGACTCAGATCATGCAGGTGACTATGTTGATAGGAAAAGTACTAGTGGTATTTGTACTTTTGTAGGATATTGTCTCACGTCATGGTTCGCTAAGAAACAAACTGCCCTCGCAATCTCAACAACAGAAGCAGAGTATGTGTCTGCAGGAAAGGCGTGTCAACAAGCACTGTGGATGAAACAAGCTCTCGTCGACTATGGAATTGAACTCAACAACATTCCTATTCTTTGCGACAACAAAGGTGCTATCGATTTAAGCAAAAATCCAGTCCAACACGCTAGAACCAAACATATTGAAATACGCCATCACTTCCTTCGCGACAATGTACAGAAGGAAATCATCTCAATTGAGAAAGTTTCCTCAGAGGACAACATTGCCGATATCCTCACTAAACCACTTAAACGTGAACCTTTCAACTATCTTAGACTTGGATTAGGATTAATGGAACCTAGTGATTAGGAGAAACATTAGTATAGACATTAGTTTAGCCACACACGACACTAAACCAAAACATGTGTTCTGAATCCGCGGATCCAATCGTAAACAAAGACGGATCCTTTGTTTGGGATCCGCCGGATCCGCCACATGCTAAGTCCAGTTTATTATTTAATAAACAAGAACAACTACTATTCATTCCTCACTCCAAAACATATCACCTTACTATAACTCGACACACACTTAATCTCCATCATATTTTGGACCATTTTCTTCCACTAATTTGTGTTTCTAACATCACTGTAAGTATTCTTATCACATTTATACTCCTGATCTGCGTCTAGGATTTCCATTTCATGCACAAAACCAAACTTGGGGTATATGCATAATTCTTGAAAAATCATGAAGCATATTTATTGCATTATACTTAAAAACATGTTTTTCTTAGTTAGGAATTGCATCTTATAGCACATTGTCTTAATTTAACAAAAACCCCATGAAAATTTTTCACTAAAATCTTCTAACGACTAGGTAAAATGATCTTTTCTTACATTGTTCATACAAATGCAAAAACGTTATCTTTTAGACTTCACTTGCATAATGTCTCTTGAATGCTAAAGGGAATACATAACTAATATGTATTTTCGGGTACATTCAACCGTAGCTACATTGAAATAGGAGTGTTTGGGTTATCTCCCATTTTGTAAACAAAACTTGCATAAACTAATTTTTCTTGCATCAAAAGAGTCGAGATAACCGCACCTCCACATTGTCCCCATGTAGGCACACACTAGGAATTTTACACTTCCTTTGATCATTTTAACTAAAACTATGTAACTTTTTGTACTTAGGAAAATCATGCCTCCCGCAACCAACTACGATCACAAGAAAACCGTTAACTACTTACCTAAAGTCCACAAAACCAAGGGTCTAACCGATGCCCAAATAGAAATTTTCAAAGTCTTAGAGAAAAAGTATGTTCATGAGGGTAGAGCCGTAGATGCATCATTTTATGAAGGCACTCAACTTAGGGAACAATTAGCCGCAATTCAATTTGATTCTCTTTTAGACATAGACGAGCCAATCATTCCTAGGTTCATACTTGAGTTCTATGCTAGTGTAGGTCTTACCTCGAGTGATGAAGGTTACTTAAGTCTTCATTTTACTCTAAATGGAAATCTTGTCAACATCCCTCTTGATCAATTTGGTGAGGTCTTAGGAATTCCAAGTCAAGGTACATGTATTTACTCGGACAAATGGTCCTTAACAATCTTAGACTCCAATCTCGATAGGACGGCACGATATGCCACTCCTCTCCAATCAAAAGAAGTGATTAGGGACCATCTCTTCATTCCTAAGAACAACCCCACAAGAATGTATCGTGGTCGTGAAGTTGCTAGAGATCCATTCGCAATGGAACTTAATGAACTAAGACCCGAATTCAAGAAGATGGAGGATGTGTTAAGGGCAAATGTGATGTGCACCATAGGAAACCGTGATCATATCAATGCTTGCTTATGTCACATGATGTACAACATCTCTACTCGTCAACCCTTCAATCTTGCCTATTATGTTGCCAAACGAATGTGTGACATTCCGGTTCAAAGCAAGATTGCAATGCCTTATGGTATGCTCTTAACCCGACTTTATAGAGCCTTTGCACCCGCTCGTCCAAACCATCTAGGCTTTGTTCCGGATTACAATGAAATTGAACACACCTTCGTTCCTTTGAGTGATTTTAGGGTTAGTGTTGATAAGGGCAAACGTCCTCGTGTTCCAACATCATCCTCATCATCTTCCATGAGTGAAGATGATGGTATGCCAAATTCTAGGATTCCTCCACCCGAATACTTGAGCCATCTTCCTCCAATTCCACATGAATCCGCTGAGTATCGAAACATCAAAGGAATGGTGAAGAATCTGGGGCGTTGGATGATGAAATTACACAAGGGGATGAAGAAGTTGAAGAAGAAGCTGAGTTAATGGAGTGTTTGGTTTTAAACAATGTTGGATATTGTGTTGTTAAATTTCTATGTGTCTTGAATTTATCTGATAATACTTATTGTGTATGTGTAATAACTAACACTTGCAGGTAGATAACCATCATGGTTATCAATTTTCCGGGTGATTGCCTATGTTTGGCATAACACCTAAAACGGTAAGTTTCTAAGTATGGATTAAACTATGTGCAATCATGTGTTAATGTTATCATATTTAGTTGTTTTGCTATACATATTAGATGTTAAGTAAGGTCTAGGTGTATTTTCGGGTTTTCGTCGAAAAACGCGAAATATGACATATGTTCTGTTTACTTTCTTAGTTTTAGGCCTACGGATCCCGCGATCCCAAAACAGGGTTCCGCCAAGGCTTATCGTTGGATCCGCCATCCGCCTACCTGCGGATTTGGCGGATCCCAGAAAATGGTTCCGCCTTTTATCCACTTTGGATCCGCAGGTTTCCCAGCAAAATTCTAAAACTTTTTCGACTCATCCCGATTCTTAAATCTTAGTGTTTAGTATCATTTAGGATTCATGTACTAATCATAATTCATCTTAGAATCATTTAGGAATTCTTAGAAACTTAGGAACAAAATTTCCCACCAAAATTTAAATTTTTAAAACTTTAGGTGTGAGTTACCAAACCAATACAAAGAAGGAACCCTTTTTAGGGATCCGTCAAATCCGTGGACATATCAAATCATCAGATTTTCCACTATCCTCTTGTATTAACTGCATATCCAAAACATATTACTCAACCAAAGCTCAATGGATTGACTTCATTGATATGACCTGCACAATTTTCTGTTCCAAATCATTTAGAACCCACATTCTCTATTGGATTCACATCAAATCCAAACACACAGACTCACAAACCTTCTGTCTATAAATTAGCACTTTAGGATCATCACTTCACACCACAACCATTTCCTCTCCTGTACATCTTAGCTATCATACTTCACCATGACCAAGTCACACAACTCTTCTACATCTAGAACTACAAGAAGAACAGCCCGCATCAGTGTCAAACCTTGTTGTTTTATCAACTTAGCAAACTCCTCATCTGAGGAAAATTCTCCTCTCAATATATCATCACCCATTGCTAGTGAAAATTTCCTTACACTCTCCACCCCAACACCATCACATGTTGTTATAAAAACACCACCACCAACCGTTACTCCAATAGCCACTACTCCACCACCGACTCCATCACAGACTGTTAGATCACCATCACCACCAAAATCACCTAAACTCCAACCCTTGGAATTATTTAGGACTCCTCCTACATCACCACATCTTGATGACTTAGAAGAACTTTCACCAAAATTACCCAATCTTCCACCCATGACCTTTGAAGGTCAACAACCCATGCTTTTTCACCCGGTTTACCCGGATATCCATGGCCCTTTATACCATGATGCCCAATCATCCCAACCTCAACCACAAACTCTATCACCCACATCCACTCTCGTTGCCATTGACGAGGCAATGTGGATGAATATGCCTCAAACCCAAGAAGAGATTAGTGAAGAGCTCAATCGTCTCTACACTCTCTCGGGTATGGTTGACCATCGCCTTCATGAAGCAATGGACATCCAAAACATTCTTATGAACTCCCTCCAAACACCACAACAACCATCCAACAACAACAACAACCAACCACCATCACCACCACCACCACAAAACTTGGACCCTAGTCTTCCGCCCGGTTTCTCAACTCATGATTGCGCACATTGTGAGAGAACGGCTCACTTGGCCCAAAGGACCAACATCTTGGTCCATGAGCTTCAAAACGAGATGAGGTTCATCTTGAACCATGTTCTTGAACGTTTAAACGCAATCTCTCATCCTTCTCAATAGGAGCTCTTTAGATTAGTTGCTTGGATTTTTATTTTTCTTTTAGTTGTTTGTTTAGGACCTTTTTATTTTTTTTGGATGTCTTCTTAGTTGTAACATCATTTCACTATTGTGACTTTTGTCACAAAATTTTCAATCTATATGAATGTGATGTTTTTATGCTTATGAGTGATCAACATATTGCATATTATCATTATCATTATGAACTAACATTCCTATATTGCATATATTATATCTTGCATATGATTGCTTTAGGTACAAATTATGATCAGACACTTAGTTTGACTTTTTAAAATCAAAACATATTGAAAGGCTTGTTTGGAAGAACACTTAACAAGCATTCTACTTTCATAACTAACACTTCATTTGCAGCATATCATACCCTTCAATAGTATACGTTGGTACTCGAGTAGTGAGGAGTATACATCGAGGGGGAGCATCTCATAAGCATCTCATATACTAACCGTTTGTTTTGTAGATTCTTGCATCATTTACTTGATTACTCCATTTAGGGGGAGTATAAAACAAGGGGGAGCTCTTAAAGTTCTCAAAATCGCATTCCGCTTCGCTACTCTTTTTGTTTCGACAAAAAGGGGGAGAAAGGACTAAGTTTGCATCAACTGTGAATCATCACAGTACATACATTTTTTACAAAACTTTTCTTTAATAAACAAACTTAATATATATTTTAAGAACTCATGCTATATTTATTCTCTTGCTCAAAAATATACTTTATGTTTTGTCATCAACAAAAAGGGGGAGATTGTTAATACAAATAGCGTCCCAAAAACGTTATTTATATTCTTTGATCTTTCATTAGTTTTGTTAATGACAAATATAAGGAATATCTTTTAGCAAATAATAAATACTAGCTTAGTCTCTTAAGTACACACTTTACACTTCACATATTAACTTAGAATTACAAGTTTAGTAACTTGTTTCCTTAAAAGGAAACTTTAATTCATAAACTATGCCATGACATCATTGTATGCATCACATACAATATCTTTGATATATCTTGGTTAGATATGCAAGCAACATAGTTGACATTTGAAGATCTTGGATGATATGGTAAGATACAACTAAGATATGGTAAGAGACAACTATTACATAGCTGTCACATCCCACGGATCCAAGTGTTATAAGGGACGTATCCCTTTTGAGGGATCCGCCGGATCCGTGAGCTGAAGATCAGCTTGCCTATAAATAGGAAGCTGATCATTTGGCTCTCTCATCACTCATATAGCTTAAACACATATATTCATTCAGTACATATCTTACTAACATCATTCATAGTTGCTTTTCACTTTGATCTTCCATTTTGTAGAAAGGAGATCAAGCATTCAAGGATCTACAGAACCGTAATCCTTTAGTTGCATTACTGTGTGATCTTGTAGTTTGTTTCACACATCATATCTATCATTTGTAATCAGTGAGTGTGGTTAGTACTTTAGTCCTTAAAGTACAAAGAGTGTAGGGAGTAGTTGTACCCTTGTAAAGAACTCGACATCTAGCTTAGTGTCGGTAAAGTAATTAGGCGACGTCAGGTTGGTTCTACCTTGTGAAAGAACCCGGTGTTTAGCTTAGTACCGGAAAAGGAAGTAAGCGACGTGTAAAGGTTTTCTCCGCCTAGGAAAGGAGTTTGTTTCTTAGTGAAAGATAAACTCTCGAGTAGGAAACTCGGGGAGTGGAGTAGGGCAAGGAATAGAGTTCTTGTAGCCGAACCACTATAAACAACTGTGTCGTGTGGTTTGATCTTTCCTCTCTTTATCTTTTGTTTATATTGTGTGATTATTTATTTGTGATTGTTTCCTTTGAATGAACATATAGTAACAAAGTAAATAAAACTTTAAAACGGTAAAAACTATTCAACCCCCCTTCTAGTTTTCCACAATCGTCATTCATTTTAATATATTTAACTTCGTTACGTTTATATACTTTATGACGAGCTTTTAACGATTTGCTTAACGTATTAATTCAACGACTTTCGAGGAAACGATAATTATGAAATCAATGACATAAAAACAAGATAATATTATGTATAATATTATTTTTGAATTTTAAGTATTTTAAGCATATCAAGCTCACACATTACAAACCAAATCGTTATCCGTTACACATTTTCACACTCATTATTCGTATAAAACCAAAACTGTAAAAACTCAGACTTCATTATTAATTCAGGTCGTGTGTTGGAGCCGTTCCCATAACTCACTTGATTACATATTTCACCTTACTGGTTATATTCAAGGTGAGTCATAGCCCCACTATTACTTTATTACTCATTTTAAACTACTTGGGGTGAAAAACTTGCAATACTTTTAAGGACTATTTGAAACAATGCTTTTGTTTGACAAAACAATTATCTGATGGCCTAAGTACTATATTCATTACCCCGATTCATGTACCGTTAATTCCTGCTGGAAGCACGAGTGATATAAATAGATCTATTGAGGGTGACACCTCCATACGTGTTGAGGATACAACAGTCCAGATAGGACAAACGGATGTATACCATGTCGAATCACAAGTGACTAGATATAGTTCACTAGCCGGGCTGTATTTTTACATGCGCACTTTGCATGCAATTGTCGTAGCTTCGGTAGCATGAGACTTAGAGCAGAGTAATAGCACTTTAGTAACATTTCGCTCTTTGAAATGTTGACTCATGAAACTTGATAGTCCAACTTTACTGATTTATGTAAATCTATGAACTCACCAGCTTTTAGCTGACTTTTAGCATGTTTTTCTCAGGTGTTTAATTGTTGATATATGATGATGCAAGGCAGTGCGCGGCAGGGGTATAGGCACACTTTTGGAGTGTACACATAACACTCATGACCAGGGTTTTTGTACTATGAGACAACTAATAACAATAATGGGTCTTGTTTTCCGCACTTCAATTATGTAAAACTTATGTATTAATAAATGAAGCTTTTAAAACAGATTTGATAAATTCGTTATCTATTACTTGTGTTATGATCCAATTAAGTAGCACTCCAGATGTTAATTCCGCTGCTATCCGATTTGGGGGTGTTACATGTACACTCATCAAGTCTTTGACCTCACTAATCTAATCTCATAGTGATAAAGTGTGATTCAAGTCGCTGATGAAGTTCAGGAAATCTACTCTTCAGTGAGTACTTTGAACGGTATTCATCAGGCTGATGCATTAAGCTTCATACTCTTTGAGTAGTAATCTAAAGGATCTCATCATAGAGTAGTCTCATTAGATGGTTTATCTCTTCAACAAGTGAACCTCTCAGTGAGCAAACTCAGGAACTGAACAACTCTTTCAGTCTTCATGCATGTTCTTCAGCGACTAAACATGTTGGAACTGAATTCAGGCTTACTTGAAATGGCTTTGACCTATTTAAGGGTAGTTATAACTGCAACTTAATGACCAACTTTTAACGGTCATGTAACAACTATCTATACTACATTATAAAACATTTGGGACATTCCCGAAATGGAAATATTAAAATATTAAAAATACACACTTACTTATTATGGCAAATTTTAATAAGTATAGCTATAATAGCATTGGTTACAACTCTTTAAAGCACCTTTTGTATACTACAACAACCGGCACGTCAAATAAAAATTGTCAGGATACGTAGAATCATGTATTCTTGTATTATTTTGCATAATATAATTTTAAAAGATTAAAATTTTGCACTACGTGAGTATGGCAAAATGTGGGTGGATCCGTCACCACGTATGAGAAAAGACAAGTGGGTCGATAGATGTGATGTCCAACGTCGAATGGCAAAAGAAATACGCGACAAAGAAACGCATAGTCGACTCCAACCTTGGAGGACACCAAAAACTCTTTCAACGTCTTTTCCAGCACTTTCTTGTCGCCGTTTAAATACGGCATTTTTATCAGAATTTGCAATTGTTGATGATTTGACAAAAGATGACCACTGTGGGTAAATCCCGTCAGCTAGATAATACCCTTGTTCAAATGTAACTCCGTTAACTTGAAATGAAACCACGGGGGCGATGTCATCAAGAAGGTCGTCGAGTAACGGAAAATTATTCAAAACAGTTAGATTGTTATTCGCACCCTCTACCCCAAAAAATGCATGCCAAATCCACAAATCATGTGATGCAATTGCTTCAAGCATTATAGTTGGGTACTTTTTATCACCCCTTTGAAATTGCTCGTGTCATTCTTTTAGACAATTTTTCCATTCTCAATGCATACAATCAATGCTTCCAAGCATTCCCGGTAACCCATGTTCTCTGTAGTGTGCGTTGTATAAATTGTGAATATCATTCAAGTCAGGTTTTCTTAAAAACTCGGGCAAAAACAATTCGATAACGCACATAGTAAAATTATCTAGACAATCGCGTGCACAATGTTCCCCCATTTGTAAATATTAATCTAATGCATCAGGTGTTACGTTGTATGCCAATTGGCGTATGGTGGATGTGTACTTTATAATAACACTAAAACTCATTAGACCCGTAGCATCGGGTCGGACAACAAAGAAATTAAAATGATCAGGAAGAGGATTAACATTTTGAATGTGTTTCAACCTTTGACTATTTTTAAAAATAGTTTATGGCTCATACGATATCGACGCCTAAAATAACTCTCCGGATATTTTGGGTTATCACCAAAATAGTCGGTCATTAAACGTGCTTCAGCAATATCACGTTCACGGGCGATGTAATTACGACGGTGTGAACTTTCAGCTTCGTGTTCCAATGATTGCTCATACTGATATTGTTGCATAATCATCTCGAGATCAGCTATATCATCTTGATCGGAGAGACTACCGGACATACTCTCAGAATTGCTTGAGGAACTCATATTTATTTGAAAGAGTAGTTGTGTTGATAGAGAAATGTGTGAAAGTTATTGTTAAAATGATGTGTTATTTATAGTGTGAGAACTAGATTAAAAAAAAAAAAAAAAAAAAAAAAAAAAAAAAAAAAAAACATTTTATATATAACCGTTTGAATTCAAGGGTTATATTTCAAAAAGTGTTTTGTCTCCATGCGCTTCACTGCAACGAAGAATAGCCCAACGAATCCAAACGGCCAGGGGGCGGCGTGGTTAAGTGAAACGGCACTCTCCGTTCTCCCCTCCACGTCACACCGGCGAAACAAAAATATCACCATACCCCTTGCTCTCAAGGTCATACGAAAATTTTAGTTTTCACCGGTGAAATTCGCATATCTATATTCGAGTTATATGATATTTAATATGTAAAGGCATGTTTTATTACGAATTTAGTGTTTATCTTAATTATCGCTAGTTCATGTCTTATGTTTCATCCACGGTCTGTCTATATTTAATTTTCTTGTTTTTATTTACTAGTCTTTTTATTTATTGTAATTTTATTGTTATTAATAAAAATTGTCTTATAGACACTTCCAGTGTCATAATGTACAATTAGCAACCTCATGTTAAACTATCAACACTCATGACAATGTTTAAAGACACAAGTTTATGATTAATTGTCCACCTAATAATATTTGTGTAACAATAAGCGATTCAAAATTACAAATCAAATAAACTAAAATAGTTGATTGCCGTAAAAGCTACCATGACGATAGAACCATGTGACACTATAGAAAGGTACTCCGTATTAAGATGATAGTTTTAACTTATACAAAATAGTGGATTGTTGTGAAACTCAACTAAGTTAGACACTTGAACATAGATGACTCCAACATGCTCATTTTTTATGACATAAGAGCAGGCGGAGTGGTACACTGGTTGAAGAAGGGTTGGGTCAACCCGTTGGGGAACACCGCTGCCTACATCAAGGGCTGCTCAATGGGTTGATTTGGGAGGGTTGAACTACCAGCGCTGCTTGAAGCAAAAAATGACCGTTGAAAGGTTTTTTTTTTTAAAAAAAAAAAAAAAAAAAAAAAAAAGTAGTTGGGAGGGTTGAAGGGTTGAAAAAGTTATGAATGCCTAAGAAATGAGTTGGAAGGGTTGGTTGGGAGGGTTGGAAGGGTAAAATGAGTTGGAGAGATGTTATTGGTGGAATTTGGGAGGGTTGGTTGAGAAGTGCCACATGACTCCCCCTGCCCTAACCAAATTATGTCTTCAAACACCAAGTAATTTGATCACATCTAAATGATCATTATAATTAAAAAAAATATGATAATAATGTGGATATTCATATTTGTAATTTTTATTATTTTGATTCAAAGTAACATAAATTCACATTATGACTATAATATATAATTTATTATCAATGTAATATCCATATATGTATTTGTACTATTAATATCAATTTTTGTACATTCTTAAAATTTAAATTAACAAAATGGTTACAATTATATTGATTAAACAAGTATTCTAGTAACTTTCCAAGAATGTCAAAGGCCTTTAAAAAAAACTTTTGTTCAAATGAAAAAGCTTTTCAAAAACCTAATATCAATTTTAAATATCATTAAAATAATACGGATTGATAACATGTAACTTGAAATATACTTATCTAAAATATAAATTGCTTTTGATTCCAATAGTAAAAAAGCTTTTTCAACGGTTTCAACAGACACAAAGTTTTTTTATTGGATGGAATCAAAAATGATAAAAATGGATGTACTATGGATTGAACACGAATATTTTTGTGCTTTTGATTCACTAACAGAATTTGAGCACCAATTAACCGTAATTGTACGATTAAACACGTTAGAAACTGAAATAAGAAGCTTCGAGTGTCCAGGAACGTGCTCTGATACTAATTGTAACCGTATAACTACTTTAATGGCCAATTGACAAACAATAAATGGCTCATAACAAGATTAAGATGGAAGCTTGCATGCGGGTAAAGTTCATATTGTTAGAATCAATACAATCTCAAGTTTTGAAAAAACCATAAATAGCGCATATATGAAATCAAAGCGCGAACTAATGCAATACGTGTCAAAGTAAAGTAATCAAGGCCACCACCATCTCTGAAGGAAAACGAACCGTTTGATACCACCAATCTTAAGAAATTTATGCCATTTACAGACTCGCAAGTCACTAGGTTCCTCTGTTTGATGAATAAGGTTTGGATCTCATTAATTCATCAAGTGTTTGCACCTCCTGATCAGAAAATAAGAGTACGTATATATACAAGGTAAGGCGAGAAATTAATGATGACAATACATGTGATCCATCATAGAATGTCAAAAATGTCCAAAGTCATGTTTTTTAATTTTATTTTAAGGATATTTAGCAGCTTATCACTCATGTAATGTGGGATTCCCTTAACTGGAAAGTGGTTTCAGTTGTAGAAAACCTGGGTGAAGCTAACCTTTCAAATGATTCCATGGCGTTTTTAATGATATTTGACCAGCGTATGGGGTTGATGTTCTTGTTAGATAAATTCTGTTGATAGAGATCATTCAACCACTGCTCAACTCTATTGCATTCAATGTTAACCTGCCAGACAGAGTCAAATTACTTGACTAAAAAGTTACTATAGTTTTTAATATAATACTCCGTAGAATCCTTTAGTTGCAATGAAAGATGAAAGATATACATTCATAAACAAAATCTGCTCAAAACAAAGAAGATTATGTGTTTAGTAATTAATTACATGTTAAAACGAGGCTCTTGATGCCACTGTTGGAATATGTGAATCATAAATAAACTATAAACACATAATCATCAAAGCATACGCAACGGAAGGATCTACATAACACATAATTAATTAAACTAAATAGAAAACGTACCTTTAGGTTTCTAGCAAGAACAAGAAACCGGATCTACAAGAACAAGATAAACCCTAATTAGGGTTTATATTATGGATCAAATGGGTAATCACACACAAGCTAAAGGAAGCTTGTTACTCGTTCTTGTACACACGTATTGATAGCGTTTCAATGCGAAAAGCTAGGTTCAAGATCACAAACAAACCAAACACTTTATAAACAAATCAAGATCGCCAATTCCTAGTGGAATTAAAAAAGGGTCGATTTGATTTGCTTAGAGGAGGAAGAAGAAGAAGAGAAGTTTGGCTTAGTAAGGGATACAAGATTAGAGAAAAACCTAATACAATGGGATTGTATTTATAGGCTCTAGATTTCTTGCTCCCTACTCAAACCCAACCGAATCCCTAGCCCATAGGGGAGGGTCGGCCAGATCTTAACCCACACAATGGGTTCTAGATCATTCTTTTCCTCTTTTGCATTGTTAGTCCTTTAACGAGCGTTATCTAACCCCGTTAAGTACTAACGACCGTTAAGTATTATTTGTGAAATGAATAATTAAATAAATTAATTATTCAATAACACTGAAACTCATACGCAAAGTGTGCAATCCCGAGTCTCGAGTTCGAAACCGGACATACTTATATTAATAATTATACACAAAAACTAACAGCTACCATGTATGTAATACCCTAGGCAAATCCCACATCGGCTGTGGCCTGGAGGGATGTTGGGTTCATAAGATTACATTCGCCTTACAATGACACAACGCGTTTTGGAAAACCGTTGCAATTTTTTCCCCGTTAGAAATCCGTTACAATTTAAATTTCCATGGAGCATTAACGATACGGTAGGAATCCGTTGCAAATGACCATTTGCAACAGATTCCTACCATAGCATTAGCCCACTTGTGTTGTAGTGATGTAATGAAATCAAGTTATTAACATAAAGGTATTTAATTGTCTACCATATCAAGAAGCCCACCCACCCACCCACATACACTCCACCTTTACTTAACCCTAATAAAGTAAAAAACACACACTTCTCCTGCTGCCGTTATATCTCCAAAAACAAATGGCCTCCTCCTCCTCTTCTTCTTCTTCTCTTCCCCGTGGTTCGATGACGCCCACACAATTGGGCGAAATCGCGAAGCCATCAAGGCTAGAACTAACTAGGTTAGATATTGAAAAGCAGGGTGTTGTTCCTGATGACAACATCTATAGTCATTTACCTAGTACAATAACAAAAGGCAGAGAGTGGAACCTACCAGAAACTCAGGAAACATCTTCTCCACACAGTTGGGTATCCTTTTCCGGATAGGCGAAGAAGAAGGATCGGTACTACAATTGCTTATTGGGTAATTCAAGATACTAATCCGGTTGATGGTAGTATGGGGGAAAGGATTGGTACACAGACTATTTTGAAGCTGGTGTTCAAGAAGAAAGGGGAAGTTGAAACTACTGGGAATTGGAGAGCTATTGAATACCAGTCGTTAGCTAACAACGGACAGTCAGCTATCGTTGTTCTTACCTGTACCGACGAGGATTTGGTCGATAAAGAAATGCAAGTGAAGCAACATGAACTCGTTTTGATGGATCTCCGCCAGCAATGTTTGCAACATGAATTTGAAGGTGAAGAAGCTAAAGTTAAAGGCTGTCGTGTTCTAGAGATTTATCAGGGATGAAGGATCTTTTGGAAGAAGAAAAAGATTAGGCTAGAGCGGCTGAGGATGACAAGGCTGGGGTGGTTCATACTTCTACTCAAGTTCCAAATTAAGTTCCAAATGAGTTTGTATTTAAATTGTTAAATACGAACTCATTTGGAACTTGAGTAGCAGCATGAACCACCCCAGCCTTGTCATCCTCGGCCACTCTAGCCTCATCTTTTTCTTCTTCCAAAAGATCCTTCATCCCTGATAATTCTCTAGAAACACGACTAATCTTCCCACGACAACCTTTAGCTTTAGCTTCTTCACCTTCGAATTCATGTTGCAAACATTGCTGGCGGAGATCCATCAAAAGGAGTTCATGTTGCTTCACTTGCATTTCTTTATCGACCAAATCCTTGTCGGTACAGGTAAGAACAACGATAGCTGACTGTCCGTTGTTAGCTAACGACTGGTATTCAATAGCTCTCCAATTCCTGGTAGTTTCAACTTCCCCTTTCTTCTTGAACACCAGCTTCAAAATAGTCTGTGTACCAATCCTTTCCCCCATACTACCAGCAACCGGATTAGTCTCTTGAATTACCCAATAAGCATTTGTAGTACCGATCCTTCTTCTTCGCCTATCTGGAAAAGGATACCCAAGTGTGTGGAGAAGATGTTCCTGAGTTTCTGGTAGGTTCCACTCTCTGCCTTTTGTTATTGTACTAGGTAACTAACTATAGATGTTGTCATCAGGAACAACACCATGCTTTTCAATATCTAATTAGTTCTAGCCTTGATGGCTTCGCGATTTCACCAATTGTGTGGGAGTCATCGACCCACGGGGAAGAGAAGAAGAAGAGGAGGAGGAGGAGGCAATTTGTTTTTGGAGATATAACGGCAGCCGGAGAAGTGTGTGTTTTTTACTTTATTAGGGTTAAGTAAAGGTGGAGTGTATGTGGGTGGGTGGGTGGGCTTCTTGATATGGTAGACAATAATTGGTACCGAGTAAAAATAAGGAGCCTTAAAAATAAAGTAGAAAATATACAAAAAGAGAAGCAAGACCTTTAGAAACATCATGTAAAAGGTGGCTGGTTTTTGTGTGTAGAAGGTGAGAATTTTAAGTTGATGGAGGAGTGTAAACTTTATATGCATAATGAGAAAGAAGATAATAACTACACCGTACGTGCTATATTACAACTTCAAATTCTCACCAACCAAAACATAAAAGAGCTGTCAGAAGAGATGGTCTCTACACACGCTATCAGAAAGTTATATACTATAAATTCAGATTTATTAACCATGGTTGTTGGCCAGCTTTGATGATATGTCATGTCTTTTTCTTTGTTTTGAAACTTGTAAGTCTTTTTATGAAACAAAACCTTAAAAGCGAACACCAACCAAAGTAGCTAGCAGGTTGAAGAATTTGTTATGTAGAGTGTTAAGTAATTTGTATTGATTGTAAAGGTACATTTTGTTGTATTTTTTTTTCGAAGTTTACAATTACATGTACATATTCAATGCATCTTAATAGTTTCATTTCGTACAGAAAACCAATTCACATTTCTTAGCCACATGGGTCTTATTTCCACAAAGACTATATATACAACCATGTAGAATTTTTTGAATTATTTTCTTTATTTGCCTATCAAGGTCATACGAAAATTTTAGTTTTCACTGGCCAAATTCGCAGATCTATGTTCTAGTTATTGATATTTACATATGTAAAGACATTTTTATATAACGATATGATTTTACTGTTTATTTTAATTATCACTAATTAGAGTATGCATGTCCCCTCATCTCCATTCTGCTTGTATTTAATTTTCTTGTTCTTATACTGTTATTAATTATTTATTAATGTACAATTAGCAACCTGATGTTAAACTATCAACGCTCATGACAATGTTTAAAGACACAAGTTTATGATTAATTGTCCACCTAATAATATTTGTGTAACAATAAGCGATTCAAAATTACAAATCAAATAAAATGAAATAGTTGATTGCCGTAAAAGCTACCATGACGATAGAACCATGTGACACTATAGAAAGGTACTCCGTATTAAGATGATAGTTGTAACTTATACAAAATAGTGGATTGTTGTGAAACTCAAACTAAGTTGGACACTTGAACATAGATGACTCCACCATGCTCATTTTTTACGACATAACCAAATTATGTCTTCAAACACCAAGTAATTTGATCATATCTAAATAATCATTATAATTAAAAAAAGTTATAATCAACATTTGAATTATCAAAAAAAAAAAAAAAAAAAAAAAAAAAAAAAAAAAAAAAAAAAAGTGTAACTGAAACTTACTTATTATTGCAAGACATTAATTTTTCAATTAACTAAGATAAATGATAATAATGTGGATATTCATATTTGTAAATTTTATTATTTTGATTCAAAGTAACATAAATTCACATTATGACTATAATATATAATTTATTATCAATGTAATATCCATATATGTATTTGTACTATTAATATCAATTTTTGTACTTCTTAAAATTTAAATTAACAAAATGGTTACAATTATATTGATTAAAAAAGTATTCTAGTAGATAAAGCTTATTTGTCAAAGGCCTTTAAAAAAAACTTTTGTTCAAATGAAAAAGCTTTTCAAAAACCAAATATCAATTTTAAATATCATTAAAATAATATGGATTGATAATATGTAACTTGAAATATACTTATCTAAAATATAAATTGCTTTTGATTTCAATCTATACTATCTATAAAAACAAAAATGATCAAAGTGAAAAGTCAAGAAAGCGAAATGTTGAAAAAATTAAAAAGGAAATGTTGAAACAATTAGTTATGAGCAATTTCAACTATTAATACACATATGTTTCAAAAGAAACTATTAATATACATCGAAAACCGGGTTGACCCGGGACGCTTCAAACCCGGCGGGTTGAACCGTTTTTTCAACCCGACCCGTCGGGTTGACCCGGTTTAAATTGACCTATTTTTCAACCGGACAACCGATTGAACCACCCGGATTGAACCGGGTTTCAAAACATTATGTATAATCCCCAAATCCTCAAACTTTTATTACTTTTCGTTTATAACCCATAAACTTTTTTTATCACTAAAACTATATGCCGCTATAAAATCCCGTTGCTATGCACGAGTACTTGTCTAGTAGTATAAAAAAGCTTTTCCAACAGTTTCAACACACATAACGTTTTTTGATTGGATGGAATCAAAATGATAAAAATGGATGTACTATGGATTGAACGCGAATATTTTTGTGCTTTTGATTCACTAACAGAATTTGAGCACCACTTAACCGTAATTGTACGACTAAACACGTTAGAAACTGAAATAAGAAGCTTCGAGTGTCCAGGAACGTGCTCTGATACCAATTGTAACTGTATAACTACTTTAATAGCCAATTAACAAACAATATAATGGCTCATAACAAGATTAAGATGGAAGCTTGCATGTGGGTAAAGTTCATATTGTTAGAATCAATACAATCTCAAGTTTTGAAAAAACCATAAATAGCATATATGAAATCAAAGCGCGAACTAATGCAATACGTGTCAAATTAAAGTAATCAAGGCCACCACCATCTCTGAAGGAAAACGAACCGTTTGATACCACCAATCTTAAGAAATTTATGTCATTTACTGACACGCAAGTCACCAGGTTCCTCTATTTAAGGATGAAGGTTTGGATCTCATTAAGTCATTAAGTGTTTGCACCTCCTGAAGAAGATAACAGTACATATATATACTAGGCAAGGCGAGAAGCTAACAGTAACAATACATGTGATCCATCATAGAATGTCAAAAATGTCCAAAGTCATGTTTTTTAAATTTTATTTTACGGATATTTAATAGCCTATCACTCATTTAATATGGGATTCCTTAACTGGAAAGTGGTTTCAGTTGGAGAAAAATCGGGTGAAGCTGTTAGGTTTTGTGTTTAAATATTAATATATACATGTCCGGTTTCGAACCCGAGGCTCGGGATTGCACACATTAGCGTGAAAGTTTCAATGATGAATAATTAAATAATTATATATTTAATGTATTTATTTATTTATTCATTTCACCGATTAAAACACTTAACGACGGTTAGTATTTAACGGAGTTTTAACTAACGACGGTTAAAGGACTAAACGTGAAAAAAAAAGGAAAGAAGGATCTAGAATCCTTGTGGGATTGCTAGAGTCGGCCGAACATACCCTTTAGGGTTGTTTGGTCGATCGTATGGCTTGGGGAGGAAGCAAAAGAAAAACTATAAATACCATACACTTGTGTTTAGTTTTTCTCTAATCCTTGAATCCCCTACAAGCTTAACTTCTTCTCTTCTCCTCTCCTAAGCATAGAACCGGTCGACCCTTTCTATATCCACTAGGATATTCGACCCTAGTAAAGCTTTGCTAGTGTTTGGCTTGTTGGTGATCAAGAAACTAGCTTTTCTCATTGAAACGCTATAATTACGTGTGTACAAGAACGAGTGACAAGCTTCCTTTAGCTTGTGATCTTGGTGTGATCGATCCATACATAAATCCTATTAGGGTTTATTTATTTGTTCTTGTTCAAGAGATTCCTTGTTCTTGCTAGGAATCAAAAGGTACGTGTCTTATTTAATTTAATTAATTACATGTTCTTGTAGATCTATTCCGCTGTGTGCTTTGTGATGTTTATGTGTTTATGATTTTAATAGTTCACATATTCCAACAGTGGCATCATGAGCCTCGTTTAGAACTTGTAATTAATTACTTAAAACCTAAAAATTGGATCTTGTAGAGATTACATGCATTAATTAATAATTAGGGTTTGTTTTTTTTTAACCCTAATATGGGACGATCCAAGATTAATTAAAAATTAGGGTTTTAATTGTTTTATTAAAACTTGAGAAACCCTAGGATTGCATAAAAATTTTTAGGAATTAATTAGTAAGTACCGTATGTGATGTTGCTAATTAATTAGATACGTACATAAGATATTGTCATAATAATATGTGTTGCATGATTATGTGAACAATATGGTATCCTTGACAAATCTTGCATATTTGTCATGGAGTGATTTGTATGTTTTGTTTGAATTTGTATGCTACATGTTTTAAATAAATCTAAAATTGGGGAAGACCTCAATATATTAATTAAAAGGTTATGTGCAATGTGGTATCTAACTAACTAAAACTTACGCGGCCAAATTTATTTGGTGCTGTGGTCCATTGGGTACAATGCGCTCGAAAACCAATGGGAGTTTTGTTAGTTACATACATTTAAATTACACATAGAATTAATAATAGGATTTATTGAAAAAGGTTTGCATGTGGCTATATGATATCGTAGATGATCATATATTTGTTATTATGTGTTTATTTATTTTTTTTTGAATTACTTGATCTTTTGTGTTTTATATTATGATGGATTGAAAACTACAAAAGAGGGTAATTTTTCATAATAAAAATAAATAAGACTAATAACTATGAAACCTTTGTAGTAAGTTCAATCATTGCCAAGTCTTATGTGCCGACAGTGGTTCGCTTCGCACGGTAATTTGCTCCCAGGCGAGACTAGCAATAATAGATTTACTACATTAATTGTTTTAGCAAGAAAATTATATTCTTTTAGTTGATTGATTGCGACTGTATTAAGTGGTCGAAGCGGCGGACCTAAAATTGACAAACTAAAAAGTGGGTTCTAGTTGGTTCGCATTAAATTGTGACCTTAAAGGGGCACGGTTTTAACCAGCTTCGGCGGCTGTCGTCCCTACGCCCGCCTGTGCGTCAATTTTAGACTTACCAAGTACACCACAACTAATACGAAGCATCTTAAGGCAATGTTGTAATTTATTCAACGCCTCAATTAAAAGATTTGATAATTTGAGCTACGAATGAGTAAATGGTTTTGTTTTGCAAATATATATGATACAAAGATGAATGCATGACATCTTTGTACATATTTTTTTGATTTCACACATCAAAATTTATTACCCTATAATTTAAGTTATATGTCACCCAACTACAAAAAGAAACACCTAAGGTTTCATCCTACATCACTAGCAGCCAAAGCTGAATGTTGATGTTCAAAGGGTGGTCATCTAAGGGTAAAATTGAGTACTTTATTGCTAGCAGCCAAAGCTGAATGCAATAAACTGACGTCAATTTACAGTTTCTTAAGTTGGTTAACTTAATTGGGCACTTTCATTACTAGCAGCCAAAGCTGATGTAATGAAACGGCGCCAAGACATAAAGAATTGGGGATGAAACATGCTTACATTTTGCAACTGATGTTGGCAATATAAATGTAAGTCCCAAGATTTCTAGGAATTGCAATTTGACATTGGCAATTGGGTGATCCCGTACCTTATTGAGCACTTTTATTACTAGCAGCCAAAGCTGATGTAATGAAACGGCGTCAATTAGGATCCTAGTTTTTCATAGAAAATTAAATGGTTATTATAAACCAATGGGTGTTTAATTTTCTTGAAAAGTTTAATTATCGAAAGTACTAACTTTTGAACTTTTTCTGTAGAAATGGCCCAACCCGGAAACTCGTCAAACATGACTTCCTGTTTCAAGATGATGCTTGAAAAGGAAAAACTGACTGGGACTAAGAATTTTAACGCTTGGTATCGCAATCTAAGGCTTGTTCTTAGGATTGCCAAACGTTATGAATGTCTTACTGAGGTTCTTCAAGAAGCTCCTCCTGCAAACTCTTCTAATGAAATACTTAGAAAGTACAATGAAACCTATGACAGGCACAATGATGCGGCCTGTCTCATGCTATCGGGGATGGATGATCAACTGGTAAAACAGTTTGAGCAATATAGCCCGAAAAACATGATTGATGAACTGACACGTATGTTTCAGAAATCACCAATGGCTGAATTGTATGATATACTTGACAACTTGGGCAAGTGTAAGCAGGATGCCGCAACACCCGTAAGTGATCATGCACTTAAAGTGAAAGGTTATCTAGACCAACTAGATGAACTTAATTGTGGGTTTGTGGAAGACGTTAAAGTTGGCCTCATCAACAAATCCCTCAATGAGGAATTATATGGTGATTTTGTGCGCAACTTTAACATGCATTGCAAGGGGAAGACATTTTCTGAATTGCATGCAATGCTTATTGAGCATGAGAAGTCCCTCCCAAAGAAAGCTCCTACACCTGCTGTTATGGCAATAAAAGGTGGTAGAGTAGCTAAGCCCGGTAAACCGAAACATGTGAACAAGAAAGGAAAAGGCAAAGCTGACAAGGGCAAGCAGATTGTGACCTATCAGCAAAAGCCGAAGAAGCAGAATCCTCCTCCCAAGAAGGATTATCCCAAGAAGGATGCGGCTGCTTGTCACCACTGTAACACTCCTGGACACTGGAAGCGTGACTGTCCATTGTTGCTTGAAGAGTGTCGCAAAAATAAGAATGCCAAGGCTGGGCAGGGCGCCAGCACTTCAGGTATTTTTATGGTTGAATTATTTTCTTTTCCTCGTAAGCAAAATGCCTGGATATATGATACAGGATGTGGTACTCACATTTGTAATACATCGCAGGGGCTTAGAGGAGCAAAGAAGCTGAACTATGGGGAATGCTACTTGTACGTGGGAAATGGAATACGTGCAGCAGTAGAAGCCATAGGGACTTTTGAGCTAGTTTTACCATCTGGTTTAATATTAGTTTTGAACAATTGTCATTACGCACCTTCTATTGTTAGAGGTGTCGTTTCAGTTTCTTTGTTATTGGATTTGGGTTTTAAGCATACTTTTAATGATAATGGAATTTCTGTTTCTTTAAATTCTGTTTTCTACTTTAATGCTATTTCATTAAATGGTGTGTTTGAAATTGACATGGATAACCATGTATCCAATAAAAATAATTCTATGTATAGCATCGGGAATAAGAGAGTCAAGTCTAACTTGGACTCGTCTTATTTATGGCACTGCCGTCTTGCCCACATAGGCAAAAATCGCATGGAAAAGCTGCAACACGATGGGCTTTTACCTAATATCAATGATGATTCAGTTGATAAATGCGAATCTTGCATATCTGGAAAGATGACAAAGAAACCTTTCCATATTAATATGGAGAAGGCTTCGGATCTACTTGGATTAATACACACGGATGTGTGTGGTCCACTTAGACATGTGTCTAAACGTGGTGCTGTCTACTTCTTGACCTTCACGGATGACTATAGTCGTTATGGTTATGTTTATTTACTTAAACATAAACATGAAGTCTTTGAGACATTCAAGGTCTTTAAAAATGAAGTAGAATTACAACTCGGAAAGAAGATTAAGGCACTTCGATCCGATCGTGGTGGTGAGTACTTAAGCCAAGAGTTTAAGGATTATCTGGGTGAGTGTGGCATTGTGCAACAACTCACTTCTCCTTATACGCCACAACAAAATGGTGTATCTGAAAGGAGAAATCGTACTTTGTTAGATATGGTACGATCCATGTTTAATCTTACAACTCTTCCCTTATCCTTTTGGGACTATGCTCTTGAAACGGCTGTTCACGTGTTAAATAGGATTCCAACTAAGAAGGTTGATAAGACTCCATATGAAGTATGGACTGGAAAAGCTCCCAACTTTTCTTACTTAAAGGTCTGGGGTTGTGAGGCGTTTGTTAAACGTGACTCACCTGACAAACTCCAACAAAGATCTGTTAAGTGTATCTTCGTAGGATACCCTAAGGAAACGAAGGGTTACTACTTTTACTTCCCACCTGAAAATAAGGTCATCGTGGCTAGGTACGGTGATTTTCTTGAAGATAATCTAATATCTCAAGAAATCAGTGGGAGGGCATATGATCTTGAAAATGATCATGAAGATACTTCACCTTCTGAAAGCACTAACACACTTCCTGTGGAACCAGAAAGTTTAGGTCCTCCACCTGAAGTTGAAGAGGTACCCGTCCGTAGATCTTCAAGATCTGCAAAGGCTCCTGAGCGTCTATGTTTAAACATAGATGATGAGGAAACTATACTGTTGGATCAAACTGATGAGCCAACTAACTATAGAGCTGCCATTATTAGTCCTGAAAAGGAAAAATGGCAGACTGCCATGGATGGGGAAATGCAATCCATGAAAGATAATCAAGTCTGGACTGAAGTAGACCTTCCACCCAATGCTAAGGTAGTTGGGTGTAAGTGGCTATTTAAGAAAAAGACTGATATGGATGGCAATGTACACACCTATAAGGCTCGTTTGGTAGCTAAAGGCTTTACCCAAACATACGGTGTTGACTATGAGGAGACCTTTTCTCCTGTGGCCGACATTAGAGCTATTAGGATTCTTATAGCCATAGCTGCCTACTATGACTATGAGATTTGGCAAATGGATGTCAAAACCGCGTTTCTGAATGGTCGCCTAGATGAAGACATCTATATGGCGCAACCTGAAGGTTTTGTAAATCCAGAATTTCCTGAGCGTGTATGCAAACTTCAAAGATCCATTTATGGATTGAAGCAAGCATCCAGGCAATGGAATAAGAAATTTGATGAGGAAATCAAGAAGTTTGGATTTACTCAAAATTTCAATGAGCCATGTGTATACCACAAAGTTAGTGGGAGTAACACTACTTTTCTTGTCCTATATGTCGATGACATATTAATCATGGGAAATCACATACCAAGCCTTAATGAAGTTAAGGAATATCTTGGTAATTGCTTTGCTATGAAGGATTTAGGAGAAGCAGCGTACATCCTTGGAATCAAGATCTATCGAGACAGATCTAAACGGTTAATCGGATTAAGCCAAAGTGCTTACATGGATAAAATATTGAAGAGATTCAATATGCAAAATTCCAAGAAGGGATATTTGCCCATGCAAGTTGATCATGGCTTAAGTAGCGAAATGTGTGCTTCTACACCTGAAGAGGTGGCATACATGCAGAAAGTTCCATATGCTTCGGCAGTAGGATCTATCATGTATGCTGTTAGATGCACAAGGCCTGATGTGGCATTCGCTCAAAATTTGACGAGTAGATATCAGCAAAATCCAGGGAGAGATCACTGGCATGCTGTTAAAAACATTCTTAAGTATTTAAGGAATACCAAAGATATGTTTTTAGTTTTCGGGGGAAATCCAGACGCAGAACTGAATGTTACAGGTTTCTGCGATGCGTCCTGGCAAACTGATAAAGATGATACGAAGTCGCAAACGGGTTATGTCTTTGTCATAAATGGAGGAGCAGTTGACTGGAAGAGTAAAAAGCAGAGCACAACGGCCATGTCTGCTACAGAAGCTGAGTACAATGCTGCATCGGATGCTGCACAAGAAGCTGTTTGGATAAGGAATTTCATTACGGATCTTGGAGTGATGCCGTCTATTGAATTACCTATAAATGTGTATTGTGACAACTCTGCTGCAATCACATTCGCCAATGAACCTGGAGTTATGAAAGGCGCCAGACACTTTAAAAGAAAGATGCACTATGTTCGTGAACAAGTCGAACTGGGTGAAATCAAAGTACTCAAAGTTCACACAGATAACAATCTGGCTGATCCTTTCACGAAGGCATTACCTAAAGATACGTTTAATCGCCATGCTCAGGGTATTGGTCTTCGTTTAGCAGATAGTTTCATGTAAATCTGTTGGATTAGTATTTCGATAGGGACGTGTAAACAATTATTATTTTAATGAAATAAAGTGCGGATAACGTTTATTATCATTATCAATATTTGTGTCCTATATTTGCATGTTTAAATCCGTGAATAATTTATTTATTCTAAATAGTCCGTTGTCAATTAATAATATGGGAATATTATTGAACTAAGACAAATGTGATGATTGGTAGAATGAACTGTAAGGCTACTCACAATGCATCGGAAAAAGTCGGTTGCCAAGATAGTTCGATCGATTTGGAGATATAGGTTGCCCACTGTGGGGCTTTGTTGCCAAATGGGTCGCCGGTGCTAAATTTGCAATATGGGTCGAGAAACCAACCGATATTTAACACACAAAACTCACACAAAATTCCAAAACATATATATATATATAGATGGGTCACCACTGTGATGAGAGAGATGAATATGGGTTGAAGAGAGAGAAATCTGAGGTGGCAGCCGGAAAGATGATGCAATATGGGTTGCCACTGTGAGGATTGGTAGAATGAAGCCTAAGGTTGAGACACCAATGTCACATGATATTCAATATTGGATAAATTGAATATAGGACTTATCCCAAATACATGATTATACTTTATGGATCATAGTCATTAAGTATATCATGAATATTTATCCTCAGACTTGAGATGACAGATAATTGCCGAGGATGTAGCTTATTTTCTGTAAGGTGGTCTAACGCTAACCGTAAAAGGTAGTTATAAGGGCTATTTTCAGAAATGATGCGAAGTTCAAGGGTTATGCTCGCAGTCAATAAGGGATTTGTTCCTTCAACTTTGTGTTGAAGTTTAATACTGCTTGGCCACTCGTAGGATTGACAAGATGTTTGCGTGCGCACGCCCAAAGTCTATCTGGAAGACGTTCAGATGTTTTGGTAATCTTGTTCAATTATGTATAAACGAGAAACTAAGTTAATTATGGAATGACAAAGATCCATATCCAAATTAACGCGGTATTAGTAACAAAAGGATAAGTATGATGATTAATTTCATCACACGTGGTTTCTGCCAGGAGAACCACAACTCGGATCGAGCTGGGGGCATTGGGAAGGTTAAGCTAGGCTGACCCATGTCATTGTTATATTAATGTTTATCCAAGTGGGAGCTGTTAGGTTTTGTGTTTAAATATTAATATATACATGTCCGGTTTCGAACCCGAGGCTCGGGATTGCACACATTAGCGTGAAAGTTTCAATGATGAATAATTAAATAATTATATATTTAATGTATTTATTTATTTATTCATTTCACCGATTAAAACACTTAACGACGGTTAGTATTTAACGGAGTTTTAACTAACGACGGTTAAAGGACTAAACGTGAAAAAAAAAGGAAAGAAGGATCTAGAATCCTTGTGGGATTGCTAGAGTCGGCCGAACATACCCTTTAGGGTTGTTTGGTCGATCGTATGGCTTGGGGAGGAAGCAAAAGAAAAACTATAAATACCATACACTTGTGTTTTAGTTTTTCTCTAATCCTTGAATCCCCTACAAGCTTAACTTCTTCTCTTCTCCTCTCCTAAGCATAGAACCGGTCGACCCTTTCTATATCCACTAGGATATTCGACCCTAGTAAAGCTTTGCTAGTGTTTGGCTTGTTGGTGATCAAGAAACTAGCTTTTCTCATTGAAACGCTATAATTACGTGTGTACAAGAACGAGTGACAAGCTTCCTTTAGCTTGTGATCTTGGTGTGATCGATCCATACATAAATCCTATTAGGGTTTATTTATTTGTTCTTGTTCAAGAGATTCCTTGTTCTTGCTAGGAATCAAAAGGTACGTGTCTTGTTTAATTTAATTAATTACATGTTCTAGTAGATCTATTCCGCTGTGTGCTTTGTGATGTTTATGTGTTTATGATTTTAATAGTTCACATATTCCAACAGAAGCTAACCTTTCAAATGATTCCATGGCGTTTTTAATGATATTTGACCAGCGTATGGGGTTGATGTTCTTGTTAGATAAATTCTGTTGAGAGAGATCATTCAACCACTGCTCAACTCTATTGCATTCAATGTTAACCTGCAGACAGAGTCAAAATTACATAACTAAAAAGTTAGTATAGTTTTTTATATATATGATCAATTAGTTGCAATGAAGATGAAAGAGATACATTCATAAACAAAATCTACTTAAACAAAGAAGATTAAAAAGTTACTACCGTATAGTTACTAGCTATCATTATATTTCATCTTCAAGGAAAGACTTGCCAATTGGTTATATATGTAATGCTTAGGGAGTGAAATTTTGTGTGCACTAACGAGTAATTTATGAAAGAATGTATTAGATTGTACCTCCTCTTTCTGGCTAAGGGGCAGTGAGCCAGCAACCAGACGATATTCTTCAAGACAAGTTAACATAGCTTTTATTGCTTGTTCTCTTGCATTTTCATCCTTGTTTTTATTTTCAACTAGACCTGATAACTACATATATGGAAGAACATGCATGGTTAAGTGTATGCATGATGTTATGTACAGGAAGTAATTAATAGCTTAAAGGTATAGTAGCGTTCTTAGACACACCTGTAAAGGATTTCTGAGTTTCCCAGAATCAGGTTCTTTAAATTCATCATTATAATGAGGCAAACCCTACTTAATTTTGTGAATAGGTTAATATTATTTTAGTATAATACATATAAAACTAAAATGCCAAGAACATTTTAGTTTTGTTATAAACAAAACAAAACAAGTACCTCACTAATTTTTTCCTTGGTTTGCTCCACCTGTATATCTTTTTCTGCTGGCATCTGTTTAATCACTTGAGCTTCACGTAGCTTGTTTAGCATCTGTTTTGTCGCTTGTTCTCTTGCAATTTCATCCTTGTTTTCATTTTCAACTGGACCTGATAACTACATAGACGAACATGCATGCTGTTAGTATGGGAAGTACCTAATAGCTTTAAGGTGGCATGTTCTTAGACACCTGTTACCTGTACAGGATTTCCGAGTTTCCCAGAAACGGCTTCTTTATATTCATCATTATAATAAGACAAAGCCTACATAATTTTGTGAATAGGATGATGCTGTTTTAGTATAATACATTGAAAACTAAAATGCAAAGAACATTTTTGTATTGTTATCATACCAAAACAAGTACCTTGGTACCATGTATTTTCTCCTTGGTTTGCTTCACCTGTATATCTTTTTCTGCCGGCATCTGTTTATTCACTTGAGGTTCATGTAGCTTGTTCAGCATCTGCTTTGTCGCTTGTTCTCTTGCATTTTCATCCTTGTTTTTATTTTCAACTGGACCTGATAACTACATAGACGAACATGCATTGTTAATTAAGTGTATGCATGCTATTATGTATGGGAAGTAATTAATAGTTTAAAGGTAGCGTGTTCTTAGATACCTGTACAGGATTTCCGGGTTTTCCAGAATCCGCTTCTTTAAATTCATCATTATGATAAGACAAAGCCTACATAATTTTGTAATTAGGTTGATGCTGTTTTAGTATATAATACATAGAAAACTAAAATGCAAAGAACATTTTTGTTTTGTTATCATAACAAAACAAGTACCTTGCTACCATGTATTTTTTTCTTGGTTTGCTCCACCTGTATATCTTTTTCTGCCAGCATCTGTTTAGTCACTTGAGCTTCACTTAACTTGTTTTTTCTTCTGTCACCTAAGACATTTTCAGAAACTCCAAAATCTTTTATCCCGCCCCGATCCGTTCTCGTTACATTAGTCTGTGTGATGAAACAATGTTGTACGTGTCACGCCTCATGCACTGTAAACCTTTTTTTTTTTTTTTTAACATTTCCAGATGATGCGACATTGTGTCCAACAGTAATGTTTGAGAATGTATATGTACATGACAACAATACGTAAAATTATAGAAGGGTTTGTGGAAGATGTAAATATAAATTTATACTAGCTATTTGTCTAAATTACTCATCTATCCTTGAAGATGCTAGTGTTCTTTTGGCATTTTTTCAGATATTATAGTTAGGTTGCACCTTGGGAAAAGACAACGTATAAAGTATAAAATATGTTTGTAACAAAGACAACGTAACTTCACTATATCGCGTAACTATATCTTTGGGGGAAAAAAATATACATGTAAATTCGTAGAGTGAACTTGCTGTGTGTTTGTCTGCTAACCTTCATTGACATGATAAGTTACACAAGAAGGTGCCATATAGTTCCTCTACCCAGAGCAATAAAACAATAAAGCACGGTGTTGTATTCATCCTTCTGTAACATTAACTAAAAGCTAAGTGGGAATTATTTCACTTACATTAGATGTACTAGCCAGCCTAAGATCAGAGAGCCTTTGATCAACTGAATCATTCGAGGAATAAGTGTTGACCACCATGTTGTCCATCGAATGAAGCTGAAACCACAAACAACAGAGAATGATGTCATAATGTATAAAAATAAGTCATTTTCCATAAATGGGCTAATTAACCGGTGATCAATACTTGCTTTTGATCCCACTGGTATAAATTTCAAAATTTAGACTTCTGTTTGTTGCTTAGTTCCCACTGGTATAAAGATGCAGGTAGAATAGATGCTCATATCACCTCTTGAGCCAAAACATTCATATGATTCTCCCCATTTTAGTTTAGATTGCATTGTTTTATTAATTCCATTTCATTGCAAGTGACAAATGATCTTATCCAAAACACAAATATGGATGTTCTCATACAAATACAACGGACAGATAAAAATGGCCTAAACACATACCTTGCTATGAGTGTCGTAGACAAAAGACTCAAGGGTGTTTCTTTGATCCTTAGTCTGCTCCACTTTTATATCTTGCTCTGCCAACATCTTTTCTATCTCTTGAACTTTACGTAGCTCATCTTTTGTTGTAGCAACATCTAAATTCTCAGAAAATGAAAGATTTGACATATGACTATTGGCTACCATCTTCTCAGAGTGAGGATTATTATTCATACATGAACGGTTATTATCTTCTAAAATCTGAAGCAACATAGTTGAAAATATAATATTTAAATGCTCTTAGATGAACTTAATCTTAAAACAGGCCGGACTAATTAATCAGTGTTCAACATTTAAATAAGAAGCAATACTTACTGATGCGGAGTCTATTTCAACAACTCCAATTTTGTTTAGCAGCACTATAAATTCGAATCTCACTTTTTCTTTACCAGAGGATTGTGACGACTCAACCACGGACTTGATTGTTTGGTCCGGTTTCACGGGCTTGCACGTTTGGTTCCCATCCACGGGTTTGCTTGACTGGTCCGGTTTCACGGGTTTGCTTGTTCGGTCCTGTTTCACAGGTTTGCCCGTTTGGTTCCCATGCACAAGTTTGCTTGTTTGGTCCGGTTTCACGGGTTTGCTTGTTTGGTCCGGTTTCACAGGTTTGCTTGTTTGATCCGGTTTCACGGGTTTGCTTGTTTGGTCCGGTTTCACGGGTTTGCTTGTTTGGTTCCTCTCCACGGGTTTGCTTGTTTGGTCATGTTTCACGGGTTTGCTTGTTTGGCTCCTCTCCACGGATTTGCCCGTTTGGTTCCTCTCCAAGGGTTTGCCCGTTTGGTTCCTGTCCATGGATTTTCCTGTTTGTTTCCCATCCACGGGGTTTTCTGTTTGCGAGTCCACGTGGTTGCAACTTCGGTCCGATTCCACGATTTCAGGGTGCTCTGGTGATGAAGGTTTGTATTGCATTGCTTTTTCGCATTGTCTGATGAAATGGACAGCACAAGTAGAAGGTAATTAAGGTGAAAAGTAGAGGTAATAATATCGACCCATTTATGTGCAAATGGTTTAAAGCTTTTTTTCTTGATGTGTCAAATGAGTTATAGGTCGAGGATGGGTCAAATGAATAGAACATTACAAGTGTTTTGTAAAAAAAACATGTAAACAACATTCTCTAACTAGAAGGTTTCGTAATTGCATGTAATAAGTTGAAATGCCGACCCCAACAATTTTGACCCGAACCCATTTTAGCCTGATACCCCGCCCACCCGTTTTGAAACTTCTGGCAAAAAGCTAAAGATTTGCAACTTAAAATCATACATGGGGTCAGTTGAAGGAAAATTTGCGTGAGTTTCATATGACATAATTCACGTTAGTACAAGTTAAATACTCTAAGTTGATTACTATCAATCTAAAACTGAAAGCATTATCAATCAGAGAATTAACTGAAACTAACCTGTTAAATATACCCATGGTATCATTAATGTGATTGGACCAGCTTATTTGGTCGAAGTTGTCGGGAGAGAGACCACTCAAATACTGTTCAACTTCCATGCATGCATTTATAAGCTGCCAGAAAGAATGAAGATAACTGCTCAAATGCTGACTAATATTATCATAAGTTCTCAAAGAATGGCCTTTGAACGCCTCGTATCATATCCCAAAATAGAAAGTTTTATCACAGCAATCTCAGAAGGAGTTGTGGTAAGATATGATACAGATATACATATTTATAAACAAAATCTTACAGCTTGTTTATATGGGGGAGTATTTGTTGGTTGTATTGGCTGTGTAATTCCCAGAAAGGGTAAAGATAATCAATGATTAAAGTACCGGATATTCACTTGAAATCGTGGTATCACTTTCCAATAGAAACTATTCGACCCTATGCCTGGGTTACACGAATATCTCTATGGGATAAGACCAAGTGAAGTTCTTATTCTAGGCACAGAGCAAGAACAAATCGTATTAAGTGTTTAGGGTTTGTGTGTTCAATCCCATGCAGTTATGATACGTCCTCTATTTATAATAAAGTTTACTCAAACCCTAGCCCATGGAATTATGTATAATTAACGGCCCATTTATTATATCATAATAGTTTCCATAATAGTAGGAGTCAGTGGTTATAACCAGCAGCAGAATCGTTTGCCTAGCAGCACAATAAATTGTGCTAGCAGCAGATTCCATTGCCCATCAGTTCAGCAGCAGCATTATTGTTCTAGCAGCAAAAACAATAAAGCTAGCAGCAGAATTGATACACTAGCAGCAGGATTGATACACAAGCAGCAGTATCAATACTAGCAGCAGCAATGAAGCTAGCAGCAGCATCATTAAAGCTAGCAGCAGGAATGATAATGCTAGCAGCAGAATGATCTGCATCAGCAGCATTATCATTCACACTATTAAACCACTTCAATTGAGTCAGGGTAAACATTGACCTGATGGGTGTACACTCCGTACCTCCAAGCCCATTACCAGGTGTGAATTAATCCCTCAAGTGTACTAAATTTTCCAACAATCCTCCCCAAATTTAGTTCACTTCCTTTGCATGAAAATTAAACACAAAACAAAACATATGCATAAATGAAAATATCTTGAAGATTGAATTCTCATCTTAGTACATTACACGTTCAAATATTCGAGAATCAGGGTGTTCTAAGAATTGAACCCTTCAACCCATTTGAATACCTGAAGATAAAATACACATACATTTTCAAACACTTAAATACTCTTGACACTATACAAGCCATGTGTCCATATCCAATTCATAAATGTTGTAAAAGCTAAAAGTCCAAAAGCTTCTTGAAGCGGCAAAACTTCAACATTTACATAGGTGGTTCATCTTTAATCATGCTCCTGCTAAGCACTTTTTCAAAGAAAAATTAACCATTGAGAAGTAAAGACTCCATCCTCCTTTTCAGCAGGTTCTGAGCATAACCTTGGGATGTAAATAAAACATGTGCTCCAGTCCACTAAATGATCAGCTTGCCACATTGAACTCAGCTCCAAAGTTTCCTCAGGAGGGAGTTGGGTGTCTTAGCATTCAGTGACTAAGTTGGACTTAAACCCATCCCTTTAGCAGACTTTAAAACCAAGTCTCTAGCCAAACCCTTCGTCAAGTGATCAGCTAAGTTCTGTTGAGATCTAACAAACTCTATAGATACCACCCCATTCATGATAAGCTCACGAATCATGCTATGCCTGACACCTAAGTGTCTAGACTTCCCATTGTACATTTGGCTATAAGCCTTTGCCAATGTAGCAGCACTATCACAACGGATAGAAATAGGTGCTATAGGTTTAGGCCACAATGGAATCTTGATGAACTCAAATAAGTACATTTTATTATCATCATTTATCCTATTTATTTGACTTGTTTTATTATATTATGTATGAGAATTGATACTTAATCGTTTACTTTTGTAATTCTCAGTTAAAAACAAGCATTTGGTGAAACTTAGCTATTATGGACTAAAAATGGAGAAAAATGATCAAGATTGGATAAGGTTGCTGAAATGAAGAAATTGAAGACCATTGCCTGACTTTGAAGAATGCATGCATGCAATTCTGTCATGCGTTGCATATGAAACTTTGGTCAACGAAGAAGAACCAACTTGTTCTACTCCAGATGCGCCGCATTATACTTCTTACATACGGCGCATCTCTATCAAGATTTCACCAGTTTCGATCCAAGATACAAGAAGACATGCGCCGCATACAGTTATGAAGATACGCTCGCATCTCAAGGCGGTGTACGAATATTCTGGAATATAATAACCTTGGACCCCACGTGAAGTTAAGTCAATGCGCCGCATCTACTTATCCTATGCGCCGCATCTTACCCTCAGACAGAAACTATAAATACCCCAAGACCAGACGAATTTAGAGAGCCCTAGTTTTAGAAGAAGACCGAAGACCAGAAAACCTAAGGCCGAATTCAGAAGAATAGGCAGCACAAGACACACCCAAACGAAGATACAAGAGCTGTAAGAAGGTCCTGCATGTGTTTAATTCATTAAGTAGTTTTGTTTCATTGTATTAGTACACTTTAATTCATCAGGATTGGTGGCTTGTGTAATGTGACAACGGAAAGGTTGCACTCCCTTAAAACTGCTTTCCCATTAATTAAAGTTTATATGTTGATGTCTTTGGTGACTTTTATTAGTGCATTGATAACCTCTGTGTCTATTAATGGCTTGTCGTATGTGACTACGGAAGATCATATTGCTCCCATGGTTATAACTAACTTGATCACTTAGGAATAACTTTTAGACATAAGTAATCATTAAGGGTTTACTCGCCGATAAGATTAGAGCCAACGAGAAAGGATTAATTACATACACTTCATATAAAACTAGCAATAAAACAAGTGACAAACTACTTAATTATCAGGACAGGTCTTCTTATTGTCTCAAGTATTTATCTGTGTACGTGCGTGCTTATCGCTGATTCGTGCTCATTAGTTTAGTTTATTATTTAATTGCAACCAAAACGTGCCAGTCTCTCAGGCTGAACCCCCTTGCGTTAGATTAGGTTGTATAATTGACTTAAGATATTAAAATACTGATTAGAATAACTAGATAATACGTTCCACTCTTAGTGATCGACACTCTACTTACCATTATATTCATACTGACCGGGTACACTGCTCGTTAAGTGTGTGTGTTATTGATAAGTCGGCTAAATATAAATTTAAAACTTGAGTAGGCATTAATACTGTTAAACCGCAACGACACATCACACACCATCAAGTTTTTGGCGCCGTTGCCGGGGAGTGAATTGTTATTATCTGTTAATTTGATTAGTATTTTAATTAGGTTTTTCTTTTTAATTTTTAGATTTTAACCGCTAACCGTGTTGTGTATTAGATTAATTGCATTCATTGTATTATTTGCATATTTTCTGTTTTCGTATGTTATTTGTTTTCTTTTATTTTTGTTGCTTTTCGTTTGTGTTTATTTTTGTCTTTATTTTTCTGTATTTTCTTGCATACTGCTACCGTTGTACTGAGCATAACCAAACGATACGGCGCATCTATTTTCATAGATACGGCGTATTGCGTTTAATTTTTATAAAATACAGCGCGTTTAATTAATTCGAATACGGCGCATCTTTCCCCAAGATACGGCGTATTCCGTTTTTAATAAGAATTTTTTTTTTCTAAGCGATAACGCCATACGACGCATCTGTTTTTACAGATACGGCGTATTTATTATTTTAATTAAAAACAGTTTTCGAATTATTAAACAGATACGACGCATCGATTTCTATCGATACGGCGTATTTTCTGAATCAAAAATCTTGTATTTTGAAACGTAACGAAAATATGGCGCATTAACTTTTGTTAATACGACGCATTTAATTTTAATAAATAAAATTGATTTTTTGATAAATTAAAACTGATACGGCGCATCCTAATTTATAAGCGGCGTATTTATTTTCTGAGTAAAAGTCTGATTAAATTTTAACGATTATAAGATACGGCGTATCCAACTTTTTGGATACGGCGCATCGTCTGCAGATTTCAGTAACTTTTATTTTTCGTATTCCATTTTCGTTGTTGATTTTCTGATATATTACTTTCTTGAACATACCCTACTGATGCTTTTGTGATAGTTTCAGGAAGTGCATGACCCGGAGTTCTACGAAGAACTTGATTACACCTTTCGACGATCCTGAACGAGCCTTTCATTCGCTTAAAAGGCTTTTCAACACAAAAAGCTTTGATATTTCAATTTCATTCGAGCTTGATTATTTTTCTGAAGAGAAAGAGGAAGAAGAAACAGAAACAATGGGCGAAAACACAACTATGGAGGAATACATGAACAGTACCCGTGCTGATTACAGTTCAGGAGTTGCTAGACCAAAGTTTGATGATAAGTCAAAGTTTGAGTTAAAGGGTCAGTTTCTCAAGGAGCTAAGAGAAAATGCTTTCAGTGGATCGGAACATGAAGATGCTAATGAACATGTTGAAAAGGTCCTCGAGATTGCAGATTTGTTTACTACAGAAGGAGTCACTGACGATCAACTCATGCTAAGAATCTTTCCAATTTCACTTAAAGGAGCTGCTAGTAAGTGGCTAAGGAATGAACCTGCCAGTTCAATCACTACATGGGAAGATTTGAAGAGCAAGTTCCTGAAAAGATATTGTCCACCTGCTAAAACTGCTAAAAAGATGGAGGTTATCAACAGTTTCAAGCAAGAGCCTGATGAAACTCTTTATCAAGCTTGGGAACGATTTAAAGACTTACTGGTGAAATGTCCTCAACACTATCTAACCCCAATGCAGGAGATAATATTGTTTTATCAAGGATTGGACGTGCCTACTAGACAAATCTTGGATGCTAAGGGAGCTGTGCCTCAAATGAGTGCAGCTAATGCTAGGAAAGCTATCCAAGAAGCTGCTGATCATTCTCAAAAATGGCACGATGGGACCTCTACTAGATCTAAGAGCAGCACTAATTTTGACGGGTTTGCTGCAATTCAAGCTCAATTGGATAAAATTAGTAGAGAGATGAAGAAGCGTGATGAAAAAGTGTATGCTGCCCAAGTTGGATGTGAAAAATGCGAAGGACCTCACTACACCAAAGATTGCCCTAATAAGAATGAAAGTGAGACGTTTGAAGAAGCATACTACACACAATTTGGACAACCATTCCGACCTTCAGGAAGATTTAGGGAAGCTACTCCGGGATTCTATCAAAAGAACAACTTCAATCCCGCTTATCAAGAAAGGAGGCAGACTTTAGATGACACTTTAAAGCAAATTATGGCCGATGCTGCTAAAAGACATGAAGAGAACACTGCTATGATCAAAGAAATCCGAGCATCAACGGACACTATTAGAAGAAATCAAGGAGCTTCGATCAAAGCATTGGAACAACAAATTGGTCAAATGAGCAAAGTTCTTCAAGAAAGGGGATACGGAAGTTTACCAAGCTCAACTGAAACCAACCCAAGAGACCATGTCAAGGCCATAAGCACCACTGAAGAAGTCACTCCTAACATTCCTTTTCCTAGAAGACTGATGAATGGTAATGATGGTGCAAGATGTAACACCCCCTAATTTGGTTTGTGGCAGCGGAAAAGTAATTAGGGTGTTACGGTGAGGATCGAGGTTTAAATTTCAGAAAACGGCCCGGAAGGGGCGTTTTGAAAGTTATATGTCATTCAAAAGAATATTTTTGATACAAAAGTGAATTATTATTGAATCCATGGATGTGAAATATGAGAAAATTTGATATTTAAGAACATATGATTTTCACCATTTTATTTATCAGAGTATAAGATGCCCGCTCCGTGTCTTGTCCTGCTCCGTTAATTACCTGAGATAAACATGCTTAAAACGTCAACACAATGGTTGGTGAGTTGTGGAGTTTAATAGAAAAGAACTTTCTTTCAATAGATTTTAAGAGGTGTACAGTGATTGTCGCAATAAATAATAGTTCTTCATTAAATAACCATTTGTGTTGAATAAAATCCACAAGTAATTCATGTATGATCTTCCAAGATCATAAGTTTCAAGTTTTTAAATGAAAATGAGCTACGTTGTTATATGCTCGAAATAAAATGTTGGGTCAACTCTTAAACGTAACGATATACCAAGCATTTTGGATTGTCTTTTGTAGAATTCACAATTAAGTCACATATGATAACAACTAAGGTTCAAGTACATGATTCATAATCATAACACATAGTAAAACTATTAATCTAGTGTCTGAAATCTATCAGTGTGGAGTGGTGTTTACTAAATACAGCTGTATCCTAATATATATGATACATTCATATATTCATAAAGTTATATTGCCCTAAGCCTCATGATACGCACCCGTTAACAATGTATCGTACAAACGACATGCATTATACCGCACAAATGATATGAATATATCCACAAACGACATGTATTATACTGCACAAACAGCATGAATTATACTGCACAAAGCAGTATGAAATGTATCGCACAAACGACATGTATTATACTGCACAAACAGCATGAATTATACCGCACAAAGCAGTATGAAATGTATCGCACAAACGACATGTATTATACTGCACAAACAGCATGAATTATACCGCACAAAGCAGTATGAAATGTATCGCACAAACGACATGTATTTTATATCGCACAAACGACATGTATTCAATGAAATTCAGTGTCATGTTATGACAAGTGGTTTAGAGTGCTTTTATCCAAGTTCAACATGTAAGGTACGCAAGTAAATTGCAAGTAAAATGAGCATATAACTCTACTAGGGAGTATATCGTAACATGTAACCAGGAGTAGTAATTCATAGAATTCTTCCCAAGTATAAAGTAATTGAAAATGATTTGAGCATGTATCTCCCCAAAAAGTTATTAAAACAAGCATTAAAAGAGTAGGGGCCACGACTCACCTTAGCCACAGCAAAGCAAAGATCACACTGACACGACTGGCATCTAGAGCATATCACAACGGTCTCATACAGCACGACGGTACACAACAGTCTAGGATCGGCACAACCATGACGAGAAAGAGATAAAGAGGAGAGGCGAAAGTGGCGGCTGTGGTGGCTGCTACGGCGGCTGTGGTGGCTGGAACTCACGGGTTGTCCTTCCAACAACTTCAAAATATCAAGAATAAAATGAGAGATGTGATGTTTTTAATGGTGGTGATGGTTATACGCGGCGGTAAAGGCGCGTAGAGGTGGTGGTGATAATTTTTGTAGCGCGTGGAGTACATGGAAATGATGAGGAGGTTAAGAGGAGCAAGTTGGTGGTGGCGGTGTAGTTGTGTGGCCGGCGGTGGTGGCCGGATGGCCGGATTTGGTCGTCGGATTTTATTAGAGAGGAGAGAGAGGTGAAAGAGAGGTGGAATAAGTGTAAGATAAAGGGTGGTAGTTAGGATAGCTTTATAGAAGAAAATTTATACACGTTCCTATTGACTATTGACTTAAACCAATGATTTGTATCTACTGTTTTGTGAGGAGAGGTGGCATGTTTTGCTATCAAAAAAAATATCTTAGGTAGGTATATGTAAGAGTAGATAAAATTTATCTTAGGTAAGTGTAGGAAATCTAGCATGGACGAATGGTGTATATATATGGTAGATTCTTGGTAGATTTTTGATGTCCTATGTATACGTGGAATGAGAAGATATAAAACATGAGGGTATGATATGTCAGGGAATATGTATGGGTTAAGATAATATGTTGCTCAAGTGGTTATAGTAGGTATAGATTGATTACATATTTTTATAAAAGAGTTTGTTTGTATCATCCGAAAGATCTATGTAATATTTCTATATCAAGAAGAAAAATAGAAGGGTAGATCGTATATAAAAGATTAAGAACCAAGTGGACACATTTTGTTTGTGAAAAAGAAATAGATCGATTTATTATGGAGTAGAATTTGCATGATCTACGTATTACATATAAGAAGAGTTTGCATACATAACTTCGTATTGTAAAATGAAGGTAAGTTGGAATTGAGTTAAATATTCAAATTGTAGAAAAGCTTTTCATTATTTGGAACGTTTGAATTTAGTGAAAATAGGGTGTCGTGGTTTATTCGTGTCTCGTAGTATGTGTCGCGAAAATGTAACGTGGTAATGTTAACAATAAGAGAAAAATTTTAATTTCCCCGTAAAAATGAGATTTTTTAATGGTAACACCAGATTATTATTAATCAATGAGATTTATCACAGTGGATTTTTACGGTATCTTACAGTATCCACCCCTAAATTTTGAACTTCGTCCCGAAGTTCAGTCTGCGATAGGTGTTGAAAAATGTGGTGTTCTAAGGTGAGGGTTTATGGAAAATGTTGTCGAGAGGTTTCTAACCGAACATCGAGGAAACGAGATATAGTTAGATTTATTCATGCTAGATGAAATAGATTCGAATGTTGGTTCAATTAATAAGCCTAAGGACTGGGAATAATGAGAATAACGATCAGGAACTGTGGGAATTTAACGGCTAGTGAACAGTGTATACTAACAGTCATGAACGGTGCCCTAAACGGCTAGTTTTGGTTCCAGCGGTTAGATTTAGCCTATAAATATTCCATTTTAATTTTCATTCTTTCACAAATTATTTTTCTCTCGTTCCACATCTCAAAAATGCCGCACTTCATAATTATGCTAGCGATTGTGTACGTTATTCTTGTGGTTATCTACTTGAGGTACGCTCCGGAAGAAGATTTCCAATATTTGGTTGTGATTTTAGCGTTTGTCATCCCGCTGATGATTGTAGCTCTTATCGTGGATATGGCGTGGGGAAAATAGATAGTAGGAAGGTTGGGATAAATAGTTGTAACTTTAGCATTATCGTTGCTAGTGTTATTGTTATGTACTAATTTCCTCGTATTCTAATAAAATTTATGTTATTTGTGCTTCCCAAAAATCCTTGTGAATTCTTAAGTTTCTAATGCTTGTACTCTTATCATAAGAATGGTGGGTAATATGTGCAGGTATTTATTTGTGGTTGGTCAAAAGTGTCATTTATAAGCAATTTATTTTGTCTCAATATTTTGCTTTTGAATGGAAATTGTTATTAGGAAATCTGAAAGATAACTGTTTCATTCATGACATGATTCTTCCTAAATTAGACATAGTTGATCAGGCTATGTATAATTTGAGGACCAAATAATGCAATGCTTGGCTCAGTCACCATGATATTTATGCTTTTTCAAGAGTTTTATATGGTTCCATTATAATGGTTCCGTCACAAAGTCAGACACCCTCTAATTATTTTCAAATGAATTATAAAGTTTTTGTTCATATTCCGAGGATAAGTCAGGAATTTCTAAAGTGCTACTAGGATATCTTTGGTATAGACTTTAAGGTTTAGGTGAGGATTTCTTACAATGTGGTAATAATCTATTGTTTGGCTTAGAAATGGTGTTGTCCAATTTTCTAAGATAAATAAAGTGTATTGTTACATAACTACTATGAATAGGGAGAATAGAATAGAAATTGAAATAGACGTGGATTATAATTATTTCGGAAATATTACAAGGTAGAGTCTTCATACTGTAGAAAGATAATTGTTACACTTAGGTTACATCCATCATACATAAGGTGAATACAAACGGAGATACAACTTAGATGGTTTTAGACTAGAGTTTATTTATCCATGACAGGAATTTATTCTCTGCTTAACATTGGTGTCATCCTTCGGCGTTGTTAAGTTCCTAAAGAGTTTTCATTCTCTTCCACGGGTCTTGTCGTTCTAATTGGTATTTCGTTTTGGGCATCGGTTCTTGTAGTGCCCCTGCTCGCCACAGCCGTAGCACACTATTTCTATTGGCTGCAAGTTTGCATCCGTGGCTCTGCAGTCCTTAGTTTTATGGCCCATTTTTCGGCACTTTCCGCATCGGTCAGGACAAGGTCCATTGTGATGCATCCGACATTGGTCACACTGGGGTAGTGTCCCGGCATAGCCCTTTCCTTTAGTGGGCACATCCACATAAGCCCTGGCGGTTTCCTGACGGCAGTTTTGCGGGTGGTGGCGGTCGTTGCGGTGTTGCTGATAGTTGTTGTGGTTGTTGTTGTTGTCGTTCTTCTTGTTGTTGTTGTTGGGGAGTGGTGGTTCCATGATCGTTTATCTTTCTCTTATGATCATTACCGTCGGAGGTAGAATTTCGTTTGATTTCTCGATCCAATAATCGTTGTGCAAGTGTGATTGCATCCTCAAGAGTCTTTGGGTTGGATGCGGTGACGTCCCCCTCGATGCTTTGGGGTAGTCCTTCCACATAGCGTTCTAGCGTCTTTTCTATGTCTGACACCATGGACGGGCATAGAAGAGATAATTCTTGAAATTTTCGGTTGTACGTCCTCAGGTCATTATTTCTCACCACTAGTTGATGAAATTCATCCTCTAGTTTCCTAACCTCCGTCCGAGGACAGTACTTCCTTAACATCTTATTTTTCAATTTCAGTCCAGGAGATTTGGAATGCTGCATCGGCACCCATGGTTTTGACAATAGCATTCCACCAAGATAGGGCATCTCCCCTTAAAGTTCCGGTAGCAAAAGTGACTTTGTTGTTCTCTGCGCAGTTGCTTCTCATGAATACAGTTTCACTACATTCAAACCACTGAGCTAACTCTGTCACTCCTTCTATACCCTTGAAGGTGGTTGGCTGACAACTCATGAAGCCTTTGTAAGTGCATTTACGCTGTGTAGATGCCTCACCTTCAGTCGTTGCTCCTATGTTATTGCTTGTGCGGGTGGCAGCATCGGCCTCGCGTGCTGCGGCGATGCCGGCATCAATCATTCTTTGGACATCCTCTGGCGTTAGTGCTGCGGTAGGGTTGGTAGTTTCGTGTCCGGTACGCACCATTTTCTATTAAGGCCATAAGGAACACGGATTTAGAATTTACATAATAGTCTTGTTAGAACGATTTGAGTAATAGAGAAGTGAGTATATGAGTTCTAACAATCCTGCCAAAACGTGAGGTTATGATTAAATTGAAGATCACAACAATTACGACATGTTTGGATACCATCGTAAGTGAGTGATCACTTCTTGGTAGAGAATTGCTAAGGAATAAACTGTTTCTTCTACAAAAAGCCGAAGTTCAGCAACTTTCTCTTCATTCATCAAGTTTTCTTCCGAAATTTTGTCTAAAAGAATTCTATGGTCATAGCCTAGTTTGTGTTGGTATGAGGAATCCTAACAATCGTAGGTAATATTATGGTAGGTCTGGATATAATCACCGTAAATATCATAATATTAATAACTTGATCGATTGTTTTACAAAGCAAACGATACAAGGTCTTTTATTAATATTAATGTTCCATGCAGCAGGTTAATATACCTCTTTCTTTCTTATTGTAAGGACTGTCATGTGGGAGTGTTTCTCAATATCTCTGACTGAAACCTCGTCAGTCCGTCCTGAAAGTCCATATTGTCGGATAAAAAGTCAGGTAGGGTGTCGTCGGCTGTGAGTGGTGTTTTGTCAATGATGTTCTGGAGTGTATCAATCTGTTCCTTATGACGCTCCAGTCGCGTCATGCTGGTGGGAGGAGTAGGTGTGTGGGTAACTGTTGTCCTGAAGCTTTCTCCAGTCTCGAGGACTCGGGCTGGAGGAGTGAAAGCAGGTGGGAAATAGTAGTGATGAAGGAGGCCTGAGAGAGTAAATTCTCTCTAGGAGTCGGCTCCCGTTGGTGGGGTGTAAATGGTTAAGTCTGGACGAGTAGTTTTAACGAGTAGCCGGGTCCAACCGACAGTGGAGGGGATGATGATAGTAGTGGTGGTAAGGTATGGTGACGTTATCCTGATCATGTCTAGGGGTGAAGTAAGGTGGAAATGGTGATATAATTGGTACCAATTGTAAGTGTATCTTCTTAATAGGTCCATTGAGGTAGCTTCAAAATGTTGTCATAAAAGATTCGGGCTCATAAAGTGCTAAAATCCTGACTTTTCTGCGCCGAGCTACCGGGGCAGGTGGAAGTGGTAGTGTAGGTAAAGAAGAATTTGGCTCAACGTATTCCCAAATTGTTTTCTTGGTGTGAATTTTGTCCAACTTCGAATGTTGTCGGAAAACCAATCAACTTTCCATTTGGATAAAGTTTAGTAGTTCTCCTAAGTTTCTGACGTAGGGGTGAGTAAGTAAGTGATGAGAGGAGTGGTAATTGAGTAAATTCCATATTAGTCTGTGGGGTTGAGATATTAATACGTAGGGATTCTCAGTATCCGGAGTGATATGATGAGTAGGTGATGTACGAGTAGTACGGTGGGTAAGTTTGATATTATCAGCTGGTTTGGAAGACATGGTACCGAAGTAGCCGAAAATAATAATTATAAGGAATTCGTACGTTAAGGGTGTAACAGTAAGTGTGAATTAATACAGTGTGTAACATGTGAAGAGTAATTATCAAGCATGTAAAGATTAGTTCAAAATAATCTTAATAGGTAATGTATTGAGCACGGCAGTCTGCAGACACGGAGGGCGTAAAATGGTATGGTGTAAAATCATTTATTTTGAATGTGTGGTTATAGTTCGATGTTTGAAAACATTTGGTTCTCTATAATCATAGGCTCTGATACCAATCTGTAACACCCCCTAATTTGGTTTGTGGCAGCGGAAAAGTAATTAGGGTGTTACGGTGAGGATCGAGGTTTAAATTTCAGAAAACGGCCCGGAAGGGGCGTTTTGAAAGTTATATGTCATTCAAAAGAATATTTTTGATACAAAAGTGAATTATTCGATTTGAAAATCCCATGAGAAAATGTGATAATTTGAAAAGAATGACATATTTGATTTTACACCATTTTATTTATCAGAGTATAAGATGCCCGCTCCGTGTCTTGTCCTGCTCCGTTAATTACCTGAGATAAACATGCTTAAAACGTCAACACAATGGTTGGTGAGTTGGTGGAGTTTAATAGAAAAGAACTTTCTTTCAATAGATTTTAAGAGGTGTACAGTGATTGTCGCAATAAATAATAGTTCTTCATTAAATAACCATTTGTGTTGAATAAAATCCACAAGTAATTCATGTATGATCTTCCAAAATCATAAGTTTCAAGTTTTTAAATGAAAATGAGCTACGTTGTTATATGCTCGAAATAAAATGTTGGGTCAACTCTTAAACGTAACGATATACCAAGCATTTTGGATTGTCTTTTGTAGAATTCACAATTAAGTCACATATGATAACAACTAAGGTTCAAGTACATGATTCATAATCATAACACATAGTGAAAACATTAATCTAGTGTCTGAAATCTATCAGTGTGGAGTGGTGTTTACTAAATACAGCTGTATCCTAATATATATGATACATTCATATATTCATAAAGTTATATTGCCCTAAGCCTCATGATACGCACCCGTTAACAATGTATCGTACAAACGACATGCATTATACCGCACAAATGATATGAATATATCGCACAAACGACATGTATTATACTGCACAAACAGCATGAATTATACTGCACAAAGCAGTATGAAATGTATCGCACAAACGACATGTATTATACTGCACAAACAGCATGAATTATACCGCACAAAGCAGTATGAAATGTATCGCACAAACGACATGTATTATACTGCACAAACAGCATGAATTATACCGCACAAAGCAGTATGAAATGTATCGCACAAACGACATGTATTTTATATCGCACAAACGACATGTATTCAATGAAAATCAGTGTCATGTTATGACAAGTGGTTTAGAGTGCTTTTATCCAAGTTCAGCATGTAAGGTACGCAAGTAAATTGCAAGTAAAATGAGCATATAACTCTACTAGGGAGTATATCGTAACATGTAACCAGGAGTAGTAATTCATAGAATTCTTCCCAAGTATAAAGTAATTGAAAATCATTTGAGCATGTATCTCCCCCAAAAAGTTATTAAAACAAGCATTAAAAGAGTAGGGGCCACGACTCACCTTATCCACAGCAAAGCAAAGATCACACTGACACGACTGGCATCTAGAGCATATCACAACGGTCTCATACAGCACGACGGTACACAACAGTCTAGGATCGGCACAACCATGACGAGAAAGAGATAAAGAGGAGAGGCGAAAGTGGCGGCTGTGGTGGCTGCTACGGCGGCTGTGGTGGCTGGAACTCACGGGTTGTCCTTCCAACAACTTCAAAATATCAAGAATAAAATGAGAGATGTGATGTTTTTAATGGTGGTGATGGTTATACGCAGCGGTAAAGGCGCGTAGAGGTGGTGGTGATAATTTTTGTAGCGCGTGGAGTACATGGAAATGATGAGGAGGTTAAGAGGAGCAAGTTGGTGGTGGCGGTGTAGTTGTGTGGCCGGCGGTGGTGGCCGGATGGCCGGATTTGGTCGTCGGATTTTATTAGAGAGGAGAGAGAGGTGAAAGAGAGGTGGAATGAGTGTAAGATAAAGGGTGGTAGTTAGGATAGCTTTATAGAAGAAAATTTATACACGTTCCTATTGACTATTGACTTAAACCAATGATTTGTATCTACTGTTTTGTGAGGAGAGGTGGCATGTTTTGCTATCAAAAAAAATATCTTAGGTAGGTATATGTAAGAGTAGATAAAATTTATCTTAGGTAGGTGTAGGAAATCTAGCATGGACGAATGGTGTATATATATGGTAGATTCTTGGTAGATTTTTGATGTCCTATGTATACGTGGAATGAGAAGATATAAAACATGAGGGTATGATATGTCAGGGAATATGTATGGGTTAAGATAATATGTTGCTCAAGTGGTTATAGTAGGTATAGATTGATTACATATTTTTATAAAAGAGTTGGTTTGTATCATCCGAAAGATCTATGTAATATTTCTATATCAAGAAGAAAAATAAAAGGGTAGATCGTATATAAAAGATATAGAACCAAGTGGACACATTTTGTTTGTGAAAAAGAAATAGATCGATTTATTATGGAGTAGAATTTGCATGATCTACGTATTACATATAAGAAGAGTTTGCATACATAACTTCGTATTGTAAAATGAAGGTAAGTTGGAATTGAGTTAAATATTCAAATTGTAGAAAAGCTTTTCATTATTTGGAACGTTTGAATTTAGTGAAAATAGGGTGTCGTGGTTTATTCGTGTCTCGTAGTATGTGTCGCGAAAATGTAACGTGGTAATGTTAACAATAAGAGAAAAATTTTAATTTCCCCGTAAAAATGGGATTTGTTAAATGGTAACACCAGATTATTATTAGTCAATGAGATTTATCACAGTGGATTTTTACGGTATCTTACACAAGACCCGAATTTTTCTTTAATTCTTCAATCAGTTTAAGGAGGTTACTCAAAGAGAAGACAAAGATTGAAGAAGAGATCAAGGCTACAATGAAAGAAGAGAGCTCTGCAACCGACTTACATGCCTTGCCTCATAAAGAAAAGGACCCAGGAAGTTTTACTTTACCTTGTTCAATTAATGATATATCTTTCAATAATGTGTTAGCTGACTTAGGAGCTAGCATTAGTGTAATGCCCCTTAAGACATTCACTACCCTAGGACTAGGAAAATTAGCACCAACTAAGTTGCTTATTGAATTGGCTGATAAAACGGTAAAACGACCTGAAGGGATTGCTAATAATGTACTAGTTAAGATTGAGAAGTTTTTTTTCCCTGTAGACTTTGTTATATTAGATATGCCTGAGGATGTTAAGATTCCTTTAATCCTTGGAAGACCTTTCTTGTCTACCGCCCATACTAAGATTGATGTGTTTAAAAGAAATATCTCATTAAGGGTAGGGAATAATAAACTAGCACTACTAGAAAAAGGTCTATCCTTGACTCGCATTTTATGACGCACACTACAAGATGACGCGCAAATAGCAAAGTCATAAAATAAGAGTCATAACGGGTAAATTTTTTATTGGGGATGACTCGTTTTCAAAAGCGTCATAACATAGGGTCATAATCAGTTAAAATTTAGCCTGCTAGATGACGCTCGTTTTGCTTCGTCCTAAATAGGGGTCATCTATGTTTTTTTTCCCCATCTGCTTCATCAAAATCCATTGTTTTTTTTTTTTTGCCAAAACACTTCCCTCTCAAACTCTCAAAACCTTATCAAACCCCTCTCAAAACTCTCAAAACACTCCCGCCAACCACCGCAGAAATCATCACCACCAACCACCACGGACGTCTATCACCACCACCAACCACCAACCACCACGGACGTCTATCAGGTACCACCATCCGGTTACGATTTGATACGATTTTTCATGGATTTTTTATAGAATCTTTTTATACTTTCATTTGGTATTTTTATAGATAATCATCGTTTTTATATATATCCGGAGTTAGATTTTGTTAGTTTTATATATCTTTTTAGATCTGATTTTTTATAGTTTCTATATATGTTTTTTTTATAGATCTGGGTTAATTATCGTTTTTATATATATCCTAGTTTTTTTCACTTGCAGCCTCAAACACTAATTCCTCCAAAATAGATCTGGTGTTTTGACTCATCCATCTTCTTCACGAATTTTTCAAAGTCGAGCACTAATCAGGTATGTAACCATCATCAAACATTAGTTTTATTATCAACTCGGAGTTCTTGGGGCTAATTCCATATGTTAATTAAACCTCAAACTTAGTTGTAATATCCTTGTGTCTACATCTTGTATCTTGAACTAAAATTGACAAGTTTAAGACTTTAAATGGGTATAAGTGAGAGTTTTATTTTTGTTTGGTTTGTAGTTTGATAATGAATAGGTACTATCTACAAATGATGGTGCTAAAATTCTCAAGATGTTAGACGTTGAGCATCCAGTTGCCAAGGTGATCCATGAAAATTTGTACCTAGTGTCCTTCTGTTTATGCTCTATTTCTTTGATTCTTGCTTGTTGTCTTAGTATGTTGGTTTTATTGTAACTTGTGGTCATATAGGTTCTTGTAGAGTTGGCTGAGCTTCAAGATAGAGAAGTAGGAGATGGCACAACTTCTGTAGTCCGAGTTACTCAAGGTATTACTTTCAAGTGCATACATATTTGTTTTGTTTCGTGTCTGATGAATTGAATGGTACCATTGAAGTGAATGTACTATTTGTGACGAGTTATGTAACTGACTTAAAGCATGATACCAATGAAATGAATGTAGTGTTTGTAACAGAAGTGTTTCTAGGAAATTGATGTGTGTATGGTTTTCATGCAGAACTGAAACCTCATCAGCTATATGGAAAGTATACATGGAAAATAGTCAAAATTTCACAGATAAAGAAGAGAGAACTTCGTACTAATGAGTTTGAGGTTGGTGGCTACAAATGGTATGCTATCTCTATTATTGGTTGTAAAATTTGAGGCACTGAGCAATCATACCTCTCCCACATCCTTACACTCATTTATATTAGTAACATACACACTTTGGTCTAGAAGTATTAGCTATAAAATTTCAGGCCTTGAGGATCGTTAGACGCATTTATATTAGTGACATACATATTTTTGTATAGTAGTATTTGGTTGTAAAATTTGAGGCCGTGAGCAGTCACACCTCTTGCACATCTGACATACATATTTTTGTGGTGAGGGAATGGATATGATGAATGTAGTTTGTTTCGCGCTGACAATTTGACTCAAAAACTAATATTTGAGTTTATTATTGACTTGCGTATATTACTTAGGCTCTAAATATTGTGGTCGCACCTCTTGTACATGTTAGGGAGTGAATGTAGTTTGTTTCTTACTAACAATCTGAGGACCTAAATATTGTGGTTGCACCTCTCCTGCACTGTCCGTACATGCATAATTAGTTTTATTGAAGAGAAGTTATGTTAATTTTGTTTTGTTAAGCTATAAAACATTGGTTAAGGTTTAGGTATAAGCTTATGGTAATGCTAATAGAATGTATATGGTTTATCTTAAGCTATTGGTCGAAATTTTAGAAATTGAGGGAAGAAATTCGTTGCTTACACATCTAAAGTGACGAGTAATACTTCGGTTGAGGGAAACCAGAAAAGTACTTTGTGCGGTTAGCAATATTCAATTGACTGTAGGTGGTGATTGTTTTTGATGGATTAAGGATATACTCCACTAGATTTGCACTCGTGTTATGCATGTGTCTGTGTGTCTGTTAGTGTCGTGATTTCGTAGCACTCTCAAGATATGTTCACTTTAGATAATTATGGAATGTGATTTGAGACTTCCTGTTGAAACACTAGAATGTTGAATGTGATGGGAACCGGGATTCTAGTTTGTTTTCCTAACATATTTGTTTAGATATATCGATTTGTATTAATGTTATAGATTAGCTATGGCACATGGAAATATTTATGATTTTTAACTAAAATAAAAACTATTGAGCTATATACGGTCCTATTAAAGTGTGGCCGTAGGCTAGTTCTGAATCTAATCTTTGTGTTTTTAAGTACCGGGACTGAAGCCAAGAACTTTCAAACTTGGTGCCCTGACTGAATAAAATGTCTATAATTGATTGTGATTTACATAGAAATGATCTTCTGTGCACTGACGTATGGTGTGGTTTGTAGGTGTTGGGAATTATGATACGTATCAAGAGTAGACAACTTAGGTCTGGTAGTTTATCTAAGTTAGGTCTGTTTGTGTTATTAGGTCTGGTAATGTAATGTTAAGTCTGGTAGCACATTTAAGTCTGGTTGACTTATAAAGTTAAGTCTGGTCGTGAAGATAGGAAAGTCTGTTAGAGTTATGTTAGGAAAAGATACAATGCGTGTATGTATCTTTATAGAAGATTTGTGTATATCTTCTGTGTCGTCTAGGGTTTCCTTGTGTTATAAAAGGATCCCTAAAGATTGTTAGTTCGTGTGTGAGTTGTACGAATTCATTATAGTGAATATCAATATACGAAGTTAGTGATATCCCTGCTTGTGTTCTTAATTGTTCTTGTTAAGATTCCGCATTAACAATAACAATCACTTAGGGTTTCTCACTTAGATTGGTTCGGATTTATCCTAACCATCTACTAGGTATCCAAGACTACTTAGTGATCCATATACAATTTGTGGACCAACAAGTGGTATCAGAGCAAGGGAGAGACTCTGAATTCGAAGAACACTAAATCTCAAAAACCTAATTCTCACTCAAATCACCCTACAACATGTCTGAATTCGATAAGCCTGTTTTCACTGAAACTTTCTCAATCCATAACAGTGAGGATGAGAAATCAAACCATGAAGATGAAGGAAAAACCGATACCAGTAACTCCCAATCACAACAACAACCCATTCCTTCTTCCACAACCACAATCTCAAACATAAAACTTCCATTACTGAAGAGAGAAGAGTATGATATATGGGCCATGGAGATGGAACATTATCTGGAATACATTGATAGCGATGTATGGAAGGTGATTCAAAAGGGAAATTCTAAGAAGAGAATTTCACAAGGGAATGATGGGCAGCTCAGAATAATGCCACCAGTATCTGCTGAGGAGATTAGGGCTGTGGAGAAGGAAAAGAAGGCCAGAACCTTGCTTCTTATGGCTATTCCTAAGGAGCATCTACAAAGGTTTCATGGCATTCTTGATGCTAAGGAGATGTGGGAAGCTATCAAGAAACGATTTGGAGGTAATGCTAACTCCAAAAAGATGCAAAAGGTTGTTCTTAAACAGCAATTTGAAACATTCAGTGTTTCAAAGACTGAAGGTTTGGAGAAGGGCTATGACAGATTTCAACATCTGTTAACACAACTGGAAGTTCATGGTGCAGCAGTCTCGAATGAGGATGCAAATCACAAATTCCTTAGATCTTTACCATCAGAATGGGGCAATGTATCTGTGGCGATGAGGATTAAGGAGGAAGTAGATTCTATGACACCTGATGACCTATACAATAATCTCAGGATGTTTGAAAGGGACATCAGTAACAACACTCAGGCTTCAACCAGTTCATCAAATGTTGCTTTTGTGTCTCAAAACAAAAGCAGTACTTACAAGGTTAGATCTGGTGGTGTTAGGTCTGGTAACTATGAAACTCCTTCAAGTGAAAGGTCTGCTTCAAGTTTTACTGATGAGGTGATACATTCTTTCTTTGCCAATCAAACGGAAGATGAAAGCTTTATTAGTGAAGACCTTGAACAGATTAATGATGCTGAAGTTGAGGAGATGGACATAAAATGGCACATTGCCATGGTTGCTTTAAGGGTCAAACGATTTCAGAAGCAATATGGTAGGACTATCAACTTCAACAACAAATCACCAGTGGGATACACAAAGAGGACTGTTGAATGCTACAACTGTCACAAGCATGGACATTTTTCAAGAGATTGTCCAGAGAAGAAGCCTGCTGATGGAAGAAGAGATGATGATGAGAAGGTGGAAAAGAATCAGATGAGCCTGCTGACAATGGAAGCTGGAGGAGTCAATTGGGGTGAGCATCCAAGAGTAAATGAGGAGTCTGATCATGCTCTCATGGCCATTGGTAATGAGGTATCATTATGCTCTAAATTATGTACTGACTCATATAATCATGTTAAGGCTTTGTGTGATGAGCAGCAAGAACAAATAGGTGATCTAGAAGTAAATTTATTAGCACATAAAAATGCTGTAAAAACTTTAGAGGCACAAAAGGTCACCCTTCAAAACCAACATGCTGCTTTAAATGAAAAACTATACTTTCAAGCTAATAAGATATATGAACAAGATGAGAAGCTTAAAAGGTATAGACAATTAGGGCTTAAAATTCAGAAGGAAAGGGATGAGCTGAGAAAAAGGGTAGATCAATGGAACAATTCAAATAATAACCTGTTTAAGTGTTGGGATTCTCAAATTAAGTCAAATAAAAAATGTGGCTTAGGATATGAGGAAAATGAGAATAGGGCTATATTTAAGAATAGAGAAGAGGACTATGCTGATAAGCCCTTGTATAATAGGTTTGTTAAGACTGGTGACTTTAAGGGAGTACCACCACCTTTGAGTGATGACTATACTCCTCTTGAAAAAGAAGAGTTGGATGATTCACTCTTTGTGTATGGTAAGAAAGGTCCTCAAGTGCCTGAACCAACTACCTCAGAGGACAAATCCAGTAGATATTCTTCTTGTCAATCCAATGACTCTGAAGGATCTATTGATGGTTCCTCTGATCACTCTAAGTCTGAGTCAAACAATAAGGAAAAAGAAATTCCTGAACCTAAGGTTATTGAGAAGTGTGAACCTGTTGTTGCTAAACCTGTAGTGACTAAACAAAAGGCTGAGACAGTTAAACCTAGTTGTGTCAAACACATAAAAACTCCTAGGGAATCTGTTAAATTGAATGAGTCACCTAGAAGCAATAGTGTTCACAGAGAAAGTAGGAGTAGTTATACTTATGCTCCTAAAAGATGCTTTGTGTGTGGAAGTTTGAGTCATTTAATAAGAGATTGTGACTTCCATGAAAAGAGAATGAAAAGAGAGGCTGAGCAAAAGAGAATGAATGTTAATAAGGTTCAAGGTTTAAATAAACCAGTTTGGAATAATGCTAGTAGAGTTAATCATGCTAACCAGTTTGTTCCCAGACCTGTTCAACTAAATAACACTACCAGACCTAACTCTTTTGTTAATTCTGGTAGACCAAATTTTGGGTCTGGCTACAGAAATTTTAATGTGAATAGGCAAAATGTTAACTTTATGAGGCCTAAAGTGAATACTGGTTATGTTAACTCTGTGAGACCTAATGTGAACACTGGTTTTGTAAGACCCAAGCAACCTTTTCAAAAACCTCAGGTGAATGCAAATTTTCAAAGAAATAATTTTTACAAAACTCATTCACCTGTGAGAAGACAAGTTGGAAAGCAAACAGCAAAACCTTTAAAGGGAAATGGGGATTCTGCTGTTAAGACCTCAGCATGTATGTCTTGGGATTCAAACAAAAATAAATCCATGTATAAATCCCAAAACAACAGTGGATCAGGTTCAATTAAGAAATTTAAGCATATTGATCCACAAGGCGGACCCAAGCCTACTCAGGCCTGGGTTCCTAAGAGAAACTAATTTCTCTTCTTTTTGTGCAGGATCATCCACTATGCTATATGGAAGATAGAGGAATACTTGACAGTGGATGCTCTGGGCACATGACTGGTAACAAGAACTATCTTAATGATTTTCATGAATTCGAGGGAGGTTCTGTTACTTTTGGAGGAAGCAAGGGACAGATAACTGGTAAAGGAAGAATTATTGTGGGCAACATAGAATTTGACAATGTATCTTTTGTGAAAGAACTTGGGCAGTTCAACCTTTTCTCAATATCACAGATTTGTGATACTTAGCATAAGGTGCTTTTTACTGAAACTGATTGTCTTGTGTTGACTCCGGACTTTAAGATGCCTGAAGAACATCAAATTCTTCTTAAAGTTCCCAGACAACACAAAATGTACAGTTTTGATATGAAAGCATCTAATCCTGCAAAAGGTGCTACCTGTTTAATTGCAAAAGCTACATTGGATGAATCTAAGTTGTGGCACAGAAGGTTAGGTCATGTGAATTTCAAAAACATGAATAAACTTGTGAAGAATAACCTTGTGAGAGGTTTGCCTTCAAAATTATTTAAAAATGATCATACTTGTGTGGCTTGCAACAAGGGAAAACAACATAGGGCATCCTGTAAGGTTAAATTAGAAAGATTAATCACTGAACCTTTGCATACGTTACATATGGATCTTTTTGGCCCTACATCTGTCCATAGTATTAATCATGCATGCTATTGCCTTGTCATTACAGATGATTGTACTAGATACTGTTGGGTGTTCTTTATGTCTAGGAAGGATGAAGCTACCCCTTTGATTCAAAATTTTATTAGACAGATTGAAAACCTTATTGATAAACGAGTTAAAATCATTAGGAGTGATAATGGCACTGAGTTTAAAAACAAGAGCATGCTAGATTTTTGTGGTAATAAAGGAATTAAGCAACAATTCAGTAATGCAAGAACTCCTCAGCAAAATGGAGTTGCAGAGAGAATGAACAGGACACTTATTGAGGCAGCTAGGACTATGCTAGCAGATTCACTTTTACCTACTACATTTTGGGCTGAAGCAGTCAGCAATGCCTGCTACATCTTTAATAGGGTTAGAGTGACCAAGCCTCAAAATAAAACGCCTTATGAGCTTATGTTTGGCCATAAACCAGTTGTTAGCCATATAAGACCTTTTGGGTGTCATGTTACCATTCTTGATACTTTAAGTGTTCTTGGAAAATTTGAAGGAAAGTCTGATGAAGGGTTTTTACTTGGGTATGCATTAAACAGTAAAGCCTTTAGGGTTTACAATCTAGTATCCAAGAAAGTAGAAGAAAATCTGCATGTAAACTTTCTTGAGGAAAAACCCAATGTCAAGGGAATTGGTCATAGGTGGATGTTTGATATTGATTATTTGACTGATTCTATGAATTATATTCCTGTCTCCAAGGAGAATCAAATTAACCCTATTGCAGGTACCCAAGAAGTTACTAACATTGCAGGTACCAAAGATTCTTCAAATTCAGAGAACATTGATGATGTGGCTGAGCTTGTTGTAATTCCATCTACAGAGAACAAGTCTGATGCAGCTGAAGCAGTAATTAAGGATTCTTCCACTCAGAAAATAGATTCTAAAGTTAAGTCTGGCAAAGTCATATCCCCTAACATTACCAGTACTTCACATTTTAAGTTTGGTAGTGGTGTTCTACCAGACCTTTCTTCAAATACTGCCTGTGCTGATTCTGAGATGCCAGAACTTGAAGTATTTCCTAATCCTAATGAAGGTGTTTTTGATGGGGCTTCCTATGATGAAGGAGGAATTATTACTGATTTCAACAACTTACCCACTGAAGTGGAGGTAAGTCCAACTCCCACTCTCAGAATTCACACCATTCATCCCAAGAGTCAAATAATTGGTAACCCCAAGTCTGCTGTTCAAACAAGAAGTAGAGTGCAACATCAGTCTGATTCTCTTGCACTCATTAGCCTGATTAAGCAACAACAAAGGGTCAACCATAAGGACCAGCAACATTGCTTATTTGCTTGCTTTCTTTCTCAAAGTGAACCCACTACAGTTTCTGAAGCTTTAGGGGAGGAAAGTTGGGTAGAAGCCATGCAAGAAGAGTTGTTGCAGTTCAAGCTACAGAAAGTATGGGTTCTTGTAGACCTACCTAATGGAGCTAAAGTTATTGGTACAAAATGGGTCTGCAAGGTTGGTAGCTCAAGGATACAAACAGGAGGAGGGCATAGATTATGATGAGGTTTTTGCTCCTGTAGCAAGGATTGAAGCTATCAGGTTATTTTTGGCCTATGCATCATACATGGGATTCAAGGTATATCAGATGGATGTCAAAAGTGCTTTCCTTTATGGCACTATTGAAGAAGATGTGTATGTACATCAACCTCCTGGCTTTGAGGATCCTGCTAACCCCAATCAAGTGTATAAGGTTATTAAAGCTCTATATGGTCTTCATCAGGCTCCTAGAGCTTGGTATGAAACTCTTTCACAGTTTCTTGAAGAACATGGATACATCAGGGGTGTAATTGACAAGACTTTATTTATCAAGAGAGATCAGAAGGATATTATTCTTGTCCAAATTTATGTGGATGATATCATTTTTGGATCAACAAGAAAGTCTTGGTGTGATGAATTTGAAGGTTTAATGAAGAGCAGGTTTGAAATGAGCTCAATGGGAGAACTTACATTTTTCTTGGGACTGCAAGTTAGCAAAAGGATGATGGACTTTTTATTTCTCAAGACAAGTATGTTGCAGAAATTTTGAAAAAGTTTGAATTCTCAAATGTGAAGGCAGCAGTCACTCCCATGGAGAACAAAGTGCCTTTAACAAAGGATGAAGATGCTGCTGATGTGAATGTGCATCTTTACAGATCCATGATAGGTTCCCTCATGTATCTTACTGCTTCTAGACCTGATATTATGTATGCAGTTTGTGTTTGTTCACGCTTTCAGGTTCAACCAAAGACTTCACATCTTCATGCTGTGAAGAGAATCTTTAGGTACTTAAAGGGCAAACCAAATTTGGGCCTTTGGTATCCTAAGGAGTCAACTTTTGATCTGACAGCTTATTCAGACAGTGACTATGCTGGTGCAAGTCTGGATAGGAAATCAACAACAGGAGGCTGTCAGTTCCTTGGAAGGAGGTTAATATCTTGGCAATGCAAGAAGCAGACGATTGTGGCAAATTCAACTACTGAGGCTGAGTATGTAGCAGCTGCTCATTGCTGTGGACAAGTTTTGTGGATTCAGAATCAGATGCTGGACTATGATTTGAATTTTATGAATACTGTTATCCACATAGATAATAAGAGTACTATCTGTATTGTTAAGAATCCAGTATATCACTCTAAAACTAAGCATATAGAAATAAGGCATCACTTCATTAGGGATTGCTTTGAAAAGAAGTTGATTAGAGTGGAGAAAATACATACAGATTTTAATGTTGCTGACCTGTTAACTAAGGCATTTGATGGTCCTAGATTCAATTATCTGGTAGTTAACATTGGTATGATGAACCCCTAGTTTAAGTTAAGGGGAGGTTTGGCCTAAGGGGAGGTCAAACTGTGAAGTATGTAAAGTATGAATACTTACCAGCATTTAGGTTACCTTTAAGTCTTGTAGTTTTGATTTTAGTTCTGTTAGTGATAAAAAAAAAAAAAAAAAAAAAAAAAAAAAAAAAAATTGGTTTGTTTTATCTATGTCTTTTATTTCTTTTATAGGCAATGCTGGATTAAGTATATTTTCACAAGTTGTTAAGTGAGACTATTGGAACTTCTCACTTGGTGGAGGTGCTTTGCACTAACACATCAAAAGGTTATCAGTCCACCTTGTCTCATCAACATAAGGACTGGCTAATCCTGAGCAAACGGCTAACAGGTAAAGATTGCTCAAATCCGTTTATGGCTGACAATTTGCCAAAAATTGTATGGTATTCAACTCACCATATCTAAGATAAGTGAAGAGTTGGCTAGCCCACAAGGTTATGGCTTGTGGTAAAGGCTGTGGAAAACCATAAATGGTAATCAATTCACCATGATGAGGTGCTTTTCCATCAAAGAATTGACTAGTCCAGAAGCAAACGGCTTTTGGTAAAGACTTAACAAATCCGTTGATAAGCTGATGATTTGCTTAAAATCATATGGTTATCAGTGTACCATGGTCTTACACACCAAAACATTTGGCTACTCCAGTAGTGATGGCTATTGGTAAAGAGACATCAAATCCATTAAATTTCAATGATTCACCTCTCACAGGAGTTAACACACCTGGAAGTGATGAGAATAGATATGAAACTTAATATGAATTGATGTACATATAGTCAATGTTGCTGCAAAGACCATATCAGAGGAGCTTATCAAGATTCAAGCTGCTAGAAAGGAACAAGACCTAAATACAGTTCAAAGTGTTCAAGATTCAATCCTCAGAAGGCTTAGTCAGAAGAACTTGAAGTTCATGGAGCATGAAGATCAAGTTAGGGGAGGATTGTTGGGAATTATGATACGTATCAAGAGCAGACAACTTAGGTCTGGTAGTTTATCTAAGTTAGGTCTGTTTGTGTTATTAGGTCTGGTAATGTAATGTTAAGTCTGGTAGCACATTTAGGTCTGGTTGACTTATAAAGTTAAGTCTGGTCGTGAAGATAGGAAAGTCTGTTAGAGTTATGTTAGGAAAAGATACAATGCGTGTATGTATCTTTATAGAAGATTTGTGTATATCTTCTGTGTCGTCTAGGGTTTCCTTGTGTTATAAAAGGATCCCTAAAGATTGTTAGTTCGTGTGTGAGTTGTACGAATTCATTATAGTGAATATCAATATACGAAGTTAGTGATATCCCTGCTTGTGTTCTTAATTGTTCTTGTTAAGATTCCGCATTAACAATAACAATCACTTAGGGTTTCTCACTTAGATTGGTTCGGATTTATCCTAACCATCTACTAGGTATCCAAGACTACTTAGTGATCCATATACAATTTGTGGACCAACAGTGTGGTTTGTAGGCTGGTTCTCTTGGACTAAAGCTCATCCGTTGGAGGAGAGAGCATTACCGTCTTTCTTTAATGGAAAATCAGAGAAGCGTACTCCTGAGATCTACATGGATATACGGAACTCTATTATGAAAAGATTTCACGCAGATCCTAATACGCAATTAGAGGAAAAAGATCTTTCTGATATATCAGTCGGAGAATTGGATGCTAGGAAAGAGGTGATGGAGTTTTTAGACTATTGGGGATTAATTAATTACCATCCTTTACCTGAGGCAGATGTTGCCAACTCAGTGGTTGATGCTGAAGAAGCTGCAAAAGTAAATTCATTAATCCAAAAATTGTACGAGTTTGAGGTGGAACAGTTGACCTCACCAGCTGCTCCCAGGAGTAGTTTTGTAACGCCTGCAGTTCCATCGCGGTTGCCAGAGTCCGTAATAACTGATGAATCGTTGCAGCCTGATGGACCATCTGTCGAGTATCACTGCAATTCATGTGCAGCTGATTGCTCTCGTAAGCGTTACCACTGTCAGAAGCAGGTCAGTTGTTTCTTGGAGTTCTTTATTTCCAAATTAGTGATAATTTTGCCATGACAGTTTTTGCTTGCTTCCTAAAATTGCTGTGTTACTAACACCACTTTACCAAAAAATACCTACTGATTTGCCCATCCGTTGCTTTCTAACATGTCGAAAAGAAGTAGATCAGTACAATGTCATATACAAAGGGGAATGAGTGTAAGGATGTGGGAGAGGTGTGATTGCTAACGTGAAGGCGAGCAGATTGACAGAGGACTGCTTAAAGAAGGAAAATGACAGAGTCGATCACTATTTGCACTCTAGCAGTCGGTCCAAGCTCATAGAGTTTAGTCTTTCTGATATGTGTACAGAGTTGCAAATGTATGAAGTACACAGAATTTTGAGTTCACGCCAGCCTTTTTTTGTTTTAGTTGTGGTTCAAGTGTTTAACCACTTCTTATGTTGTCATACTTGAATTAACCTCATTGTTTTGATATATATATATATATATATATATATATATATATTATATATATATATATATATATATATATATATATGTGTGTGTGTGTGTATATAAAATTAGGAACTGAAAAAAATTAATTTTAAAAAAAAAATTAGGTTATGACTCGCAAAAAGGAGAGTCATAAAACGTGGGTCATAAATGAGCGTCATAGTGACGCACAAATGCGAGTCATGAAGCTTTATGACTGGTCCATCCTTGACTCGCATTTGCGCGTCATAAAGCCTCTTCTTGACTCGCATTTGGAGTCAAGAATAGTTGTTTTTCTAGTAGTGTAGTCTATAAGTGCCAAGATCCTGTTAAAAGCATAATTAGAGGCATCTATGTGCTAGGATTAAGAGAGCGTATGGACCTCGATCTTGAAGCTAGGCTCATGGGAGAAACATTGATTCAAAACAACTCAACTAATCCTAATCATGAGAACTTTGAGGAATTTATTGACCTTAATGTACCTACCGAACTTAGGCGCGATATTGTTAATGATTCTGATGATGAGTGGTATGATTGCATAGTAATTAACAAACGTAGGAGGATAGTTGAGGATACAAATTTGAATAATGATGTGTTTATTGAACTTCCACCCCACCTTGCATATTTGTGCCTATTTAATAATAAGAATTTCCCGTCTATCATTTTGTCATCTCTGCCCGAAAGGGACAGAACTTTGTTTATACAGATATTAAAAAGAATGGCGTGGATATTAAGGACGAACAAGGAGTGTTCAATATTACTGAATTGGCGATGAGGGAGCGCGATGCTTCCGACTCCTTCAATGATCGGTATTAAGGAGCTGAACGTGAGTCTAACTTGAAGACTCTGGAATAAAGACAAGTGCTGACCGGGAGACAACCCGGAGAATTTTTACTATTCTGTTCTGTGTCGAGTCAGTCAGGCCCGCAGAAGATACGGCGCATCTCCATCCTAAGATGCGACGCATCTCCTGCACTGGTCATATCTTATTTTATTTTCTGCATTTTTATTTTTTAATTTTAAAACTCTTTGTCAGTTTATTTAATGCGGCGCATCCCTGGTTAAGGATGCGACGCATCTTTTATTCTGATTCGTATTTATTCCAGGCTCGATACGGCGTATCTTCTTCCATAAGATACGGCGCATCGACTGACCTGATGATTTTCATTTTAATTTTTACATTTTATTTTTACTAACTACTAATGTATTATGCAAGTTTGAACTTTCTTAACTCAGGTGTGTTAAAGTCTTGATGGTATTATAGATTCCTGCATTTCCTGTGGATACATCAATTATGAAGCTTAAACGTTCTCATCCACAAGAAGTTGATTTTTGCTCTTATACTAATGGAGGATCATACCGAGCAAATCTCAGGGGAGTTTTTCTGTTCTAATTCTTTTATTTTCCAGTTTTTAACCTTTGATACAAACAACGAGGACGTTGTTTAACTTAAGTGGGGGATTGGAGAATTAGAACACTTACTTGTCCTAAACTTTTTCAAAAATTATGCTTAAAATGTGCTTAATATATCAAAATTAAAAATTTTTAGCATGTTTTTGTTTAAAGTCTAAGTTACATAGCTGCACACATAACATTATTTCCAAAAATTGTGATTTTTCAAAATTCACAAATCTATGAGTGTGCCGGTGACTTGTAAACTTTAGAACTTGGCTTGTATACTATTCGAGACCACCATAATAAGTATTATTTATATAATTGGAATGACTTGTCTAAATTGGTAAATTTCTAGGATTACACCCAAATAGCCTTTATATGTTATGTAATATTAACTAACTACACTGGTTAGTTAACCCCCGTATAAACCCTTTTGTTACTCTCACTTTTAGAGTAAGATACCCCTAGAAAAACACTCAGAGCCATTCCTTTCGTTTCTTACACCTTTGTTATAATGTTTCGTTACACCCTTACACCTTAGCCTACCCTGTAGATTAAAATCCATGGTTGGTTAATTGCTTTAGGCAAAGTGTGTTTCCTTACATTACCTGTGTTCGCGTGCGTAATTCATTATCTTTGGTTAGGTCGGGAAATTGCACAATGCAATTGGAGTGAAAGTAAATATTGTATATCTTTGAGTTTGTTTTTCGTGTGTTTACTACTTTCACTATTACCGTTATTTCTGAAGTCATGAAAAGTATGGAAAAATTATCCGGAAAGAAAGTGATAGAAAAGTTGTGAAATTTTACACATCTATGTATATGTTTATGTTTCAAAAAAAAAATAATAAATCGAAAAAAATGAGAAGAAAAGAAAAAGGAAAAGTTGGATGTTTATTTTAACCAACTTATGTAAAGTTCTGTATTAAGTGGTCGATATCACCACTATTTGTTGTATATTATATCTATGGATTGAATGGGAGTTGAACGTTATGGGAACGCCAACTAAAGGTTATTCTTTGATTAAGATCTTGTTGAGTATAATTCGTGTCTACCTAAAGCGTGTGTTTCAAGTGTTAAAGCGTGAGTTGTTCTATGATATGAGTCTTATTCATGGGATGGTTGGGATAGTGATTAACCACACTTAGGATTTTAATTTATCTTTTTTGTTTATTTTTCATTTTACACCAATTTGTATCCCAAATATTATCCATACCCTATATTATTCTTTATCCAAACCTTTGATTTATTGAGATTAGGGATTTGAGCAATCTTAAGTATCTTAGTCGTGGATTCGGCTATGTATTTATGATTTTGTCGCCCTTTTTGATATAATATTATTGGTGAAGATTACTTGGTCCTATCTTTAGCCTATTCGAGTTAAGGATTTGAGCAATTGCAAGTATCGTGTTCGTGGATTCGATCATGTATTTGTGATTTTGTCGCCTTTTCTGGAATTTGAAATCGATAGAGATTAAGGAGAATGATTAACCCTTAAGCCTCAAAACCCTTTTTACCGCTTTAGACTTGTTATTCCTTGGCTTTAGTGAGGGAGATGTGTATACTTGCCAAGCTTATGATAGAATATTCGTCACGACTGGACAGTTAAACGATTAGATTTGCTTTTATCAAAATATTTTGTTTTACTTCTAATTCGTTAAGTGTTTGGTTGTGTGATTATGATAATAATGAATACATGCTTAAATATAAAAATAAATCCTAATATCTTTTAGGATACATTTTCATAAGATTAATTCTAAGGTTTACTTGGGGACAAGTAAAGTTCAAGTGGGGGGATATTTGATGAACTCAAATAAGTACATTTTATTATCATCATTTATCCTATTTATTTGACTTGTTTTATTATATTATGTATCAGAATTGATACTTAATCATTTACTTTTGTAATTCTCAGTTAAAAACAAGCATTTGGTGAAACTTAGCTATTATGGACTAAAAATGGAGAAAAATGATCAGGATTGGATAAGGTTGCTGAAATGAAGAAATTGAAGACCATTGCCTGACTTTGAAGAATGCACGCATGCAATTCTGTCATGCGTTGCATATGAAACTTTGGTCAACGAAGAAGAACCAACTTGTTCTACTCCAGATGCGCCGCATTATACTTCTTACATACGGCGCATCTCTATCAAGATTTCACCAGTTTCGATCCAAGATACAAGAAGAAATGCGCCGCATACAGTTATGAAGATACGCCGCATCTCAAGGCGGTGTACGAATATTCTTGAATATAATAACCTTGGACCCCACGTGAAGTTAAGTCAATGCGCCGCATCTACTTATCCTATGCGCCGCATCTTACCCTCAGACAGAAACTATAAATACCCCAAGACCAGACGAATTTAGAGAGCCCTAGTTTTAGAAGAAGACCGAAGACCAGAAAACCTAAGGCCGAATTCAGACGAATAGGCAGCACAAGACACACCCAAACGAAGATACAAGAGCTGTAAGAAGGTCCTGCATGTGTTTAATTCATTAAGTAGTTTTGTTTCATTGTATTAGTACACTTTAATTCATCAGGATTGGTGGCTTGTGTAATGTGACAACGGAAAGGTTGCACTCCCTTAAAATTGCTTTCCCATTAATTAAAGTTTATATGTTGATGTCTTTGGTGACTTTTATTAGTGCATTGATAACCTCTGTGTCTATTAGTGGCTTGTCGTATGTGACTACGGAAGATCATATTGCTCCCCGGTTATAACTAACTTGATCACTTAGGAATAACTTTTAGACATAAGTAATCATTAAGGGTTTACTCGCCGATAAGATTAGAGCCAACGAGAAAGGGTTAATTACATACACTTCATATAAAACTAGCAATAAAATAAGTGACAAACTACTTAATTATCAGGACAGGTCTTCTTATTGTCTCAAGTATTTATCTGTGTACGTGCGTGCTTATCGTTGATTCGTGCTCATTAGTTTAGTTTATTCTTTAATTGCAACCAAAACGTGCCAGTCTCTCAGGCTGAACCCCCTTACGTTAGATTAGGTTGTATAATTGACTTAAGATATTAAAATACTGATTAGAATAACTAGATAATACGTTCCACTCTTAGTGATCGACACTCTACTTACCATTATATTCATACTGACCGGGTACACTGCTCGTTAAGTGTGTGTGTGTTATTGATAAGTCGGCTAAATATAAATTTAAAACTTCAGTAGGCATTAATACTGCTAAACCGCAACGACACATCACGCTCCATCAAGTCTCAAGAAGCAAGTTTTTCAACCATTCAGCTTCTTTACCAGCAGCAGCTAAGGCCACAAATTCAGATTCCATGGTTGAACTGGTGATGCAAGTTTGCTTCTTGGATGCCCAAGAAATTGCACCTCCACCAAGTAGGAATACCCAACCACTAGTAGACGAATTATCCTCAGTGTTACTGATCCAACTTGCATCTGTGTAACCTTCTAGTACTGAAGGATAACCAGTATATGAGAGACTATAATCCATGGTTCTCTTCAAATACTTCAGTACCCTCTGAATTGCTGGCCAATGATGAGCACTAGGAATACTAGTATATCTGCTCAATTTACCCACAGCAAATGCAATGTCAGGTCTAGTACAAGTCATGGCATACATTAAGCAGCCAATCACCCTAGAATATTCAAGTTGAGATACAGCCTTACCAGTATTAGGCAAGAGCTTCTCACTTGTATCCATAGGAGTACTCACTGGAGTACAATCAAAGTAATTAAATTTCCTCAACACCTTCTCAATGTAATGAGACTAAGAGATAGAAATTTTGTTACTTTCATGTTTAATCCTTATACCAAGGATAACATCAGCCTCCCCCATATCCTTCATGGAGAACCTTGATGACAAAAATTCCTTTGTTAGGTCAACTTGATTTTGGTCAGTGCCAAAGATCAACATATCATCAACATATAGACAAATGATGACTCCTTTACCAGATTCATCAAATTTGCTATATACACATTTGTTAGACTGGTTAAGTGAATAACCACTAGACAAAACCACTTCATAAAATTTTTGATGCCATTGCTTAGGTGCCTGCTTTAGTCCATATAAGGACTTACTCGGTTTGCACACCTTGTTTTCATTTCTAGGCATGATGAAGCCTTGAGGTTGGTTCATATAAAGCTCCTCATCCAATTCACCATTCAAGAAAGCTGTCTTCACATCCATCTGATGAATAATCAGATTGTGAATTGATGCCAAGGCAATTAGCAATCTTATGGTACTGATACGAGCCACAGGGGCATAAGTATCAAAATAGTCTATCCCTGACTTTTGTTTAAAGCCTTGAATGACTAGTCTAGCCTTGAACTTTTCAACAGTTCCATCTACCTTCATTTTCGTTTTGAAAATCCATTTGCAACCCAAAGGTTTGTAACCAGGTGGTAGATCAGCCAACACCCAAGTGTTGTTGCCCATGATGGAGTCCATCTCATCATTTATTGCTTCTTTCCAGAAAGCAACATCTTGGGACTTCATTGCTTCATCAAATGTTTTGGGATCATCCTCAACATTAAAGCAATAGGAGTGTTGGTCAGATACCTCATCCCTTGTTCCTTCAATTAAGTATAATTGAAACTCAGGTCCAAATGTCTTTGGAGTCCTGACCCTTCTGCTCCTTCTGAGCTCAGGTTCAGGTTGTTGAACCACAATGTAGGAGTCCACGAAAATCCATGACGATAATCCTCATTAATTAATAATAACCTCGCCTTACCGTTTAATAAAACCCATTTTTACGGAGAAATTTAAACTTTTCTTTTATTGTTATCATTACCACATTACGTTTTGACAACATATATTAAATGACAACACGTACCTCGGGACTCAGTGTTTCACAAAACTCCATCCACACTAAATCTATATTACACAAATTACACATTATAGTTGAAACTACTAAACCTATAACTTGATACATTAATCACATTTATATTTCCCTAATTACATTTATTTATACAAAACATATTTCATTACACACACCAAATTAATTAAGCTACAACCAAACCGGACCCTTAAATGCATCAAGCCCATCACAGCCCAATCACCACCTCAACGTACCCACGTTCTCAGCCCACTCTCATTTTGCAAATTTATACATAAACCGACTGCTAAATCACCTCCCAAAATGACTTGTATTCTCTCAAAAACTAAACGCGACCTACACATATTTTTGCACCATCTTACTCACCACCCACTAAACAATATATGTGCCAACTTCCAAGATTTTATGACGCGATATATTATGGTTTTGAAGGACGATTCGTTTGTCCCATATTACCTCAAAACGTATAAGCAAACATGACAAAACTTAATCATTTTTAAATCCGATTTTTCCTACATTCCACCCATGATATTTTTACCAATATACAACTTTTAGAATGAGTATAGGGAAGCAGGAGAGAGTTGTGATTCACTAGTTCCATTTTTGAACAAAGTTAAAATACCAAACGTATGAAGACATATACAATACAACAAATAAAGATAAGATCTTATCAACACCCTACCTAACAAATATCTCACATTGTCAGTAGAAATAATATAGGTGTCCATTCGGCTACAGTAGATAAAATAATTGGTTGGAAGACTTTGATAGTCAACAAAAACGTGTTAAATCCTTCTATAAATTCGACCCTCCATTTGGCCACCCACACTACTTATCTCACCTTTCTTTCACCTCTCACTAGCCACCTCAAAAGTCCAGTAACTTTGTCTCAACCCAGGAAATGCCCAAGTAAGAAATAGACACTTTAAAATGAAGTTCGAACCAACTAGTAAACTGCTTACTTCGTCCTTGTGATTTCGTTCGAACACCACTGCCCTTGTTACCACCTCTCACCCTCACCTTTCTTACCCATCCTCAACCCTTTTTGCACCATTTAGAAAACCCCAAGAAGTTGGAAAGATCAAAACCTCAGCGGGTTACAAGTACAAAGGGGTATAGTCGAATTCCAACAAGTGAGTTATTCACCTTCGTGCTCCACTCGACCTCCACAGCCTCTCCACCACCTTTAAGAGGTGTAGTAAGCGTCTTTAATCTCTTTTAATATCATGTCTCACACTCCACATCTCACGACCACGTTGCACATACATGCACATTTTATTTTTTTTACATCCGAACGCATCATGCATTATTCCATCATTTCGTTCGGTTATATATAGTAACACTTAGTTACATTTGTTATTTCATGTGTACCCAACATGAGTCGAGTAGCCACTGTGAAGGTTTAAAAAAAATCACAACTCACCTCATTTTCCAGTTTAAGATATCACGTACGCCATGCATCATGCAAACATATGCTAACTTTATAACTACACGTACAAACTAAAAACTGGGAAAAATGCTAAAAATGTGCTAAGTATTTTTACGCAGAAAACAGTTCCAAGTAGGTTAGAAAACAAGTTAATATCTCGCGATCTAACTGAGCGGCCACGTTCCACTTTTACATGACCCATATCACAACGTAACTAGTTACACTTTTCATATAAACGTCATGTTAAAATACCCACGAATCGACTCCTTAAAACAGCCCTAGCTAGTCACACAAACCACTTTTGAAAACAGTCCAAATAGCGAAGTGGGTTTCAAAATCCATTAACCTATTTTATGAGCTATGGGTATAAGCTGGGTTCAGGAACTTTTTAGTATGTAAATAAGATGTAAAAAGTGGACTTTTAAACCGACCCAACTCACTTCAACATGTACAAACTAAAACGTGTTAACGGGCTTAGTAATGTAACTCGTTAAGGCCCATTTAGTGTAAGAATAAGCTACTGATCAAATAAGCTGTTAAAATAAGCTTCAATTGTCTTAAATAAAACTCAGAAAAAGTCTCCATCCTTTTTCCCACCATTTTGTCACTTTTGGACTGAAAATGTAACGCGATCTAACTAGAAGGACTAAAAATGCCAACCTGTGAAACTTATGGACTAAAGCTGTGAAAACAGTTTGTAAAGGACTTAAATTGACATATCATTGAACTCCGAGCCTTATATGGACCTATGGACAAATTTTGGACTATTATGGACTTTGGACTTAACCAAGGACTAACGACGTAACGCGATCGCAGTTAGACTAAAAAGTATAAAATCTGAAAAGGACAAGGACAAATTAAATTCACTTGACATTCTTAGTTTATTTTTCATCTTACACCCCTCATTTCATATGCATTTTTCATTTTAAGTTATGCATTGTTTAAAGTTTCGTTATTAGAAATTTAGTAATCTCACTCTGCATATCATTTCAGCATATTTTGAGAGGATAATATTTTGAGAATTTAGATAATATTATAGATATATTATATTTTTAACTTGAGGCATTTTAAGCATATCACAGATCCAATCGTTATACGATTTCTCACATCACACTCACTGTTAGTAGTAAGTCAGAATCTTAGACTTCCCTTATATTCAGGTTTCGTATCGAAGACGTTTCCGTGATCGTTTCCATAAATCTAATAATTCTATCTTGCCAGATACGCTCCAGGTGAGTCGTGGCCCCTCCTATTTTAATACTTGATTTATACTTTTTGGGGGAGATACATGCTTCGAAATATTTTACTCATTTATCAACTATATGATTTGTTTTGCGATACAATACTTCTATAAGCACTATGAAAACTCTTATGACTTACCGTGAGTCGTGGCCCCTACTTTTAACACTTATTTTTAATAACTCTTTTGGGGGAGATACATGCTTTAACTGTTTTCAGTTACTTATATAAAACTCTTATGATTTACTCAAAATCATCCACCATGCTTTACATGTTTGAGAGGAATATATGTTCGTTATATGTGCAAACTGCTTGTTTAGCTTAAACACTGAATTTGAAGGATAACATTTTCAAAACTACTTGACGTGACATGATACTGAGACTCATTGTAGGCATTCATATAACAAATGAATGTACTGTTACTTTACTATGATATTTCTACATTTCACTGGAAATAATTGCCAAGACCAGAATACGTATATTTTATGAACCCTGAACCCTATATTGCCTAAGTTTACTTTATTGCCATAAAGTCCCTCGATCATGAGCCATTAATCACTGCGGTGAGCGCGAATATAGTGAACAGCTTCAAAACCTGTTAGAGGCTGACGACCTATCCCACTAAATACTTAGACGGAATGCCTACATGGTTAGTCGTATTTAGTCGCGATGCACTATATTTGAGAAAAATAGGAATTGGCAAATCACCTATTAACATGAGGGCTAAAAACACCCATCAGTAACCCTGATGGGACCCCGCCATTTACGGTACTCTGTTATCCTAGGATACAGCTGTATTTAGTAAACCACCACTTGAATTTTAACGTTTTGCGTGTCATGAGGCTTAGGGCAATATGACTTATTGAATATATGAATGTTTCATATATATCCTAGGATACAGCTGTATTTAGTAAACCACCACTTTACACTGATAGATTTCAGACTCTAGATTATTATTTTCACTATGTGTTATGATTATGGATCCTGTACTTGAATTTTAACTGTTATCATATGTGACTCAAATGAGAATTTTACGAAAGATAACCCAAAAAGGCTTGGTATATCGTTACATTTAAAAGCCGACGCAACATTCTATTTCGAGCATATAACAACGTAGCTCATCTTCATTTATAACTTGAAACTTATGATTTTGGAGATCATACATGATTTGCTTGTGGATTTTTATACAACACAACTTGTTATTTATTTCATGAAGAATTATTATTTACTTCGACAATCACTATACACCTTTTAAATTCATTGAAAGAAAGTTATTTTCTATCAAACTCCACGAACTCACCAACCATTGTGTTGACGTTTTAAGCATGTTTATCTCAGGTAATTAACGGAGTAGGACAAGACACGGAGCGGGCATCTTTTACTCTGATAACTTAAATGGTGTAAAATCAAATATGTCATTCTTTCCAAATTACCATACTTTTGTGGGATTTTCAAATCAGATATTTTCCTTTTATACCAAAACTATTATTTCGAATGACATATAACTTTCAAAACGCCAATTCTGGACCGACTTTCTGAAATTTTAACTCGATCCTCACCGTAACACCCTAATTACTTTTCCGCTGCCACAAACCAAATTAGGGGGTGTTACAGATTGGTATCAGAGCTTATGGTTATAGAGAACCAAATGTTTTCAAACATCGAACTATAACCACACTTTCAAAATAAATGATTTTACACCTTATCATCTTATGCCTTCCGTGTCTGCAGACTGTCGTGCTCAATACATTATCTACTAAGATTGTTTTGTACTAATCTTTACATGCTTGATGTATACTCTTCACACATTACACACTGCATTATTTCACACTCAACGTTACATCTTGAACGTATAAATACTCATAATTACTATTTTCGATGGTTACAGTAACATGTCTTCCATACCAATTGACATCGCTAAGACTACCTCTCCTACTACCCATGTAGCACCTAGCTGTCATATTACACCAAATCCTGAAGATCCTTATGTACAAGTGTCACAACCCCAGCCCGACATAGAACTCACTCAGAAATCACCTCCGTCATCACCTACTCACTCACCTCCACGTCAAAAACTTAGGAGAGCAACCGAATCTTATTCAGATGAAGATCCGATTGGTGGTCAACCAACATTTGAATATGGACAGAGTTCACAACAAGAAATGACTTGGAAGAATGTTAACCTAAATTCTCCACTACCCAATACCTCAGATTTCTCCATGCCAGATGCTCCAAACAATGTATCCTCACCCAAATCTCCTGACTACAATATAGACACCCGAGACTCCATATGGATTCACCTCCACCAACACACCAGCATACTAAACGCTCACTCTGAACAGCTAAAAGAGTTACAACCATTACGATTCGAATGGTATGACCGTAACATTGATACCCTGTTCAAGAGGACTGATGCTGAAAGACGAGAAGTGTTTGGTTTAGGAGTGAATATTGGTAACATGAAAGACAATTACGAACAAGAACTTAGAAACTTGGATGCCAGAACCCGCTGTTTAGGTAGAGGCCATACTCAAACCCACATTAGGATTGAAGACATTGAAAGAGCATTATGGTTAGCTAGAGACGCAGCAAGGACCCAAAGCCAAAAGATTGCAGCCTTGGAAAACATGTTAGCTAATCAAATGAATGCGTGCCAGGAACGTTTCTCAGCCATGGAAGCTGCACAACTGGATCTTGAGGCAGAAGTTAGACGTCTACGTCAGAGATGTAACTGATCTTAAGTGTCGTTGTTGTATTAAATAAACCAAATAGTTTTGGTTAGTAGTTCATGTAGTTCCAATAATTCTGTAACTTTCAGAACTTGTAACCGACTTTTAATGTGTAATGGTTTTCTTTCCGTTATACTTTTCTGTTGTAAACAAACTCCTTCCACCAAGCCCTGGTATAGTGCTATAAGTACAAAGAGCCATGCAAAACCTCGTCATTTGTTACTCTTTTAGGTAAACAAATAACCCATGTAAATCAATAAGACATTAATAAAAGACCTTGTGTTGGTTGTTTTGCAAAAATCGATCAAACAAGTTATTAGAGTTATGTCAATTTTGATGATTGTATTCAAACTTACAATGACATTATCGGTAATTGTACATCAAAGGTACCAAAACTAAACAATAAATCATAGAATTTACAAGAACAAATATTCAGAAGAAAACTTGATGAATGAAGAGAAAGTTGCTGAACATCAGCTTTTGTAAAAGAATCCGTTTGTTCCTTAACAATCCCATATCAAGAGATGGTTACTATTTTACAATGCTACCCAGACACATCGTATTTCTATGATCTTCAATTGGTTTCGATTTTGTATTAAGATCACATTGTTAGCAATAATATGCAAATACCTTATTATTTGGAATTATTCTAATAATAAAGTGAATACTAAATCAGTGTTTCTTGTTGTAGTCATTGAAGATGGCCAACATGAGCAACACCCATACCCCCTCAGCACTCATCACAACCATGACTCCTAAAACCATCAAGGAATTTGAAAACAATATCATTACAGTGGTACATGAAGTGACTACAATAGTTCATCCGAGAAATAACGACATAGACAAGAAAGAGAAAAGGATGGCTAAACCTTGTAGAGACAACCATGAAAGTTTCATGGGATGTAGGCCAGTTTACCTAAAGAATTCAAGAAAAATGACTAAACCTATCCGCACATGTGCCCAAAGAATTAGGCAAGATTTTTCACTTAAGAAAAATAACCAAAAGCGAAAACTCAAGAAGAAAAGAACCTTTATCCTCAACGAATGCGAATTTCACAACGACATCTGTACCCGTAATCATCTACAAGATCGCATCGACTACCAACGTCAACAAAGGTTCAGACAAGAAGTTGGAGAGAACAACCTAACAACCCTTACTACTCGGGACAACTACCATGGGAAGCAACCCCTGTGTCAGAAATGCAAGATGCATCATACCGGACAATGCATTGCAAAATGCGGGAAATGCCGGAAAACAGGCCACAAGACAAGAAATTGCAAAGCCATGGAAAGAAATGAGCAACCCTCATCCATAAAATGCCACGGATGTGGTGGAATAGGGCATTACAAGAGTCATTGCCCAAACTACAATGTCAACTGGAAAGCCAAGATGGATGCAAGAAAATGAAGACTCGTTAAAAAGCCCCAGTAGTACCGAAGAATGACCTCTATGTTAAGCAGATGAATGGATTCCTGCTGTAAAATAAATAAACTCTAGTTTAGGACTATCTAAGTTATATTTCCGTTTGTACTTTGCCTTAGGTTTGATGGATGTAACCTAAGTGCAACAACTATCTTTCTACCGTACAAATCTCTACCTTGTAATATTTCAGTAATCATCGTAATCTATGTCTATTTCCATTTCTATATCACTTTCACTATTCATAGTTGATATGTAACAATACCTTGATACCACCCTAGGAATTTGACTAAGCACAATATCTGATAAAACAATAGACCAATACCACATTGTAAGAAATCCTCATCTAAAACCTAGGTTATACCCAGAATGTCCAAATGCCATCTTAGAAATTTCTGACTTATCCTCGAAAAATGAACAAAAACTTTATAATTCTTTTTAAAATAATCAGAGAATGTCCGACTTTGTGACCGAACCATCGATTTGTGACGGAACCATTATAACTAAACCATATAAAACTCTTTGAAGAAACATAAATACCATAATGACTGAACCAAGCGTTACATCATTTGGTCCTCAATTATACATAGCCTAGCTACCTATGTATAATTTAGGAAGAATCATGTTATAAATGGAACAGTTATCTTTTCGAAGTTTTTAATAACAATTTTCATTCCAAAAACAGAATCTCGAGACGAAATAAATTGTTCATAAACCTTACTTTTAACCAACCCCAGTAAGATCTACACTTATTACCCATCCCTCTATTATACGAAGTCGAGAAAAATACAAATTTAGAAACTATAAGAACTCACAACAATATGTGGAAAACACAAATAACATAAATTTTATTAGAACCCATGGAAGTTAATACATAGCGAAATGATTAACATCGGAAGTGCTAATAGTACAATAAACACAATATAAGGCATAGAATCTTCGATAGGTTGGCCCGCCATAGAAACAAAAACCACCACCAACCCAACGATAGCAAGAGCCACCATAGGATGAAGCACCTTGATTATTCTGGAAGATAAATAAAAGCGAAACATTAAAAACAAAAATTAAACATAAAAACAAACGAGATTTTATTCCACACTCATTAAAGGTTACATCGACACACAACAAAGGTACATTCTAACAACACTAGCTCGAGATCCTCACCCCAACAGCTTATCCACATTAATCGCTAAAATCGTTAGGGGTACGATGAACACCAGAGATGCGATAAAGTAGTCGGAGTTTTCATCAGGGAAGAAGGCCAGATAAACGGAGACAAGTACAATGTACAAGGTGGCTACGACAATGGCGATCGGCGGCATAGTAAAATTTTTTTTTTTGGAAGAGATGAAGTAAAGTGAAAAAGGAGAAGTGGGGAGGAAAAAGAGGAAAAGTAGATAGGATATTTATAGGAAAAGATAAATAGGGAATATTAGTAGAGAAACTAGCCGTTATTTTACTATTCACGATCATTAAATTTCACATCACTACCATTAAAAACCCACTAGTCTCAACCATTAGAACACTAAACATTAAGTGTTAAATATTTCCTACTCTCGACCGTTACTTTCACTATTCGTAGCCTATAAATTAAATTATTGACCAAACATTCAAATTTATTTCATCTAGTACAAATAAATCTAGTTGGAGTCTCGCCTCTTTGATATTCAAATAAGAAATATCTCGCAACATCTTCCATAAACTCTCACCTCAGAACACCACATTTTTCAATACCTATCACGGACTGAACTTCGGGACGAAGTTCAAAATTTAGGGGTAGATACTGTAGGAGTCCACGAAAATCCATGACGATAATCCTCATTAATTAATAATAACCTCGCCTTACCGTTTAATAAAACCCATTTTTACGGAGAAATTTAAACTTTTCTTTTATTGTTATCATTACCACATTACGTTTTGACAACATATATTAAATGACAACACGTACCTCGGGACTCAGTGTTTCACAAAACTCCATCCACACTAAATCTATATTACACAAATTACACATTATAGTTGAAACTACTAAACCTATAACTTGATACATTAATCACATTTATATTTCCCTAATTACATTTATTTATACAAAACATATTTCATTACACACACCAAATTAATTAAGCTACAACCAAACCGGACCCTTAAATGCATCAAGCCCATCACAGCCCAATCACCACCTCAACGTACCCACGTTCTCAGCCCACTCTCATTTTGCAAATTTATACATAAACCGACTGCTAAATCCCCTCCCAAAACGACTTGTATTCTCTCGAAAACTAAACGCGACCTACACATATTTTTGCACCATCTTACTCACCACCCACTAAACAATATATGTGCCAACTTCCAAGATTTTATGACGCGATATATTATGGTTTTGAAGGACGATTTGTTTGTCCCATATTACCTCAAAACGTATAAGCAAACATGACAAAATTTAATCATTTTTAAATCCGATTTTTCCTACATTCCACCCATGATATTTTTACCAATATACAACTTTTAGAATGAGTATAGGGAAGCAGGAGAGAGTTGTGATTCACTAGTTTCATTTTTGAACAAAGTTAAAATACCAAACGTATGAAGACATATACAATACAACAAATAAAGATAAGATCTTATCAACACCCTACCTAACAAATATCTCACATTGTCAGTAGAAATAACATAGGTGTCCATTCGGCTACAGTAGATAAAATAATTGGTTGGAAGACTTTGATAGTCAACAAAAACGTGTTAAATCCTTCTATAAATTCGACCCTCCATTTGGCCATCCACACTACTTATCTCACCTTTCTTTCACCTCTCACTAGCCACCTCAAAAGTCCAGTAACTTTGTCTCAACCCAGGAAACGCCCAAGTAAGAAATAGACACTTTAAAATGAAGTTCGAACCAACTAGTAAACTGCTTACTTCGTCCTTGTGATTTCGTTCAAACACCACTGCCCTTGTTACCACCTCTCACCCTCACCTTTCTTACCCATCCTCAACCCTTTTTGCACCATTTAGAAAACCCCAAGAAGTTGGAAAGATCAAAACCTCAGCGGGTTACAAGTACAAAGGGGTATAGTCGAATTTCAACAAGTGAGTTATTCACCTTCGTGCTCCACTCGACCTCCACAGCCTCTCCACCACCTTTAAGAGGTGTAGTAAGCGTCTTTAATCTCTTTTAATATCATGTCTCACACTCCACATCTCACGACTACGCTGCACATACATGCACATTTTATTTTTTTTACATCCGAACGCATCATGCATTATTCCATCATTTCGTTCGGTTATATATAGTAACACTTAGTTACATTTGTTATTTCATGTGTACCCAACATGAGTCGAGTAGCCACTGTGAAGGTTTAAAAAAAATCACAACTCACCTCATTTTCAAGTTTAAGATATCACGTACGCCATGCATCATGCAAACATATGCTAACTTTATAACTACACGTACAAACTAAAAACTGGGAAAAATGCTAAAAATGTGCTAAGTATTTTTACGCAGAAAACAGTTCCAAGTAGGTTAGAAAACAAGTTAATATCTCGCGATCTAACTGAGCGACCACGTTCCACTTTTACATGACCCATATCACAACGTAACTAGTTACACTTTTCATATAAACGTCATGTTAAAATACCCACGAATCGACTCCTTAAAACAGCCCTAGCTAGTCACACAAACCACTTTTGAAAACAGTCAAAATAGCGAAGTGGGTTTCAAAATCCATTAACCTGTTTTATGAGCTATGGGTATAAGCTGGGTTCGGGAACTTTTTAGTATGTAAATAAGATGTAAAAAGTGGACTTTTAAACCGACCCAACTCACTTCAACATGTACAAACTAAAACGTGTTAACGGGCTTAGTAATGTAACTCGTTAAGGCCCATTTAGTGTAAGAATAAGCTACTGATCAAATAAGCTGTTAAAATAAGCTTCAATTGTCTTAAATAAAACTCAGAAAAAGTCGCCATCCTTTTTCCCACCATTTTGTCACTTTTGGACTGAAAATGTAACGCGATCTAACTAGAAGGACTAAAACTGCCAACCTGTGAAACTTATGGACTAAAGCTGTGAAAACAGTTTGTAAAGGACTTAAATTGACATATCATTGAACTCCGAGCCTTATATGGACCTATGGACAAATTTTGGACTATTATGGACTTTGGACTTAACTAAGGACTAACGACGTAACGCAATCGCAGTTAGACTAAAAAGTATAAAATCTGAAAAGGACAAGGACAAATTAAATTCACTTGACATTCTTAGTTTATTTTTCATCTTACACCCTTCATTTCATATGCATTTTTCATTTTAAGTTATGCATTATTTAAAGTTTCGTTATTAGAAATTTAGTAATCTCACTCTGCATAACATTTCAGCATATTTTGAGAGGATAATATTTTGAGAATTTAGATATATTATATTTTTAACTTGAGGCATTTTAAGCATATCACATATCCAATCATTATACGATTTCTCACATTACACTCACTGTTAGTAGTAAGTCAGAATCTTAGACTTCCCTTATATTCAAGTTTCTTAGCGAAGACGTTTCCGTGATCGTTTCCATAAATCTAATAATTCTATCTTGCCAGATACGCTCCAGGTGAGTCGTGGCCCCTCCTATTTTAATACTTGATTTATACTTTTTGGGGGAGATACATGCTTCGAAATATTTTACTCATTTATCAACTATATGAATTGTTTTGCGATACAATACTTCTATAAGCACTATGAAAACTCTTATGACTTACCGTGAGTCGTGGCCCCTACTTTTAACACTTATTTTTAATAACTCTTTTGGGGGAGATACATGCTTTAACTGTTTTCAGTTACTTATATAAAACTCTTATGATTTACTCAAAATCATCCACCATGCTTTACATGTTTGAGAGGAATATATGTTCGTTATATGTGCAAACTACTTGTTTAGCTTAAACACTGAATTTGAAGGATAACATTTTCAAAACTACTTGACGTGACATGATACTGAGACTCATTGTAGGCATTCATATAACAAATGGATGTACTGTTATTTTACTGTTATATTTCTACATTTCACTGGAAATATTTGCCAAGGCCAGAATACGTATATTTTATGAACCCTGAGACCTATATTGCCTAAGTTTACTTTATTGCCATAAAGTCCCTCGATCATGAGCCATTAATCACTACGGTGAGCGCGAATATAGTGAACAGCTTCGAAACCTGTTAGAGGCTGACGACCTATCCCACTAAATACTTAGACGGAATGCCTACATGGTTAGTCGTATTTAGTCGCGATGCACTATATTTGAGAAAAATAGGAATTGGCAAATCACCTATTAACATGAGGGCTAAAAACACCCATCAGTAACCCTGATGGGACCCCGCCATTTACGGTACTCTGTTACGTTTTGCGTGTCATGAGGCTTAGGGCAATATAACTTATTGAATATATGAATGTTTCATATATATCCTAGGATACAGCTGTATTTAGTAAACCACCACTTTACACTAATAGATTTCAGACTCTAGATTATTATTTTCACTATGTGTTATGATTATGGATCATGTACTTGAATTTTAACTGTTATCATATGTGACTCAAATGAGAATTTTACGAAAGATAACCCAAAAAGGCTTGGTATATCGTTACATTTAAAAGCCGACGCAACATTCTATTTCGAGCATATAACAACGTAGCTCATCTTCATTTATAACTTGAAACTTATGATTTTGGAGATCATACATGATTTGCTTGTGGATTTTTATACAACACAACTTGTTATTTATTTCATGAAGAATTATTATTTACTTCGACAATCACTTTACACCTTTTAAATTCATTGAAAGAAAGTTATTTTCTATCAAACTCCACGAACTCACCAACCATTGTGTTGACGTTTTAAGCATGTTTATCTCAGGTAATTAACGGAGTAGGACAAGACACGGAGCGGGCATCTTTTACTCTGATAACTTAAATGGTGTAAAATCAAATATGTCATTCTTTCCAAATTACCATACTTTTGTGGGATTTTCAAATCAGATATTTTCCTTTTATACCAAAACTATTATTTCGAATGACATATAACTTTCAAAACGCCAATTCTGGACCGACTTTCTGAAATTTTAACTCGATCCTCACCGTAACACCCTAATTACTTTTCCGCTGCCACAAACCAAATTAGGGGGTGTTACAGATTGGTATCAGAGCTTATGGTTATAGAGAACCAAATGTTTTCAAACATCGAACTATAACCACACTTTCAAAATAAATGATTTTACACCTTATCATCTTATGCCTTCCGTGTCTGCAGACTGTCGTGCTCAATACATTATCTACTAAGATTGTTTTGTACTAATCTTTACATGCTTGATGTATACTCTTCACACATTACACACTGCATTATTTCACACTCAACGTTACATCTTGAACGTATAAATAATCATAATTACTATTTTCGATGGTTACAGTAACATGTCTTCCATACCAATTGACATCGCTAAGACTACCTCTCCTACTACCCATGTAGCACCTAGCTGTCATATTACACCAAATCCTGAAGATCCTTATGTACAAGTGTCACAACCCCAGCCCGACATAGAACTCACTCAGAAATCACCTCCGTCATCACCTACTCACTCACCTCCACGTCAAAAACTTAGGAGAGCAACCGAATCTTATTCAGATGAAGATCCGATTGGTGGTCAACCAACATTTGAATATGGACAGAGTTCACAACAAGAAATGACTTGGAAGAATGTTAACCTAAATTCTCCACTACCCAATACCTCAGATTTCTCCATGCCAGATGCTCCAAACAATGTATCCTCACCCAAATCTCCTGACTACAATATAGACACCCGAGACTCCATATGGATTCACCTCCACCAACACACCAGCATACTAAACGCTCACTCTGAACAGCTAAAAGAGTTACAACCATTACGATTAGAATGGTATGACCGTAACATTGATACCCTGTTCAAGAGGACTGATGCTGAAAGACAGAAGTGTTTGGTTTAGGAGTGAATATTGGTAACATGAAAGACAATTACGAACAAGAACTTAGAAACTTGGATGCCAGAACCCGCTATTTAGGTAGAGGCCATACTCAAACCCACATTAGGATTGAAGACATTGAAAGAGCATTATGGTTAGCTAGAGACGCAGCAAGGACCCAAAGCCAAAAGATTGCAGCCTTGGAAAACATGTTAGCTAATCAAATGAATGCGTGCCAGGAACGTTTCTCAGCCATGGAAGCTGCACAACTGGATCTTGAGGCAGAAGTTAGACGTCTACGTCAGAGACGTAACTGATCTTAAGTGTCGTTGTTGTATTAAATAAACCAAATAGTTTTGGTTAGTAGTTCATGTAGTTCCAATAATTCTGTAACTTTCAAAACTTGTAACCGACTTTTAATGTGTAATGGTTTTCTTTCCGTTATACTTTTCTGTTGTAAACAAACTCCTTCCACCAAGCCCTGGTATAGTGCTATAAGTACAAAGGGCCATGCAAAACCTCGTCATTTGTTACTCTTTTAGGTAAACAAATAACCCACGTAAATCAATAAGACATTAATAAAAGACCTTGTGTTGATTGTTTTGCAAAAATCGATCAAACAAGTTATTAGAGTTATGTCAATTTTGATGATTGTATTCAAACTTACAATGACATTATCGGTAATTGTACATCAAAGGTACCACAACTAAACAATAAATCATAGAATTTACAAGAACAAATATTCAGAAGAAAACTTGATGAATGAAGAGAAAGTTGCTGAACATCAGCTTTTGTAAAAGAATCCGTTTGTTCCTTAACAATCCCATATCAAGAGATGGTTACTATTTTACAATGCTACCCAGACACATCGTATTTCTATGATCTTCAATTGGTTTCGATTTTGTATTAAGATCACATTGTTAGCAATAATATGCAAATACCTTATTATTTGGAATTATTCTAATAATAAAGTGAATACTAAATCAGTGTTTCTTGTTGTAGTCATTGAAGATGGCCAACATGAGCAACACCCATACCCCCTCAGCACTCATCACAACCATGACTCCTAAAACCATCAAGGAATTTGAAAACAATATCATTACAGTGGTACATGAAGTGACTACAATAGTTCATCCGAGAAACAACGACATAGACAAGAAAGAGAAAAGGATGGCTAAACCTTGTAGAGACAACCATGAAAGTTTCATGGGATGTAGGCCAGTTTACCTAAAGAATTCAAGAAAAATGACTAAACCTATCCGCACATGTGCCCAAAGAATTAGGAAAGATTTTTCACTTAAGAGAAATAACCAAAAACGAAAACTCAAAAAGAAAAGAACCTTTATCCTCAACGAATGCGAATTTCACAATGACATCTGTACCCGTAATCATCTACAAGATCGCATCGACTACCAACGTCAACAAAGGTTCAGACAAGAAGTTGGAGAGAACAACCTAACAACCCTTACTACTCGGGACAACTACCATGGGAAGCAACCCCTGTGTCAGAAATGCAAGATGCATCATACCGGACAATGCATTGCAAAATGCGGGAAATGCCGGAAAACAGGCCACAAGACAAGAAATTGCAAAGCCATGGAAGGAAATGAGCAACCCTCATCCATAAAATGCCACGGATGTGGTGGAATAGGGCATTACAAGAGTCATTGCCCAAACTACAATGTCAACTGGAAAGCCAAGATGGATGCAAGAAAATGAAGACTCGTTAAAAAGCCCCAGTAGTACCGAAGAATGACCTCTATGTTAAGCAGATGAATGGATTCCTGCTGTAAAATAAATAAACTCTAGTTTAGGACTATCTAAGTTATATTTCCGTTTGTACTTTGCCTTAGGTTTGATGGATGTAACCTAAGTGCAACAACTATCTTTCTACCGTACAAATCTCTACCTTGTAATATTTCAGTAATCATCGTAATCTATGTCTATTTCCATTTCTATATCACTTTCACTATTCATAGTTGATATGTAACAATACCTTGATACCACCCTAGGAATTTGACTAAGCACAATATCTGATAAAACAATAGACCAATACCACATTGTAAGAAATCCTCATCTAAAACCTAGGTTATACCCAGAATGTCCAAATGCCATCTTAGAAATTTCTGACTTATCCTCGAAAAATGAACAAAAACTTTATAATTCTTTTTAAAATAATCAGAGAATGTCCGACTTTGTGACCGAACCATTATAACTAAACCATATAAAACTCTTTGAAGAAACATAAATACTGTGAGGATCTGGTGTATACACGGTTAAGGTGGTTAAACCTTGTGTCTTTGTGTATGAGATATATTGACTTAATATGATTAAGCACGCGGAATTTACTTAACCACACTTAGAAGGTTATGTATGTTATGGAAATGGAAGAATTATGTTTGTTACTTAACAATGAACAAAGAAAGTATTTCACTAAACGATTCAATATTATTCCAAATAATACGAGTGATCTTGAGTTTTTCACTAGGGTTACAAAACCTTGAATCTTATGTTTTAGACTTGTGATATTGTTTTTGTTCTTGTTCTAACAGTTATGCATGTGCATGTGTGTTCTATTGTGTCAACTTTTTAATATCTAAGTCTAAGATCTCTTTTATAGTTGCAAGAGATCTTTACAATTTTGCTAAAAGTCTTGACCGACTTACTTGTTTAACTTTATGCATATTGTGTCAGTACATAAGATACAACATGTATCTATGTATACAACTTGTTAACTAAGCACATGGAGTAAGATATTATCTACCGTATATGTTTGACCAAAATACAATAAATATCTTTTCGATCTTATCCAATGAGTCACTGATCAGCAGTACTTTGATGAAGCAGCAGTACTTTGATGTAGCAGCAGTACTTTGATCATGAACTAGCAGTATCTTGATGTACTAGCAGTACTTTGATGTACTAGCAGTACCTTCAGAATATTTAATTCCCAACAATCCTCCCCTAAACATGTGAATTAATTCAAACATGTTTTTCTGAATTAAATGAGGACTTGTGAAGATCTTTCAAACACTTCTTGAATCTGAACTATTCTTCTATTCTGAACTCATCTGCTTTGTTCTTCTTTGACTTCAGCAATATCAAAAACATTGTACCAAAAGATGGTGCAATTTCCTTGGATGGAGGAATTGTAAGAGGCAATGATGCTGTGTATCTTGGATGCTTGTTTCAACAAGTGAAATCATCTAACCAGCATGTCTTTGAAGTGAAATTGAAACTTTTCTTCGTTTGATCTAGATAGAACTTTCTCCTTTAGGTTCTTCTTTGACTTCAGGATATTTGATCTGTTCTAATCATTTTCAACCTCTACATCATCTTGTATGCTCTTGTCTTCTCCTTCCATATATTGGTTTATTCTTCCTTTTCTGGGCAATTATTTCCTCCCCTGAGATTATAACCTCCCCTGAAGTAAATAACTTTTGTTTCCTCCCCTTGTTTGGAAGATCTCACTATGTACTAAAGAACTTCTCTTCATATCACCTGATCTATCAGTTTGAACTTGTTTTCAGACAATATTGTACATGAAGCCATCAATTCCTTAAGAGTTTAAGATGCTGTCCTCATCACTTCTAGGTGTGTTAACTCCTATGAGAGGTGAATCAGTGGACATTTTGATTCATAATCCATAAATGAATGGTTTTTCTGAATCCTTGAAAATCCTTTTAAGAAATCATTTAACTTAGTAGTATGTTTATGATTTTAGAATTGAAAAATCATACTACTTCAACCATTTTGAAAGAATCAAGTGTGTAACAGACACCTAATCAAAATTTCGGTTTAAAAATAACCTCTGGTTGTGTGAGAACCAATGTATATCAGTTATTACTAACTGCCTGTGAAAAGATAAATCTATTCAAAAGATTTTCTTGACAGGGTTTCCAGCTCATAGCAATTGTTACCTCCAACACAAGTGTTAGATTCACTTTCACTAGCTGTTATTTCTATCAGATGTCCTTAGACTAACTCATTATACTTGAAAGTATAAAATGATAGAAAGTGAGTTGTATCAGTTACTATCTGATCAACTAAGTCATCAATTCAATGTGAAATATCATAACTAGATTTCAAGAAAGAAGTTTTAAGGAGGTTTAATTCCTAAACTCAGTCCATCATAAATCTACTATGGTCAGCAATTTGATAGGCATTCTGCTGTTCCCATTTCACTTGAAATATCCTTTGTGTTTACATATTCATACCTGAAATAGTTAGTCTAAAACCAAAAGAACAATGTACAAAGTACTTGTCTTGCATTAGATTAATCATAAAACCAACTATATGAATAACACAATTCAAATTTTGATATAGCAGTACCTTATAAATCCAGCAGTACTTTCAAAAATTTATGTACAAAAACACATCATATTGAAAATTTAAAGATTAAGCATTCCAATACTTGCTATTAAGTACTGAAACCTTGAAACATCAAAAGCTTTTGTTAACAGATCTGCAAAATTATGCTCTGAAGCAATTTTAAGAACTTGAATTAATCTTTTCTCATTGCAATCTCTTATGAAGTGATGTCTAATTTCAATGTGTTTTGTTTTAGAGTGTTGTACCGGATTTTTAATAATACAAATTGTACTACTATTATCAATATAAATAACAGTGTTTAAGAAATTGTACCCATAATCAAGGAGTTGGTTTTGAAGCCATAGAACTTGACTAGAGCAACTTGCAGCAGCTATATATTCAGCTTCAGTTGTTGAATTTGCCACACTTGTTTGCTTCTTACACTGCCATGAGACAAGTCTACACCCAAGGAATTGACATCCTCCAGTTGTTGACTTTCTGTCTAAGCTAGCACCAGCATAATCACTATCCGAATATGCTACCAAATCAAAAGGAGATTCTCTAGAATACCATATACCCAACTTTGGTTGACCTTTAAGATATCTAAAAATTCTCTTGACTGCAGTTAAATGAGAAACCTTTGGAGTAACTTGAAATCTTGCACAGACACAAACAGGAAACATGATATCAGGTCTAGATGATGTAAGATACATCAAAGAGCCTATCATAGATCTGTAATTGTGTACATCTACATTTTCTCCATCTTCATCTTTCAGAAGGTGCTTCTCTGAGTCCATTGGTGTGCTTGCTATTTTTGAATCAGCAAATTGAAATTTTCTAAGTATCTCTGCAACATATTTGTCTTGACTAATAAATATGCCTTCAGATGATTGCTTAACTTGCAAACCCAAAAAGAATGTAAGTTCTCCCATAGAACTCATTTGAAACTTATCTTTCATAAGCTTCTCAAATTCTAAACACATTTCCTTCCTTGTAGATCCAAAGATAATGTCATCCACATACACCTGCACTAACAGAAGATCCTTCTTGTGCTGTTTGATGAAAAGTGTCTGATCAATCTTCCCTCTTTGAAATCCATTTTCTAATAAATAGGAAGCAAGTGTTGCATACCAAGCTCTTGGTGCCTGATGAAGGCCATAGAGAGCTTTCACTACTCTGTACACTTTGTTTGGATGTAATGGATCAATGAAACCAGGAGGTTGTGAAACATATACCTCTCTTTCAATTTCACCATATAAAAATGCGCTTTTGACATCCATTTGGTAGACTGTGAAGCCTAAAAATGAAGCATAAGCTAGAAACAGCCTAATTGCCTCAATCCTTGCTACTGGAGCATAAACTTCATCATAATCTATCCCTTCTTCTTGTGTGTACCCTTGTGCTACTAATCTAGCCTTATTCTTGATCACAATTCCTCTGTCATCCCTTTTGTTCTTAAAAACCCATCTAGTGCCAATTAGCTTTTCACCTGTAGGTAAATCAGCTAGCACCCAAACCTTTTGAATCTTGAACTGAAGAAGCTCTTCTTGCATAGCCTCTACCCAGCTTGAATCATCTAGGGCTGTAAGAATATTCTTTGGTTCCTTTTGAGAGAGAAAACATACAAATAAACATGAGTTTGAAAGTTCATGTTGTTTTGAAGCATAAAGGGCATCAAGAATCCCTTGTTGGTCTGAAGAGACTAGTTGTCTTCTTGTCTTCACACCAGATTGTACATCTCCAATCACATTATCTAGGGAATGAACTTTGTGAATTCTTGTGTGTGGTGTAGTAGGAACATGATAAGATGATGAAAGATTAGTCAAATCCACTTCATCTTCTTGAAATTCTGCATCTCTTGAGTGTGAAGGACCAGCAGTACCTTCAACTGAACTACCAGTACCTTGAGAAGTACTCACAGTACTTTGCTCTGTCTCAGCAGTACTTTCAATATTCAACATATTGAGTTGTTCCTCTGTTCCAACATCTTTTCTTTGAGCCTCAACATCCTCTTTTGCTTTACCAGAAGAAGATTCATCATTGTTTGAAGCTAAATCCACACTGGTACTTGACCACAATGGCATAATGACATCAGATTGATCTTTATCTAACTCCACCTCATTTGTTGCTTGTGAACCTGAAAAATTATTAGTTTCTGCAACAACAGGTAAATAATTCATAGAGTTTGTTAGATAATCAAGATCAAATATCCATTTTGGTCCTTGACCTACTACACTGGATTTGTTTTCTTGAAACTCCACATGTAGTTCTTCTTGAACTTTCTCAGTTCTTAAGTTGTAAACTCTAAAAGCTTTGCTAACAAGAGAATATCCAACTAAGAAACCTTCATCTGCTTTACCATCAAATTTTCCTAAATGGTCTAAGGTATTGAGAATTGTCACATGACATCCAAAAGGTCTAAGAAATCCTATTGCAGGAGTTCTACCATTAAAGAGTTCATATGATGTCTTATTGTGAGGCTGCACAACTAAAACTCTATTTTGAACATAGCAAGCAGTGTTAATTGCCTCTGCCCAAAAGATTATTGGTAGCTTGGAATCAGCTAACATTGTTCTAGCAGCTTCAATTAGTGTTCTATTCTTTCTTTCAACCACTCCATTCTGTTGTGGTGTTCTAGCAACACTATATTCTCTCCTAATACCTTTTTCTTTGCAGAAATCATCCATAACTCTATTTCTAAACTCTGTCCCATTATCACTCCTAATGACTTTTACTTTCTTGCTTACTTGGTTTTCTATCAGTGTAATGAATTCCTTAAGGATGCTTGATGTCTCATCCTTAGTGACTAAAAAGAAAACCCATGTAAATCTGCTATAGTCATCAGTTATAACAAGACAATATTTTTTATGTTGTATACTCCTTACTGAAACTGGTCCAAATAAGTCCATATGCAGCATAAACAATGACTGATTGATAGAGTTAAAAATTTTGGGCTTACAAGCGGCTTTGTGTTGTTTGCCTTTTAGACAAGCAATGCATGTTTGATCATTTTCAAATCTTTTGTGAGGTAAACCTCTTACCAAACCATTCTTAACAATTTTATTTATGGTTTTGAAGTTAATATGACCAAGCCTTCTATGCCATAACATTGATTCATCCAATGTGGCCTTTGATACAAGACAAGTTAAATCTTCTTTAGAAATGATGTTCTTCATATCAACACTATACATGTTGGCCTTTCTAGGAATTCTAAGAAGTACTTGATTTTCATCAGGCATCTTAAAATCCTTAGATAGAACAAGACATTCAGTGTCAGTAAAAAGGACATTATTCTTTTTGTCACACATTTGTGAAACACTAAAAAGATTATACTTTAACTCTTGTACATAGTACACATTTTCAAAATCTAAATTTCCGGTTTTAATAGTACCTTTACCAGAAATTTTGCCACGAAAACCACCTCCAAAGGTAACATATCCTCCATTGAATTCTTGAAAATCTGAAAGATAAGACATGTTGCCTGTCATGTGATTGGAACATCCACTATCTGAGTATCCTTGATCTTGATGATCAATAGAATGTCCCTGCACACAAATAAGAAAGTTAGTTTTCCTTGGGGATCCAAGCCATTACTGACTTGAATCTGCCTCTTGCATCAATATAGTTTAATCTTTTAAGGACTGTTGATGCAATATTGGATTTTTGAATCCAACATGCTGAGGCCTTAACAGCATTTGCCCTATTACCCTTAGCAGCAGAGTGAATAACATGTTTAGCAGAGTTTGCTAACTTTGAAGTCACACCCTTTGGTCTCCAAATTTGTTTGTGGACCACTGCTTTTGATTGAATGGGCCTTAGAACAGTTTTAGATGCATGTTTGAAAGTTGTTCTTGCATCCTTAGCTGTTGATTTTGGGTTAACAGTCATCAAAGGTCTAACAGTACTTTTAGATTTACCAGTACTTTGAAATTTAACTGGCAGTACTTTGTTAACAGAACCTTTTTGTCTATCAGGACCTTTGAGTCCAGACTTGTTTGAGACTGTTCTGGGTTCAGATCTATGAGTATTAGAGTGAAAAAGAGTTTGAGGAGTTTGCCTTTTGTAGTTCACCCTATTGTATTCATACCCAGTTACCCTTTGGTTGCAGAAAGCTGCAAGATGGTCAAAACTACCACATGTATAACAAGCTTTATTATAAAATGCAAAGTCATCACCTAATTGGTTAGACTTGAGGTTGTTCCAATTCCTTTGGTTACCTCTGGGCTTGTTTGTAGTTCTATATTGTTCACAATATCTAACTGGTTTCCTAACAGTACCTTTACCAATTGACTTAGGCCTGTTAGTGTTGTGATTGACTATCTTAGGAAGACTTGTTCCTACTTTCTTAACCAATACAGGTTTAGACATAACCTGTTCTTCTTCATCACTATCACTATCAGTTGTACAATCTTCAACAACTATAGTATCTCCTTTCTTAATAAAGGACACCTTGTCCTGATAAGATAAAGTTTTATCTAAACTTTTACTTACCTTTTCTATCTTAGGAGATTTAGTGACCTTAGAACCATATTCCATGATTGGTTCTTGAAACTCAGGTAACCCTGTGTGTGCTAAATCAATACCTGGAGGTGAATGAACACCTCTGTATGGTGGGGGTACAGACTTAAATCCAACACCAGAATTGACCTTATCAATAACTTGGGCTTCCCAAAGCTTATTGAATCCTTCTGAGGAATGTGCTAAAACATCCACAGAAACCTTTACATTTTCTCTTTCATTCTTATGTTTAGCTAATGATTCATTCAACTCAACAATACACTCATCTCTGATCTTAATGTCATTTTTTAGTATATTGATGTCATCAGCAAAATGAATTTCATTATTTTTAAAATGTAAAACTTGTTTTTCCAAAACACCTAGACCTCTTTTGTGATTAGCCAAATTAAACAAAGAATCAAGCAGCTCTTGTTTATGAGCTTCAAATCTCTTATTAAGGTCTTCATAAGCTTTAAGATTAGGACATGATTCAGTACAAGATGTAATATTGTTTACCTCTGAATCAGAATGAGCCATTAGAGCAAATTCATTGGCCAAAAGAGCAGCATTTGGTGGTGCATCCTCTTCAATAGCCATAGAGCTCCAATCATAACCAATACCATCAATAGCCAACATAGCCTTTGGCTCTTCAACAGTAACTTCCTTTTTCCTATCTTGCTTATACCATGTGTTTCTATTCTCCTGCTTTCTTGGGCTTCTACACTCCTTAGCAAAGTGTCCTAACCTATGACAGTTGAAACACTCCACTTTCTTCTTATCAAACCCAGCAGTATCATTACCATTTATGGTAATCTGCTTCCCAGTTCTTTGCCAATACTTCTTAGCCCTCATGCTAAGCAAAGCAACCTGCCATTTAATATCCATAGCTTCCAAATCATCACCATCTACCTGCTCAAGGTCTTCATGGTTGAGAGGAGAGCCATTAGATTGACTGGTAATAAAAGCATAGAATGTTGAATCTCCAAGACCAGCAACATCCTTGTGAGAACTTGTGGAAGGAGCACTTTCACCTTCATCTACCTCTTCATTCTTACTAATACTAGGAACTGACAAAAGTGCCACGTTTCCAGAACTAGTACCATAATGACCAGATTTCTTCAGACTTTGTTCAACAATTTTGAAGTTGTTGTACAAATCATTGAGCTTCATGGTTTCAATGTCTGGTTTGTTCATCCAGACAATAACATGAGTATGGAACTCATCAGGTAGACTTCTCAAAAACTTCATGTTGAGATCTTCCTTCTCTGTCTCAACACCTAACACAGCTAACTGACTGACAAGCTTGTGTAATCTTGAGAATAGCTTATCAAGAGACTCATTACTAAAAGCAGTAAAGTTTTCAAATTGTTGCTTTAGTAGTGTCTTCTGTGTCTTTTTGGTAGTTTCATTACCACCAAAATATGCACAAATCTCTTCAAAAAGAGTTTTTGCATCAAGATACTTGTTGAATGATAGCATCTGCTCACTAGGAATGGTCATAAGCAGCAAATTTCTTGCTTTCTGATCATTTCTCTTCAGTATCTTCTCTTCATTTGACACTGGTCCAGTATTTCTTTTTCTACTTGTTTTACCTTCTAGGACAACCTCTGAGTAGCTTGGTGAAAAGGAATCACCATATATAATTATATCCCAAAGAGTATAATCTTGGACCATGAAATATTGCTCAATTCTCATCCTCCATAACTCAAACTCATTGGGTTTGATTATGGGCAACTTTGCAGCAACATTTGTTTGAACATCATGTGGATCCATTTCTGTTTCTTCTAATTCAAATATATCAACCCTAAGCTCTGATACCAACTGTGAGGATCTGGTGTATACACGGTTAAGGTGGTTAAACCTTGTGTCTTTGTGTATGAGATATATTGACTTAATATGATTAAGCACGCGGAATTTACTTAACCACACTTAGAAGGTTATGTATGTTATGGAAATGGAAGAATTATGTTTGTTACTTAACAATGAACAAAGAAAGTATTTCACTAAACGATTCAATATTATTCCAAATAATACGAGTGATCTTGAGTTTTTCACTAGGGTTACAAAACCTTGAATCTTATGTTTTAGACTTGTGATATTGTTTTTGTTCTTGTTCTAACAGTTATGCATGTGCATGTGTGTTCTATTGTGTCAACTTTTTAATATCTAAGTCTAAGATCTCTTTTATAGTTGCAAGAGATCTTTACAATTTTGCTAAAAGTCTTGACCGACTTACTTGTTTAACTTTATGCATATTGTGTCAGTACATAAGATACAACATGTATCTATGTATACAACTTGTTAACTAAGCACATGGAGTAAGATATTATCTACCGTATATGTTTGACCAAAATACAATAAATATCTTTTCGATCTTATCCAATGAGTCACTGATCAGCAGTACTTTGATGAAGCAGCAGTACTTTGATGTAGCAGCAGTACTTTGATCATGAACTAGCAGTATCTTGATGTACTAGCAGTACTTTGATGTACTAGCAGTACCTTCAGAATATTTAATTCCCAACAAATACCATAATGACTGAACCAAGCGTTACATCATTTGGTTCTCAATTATACATAGCCTAGCTACCTATGTATAATTTAGGAAGAATCATGTTATAAATGGAACAGTTATCTTTTCAAAGTTTTTAATAACAATTTTCATTCCAAAAACAGAATATCGAGACGAAATAAATTGTTCATAAACCTTACTTTTAACCAACCCCAGTAAGATCTACACTTATTACCCATCCCTCTATTATACGAAGTCGAGAAAAATACAAATTTAGAAACTATAAGAACTCACAACAATATGTGGAAAACACAAATAACATAAATTTTATTAGAACCCATGGAAGTTAATACATAGCGAAATGATTAACATCGGAAGTGCTAATAGTACAATAAACACAATATAAGGCATAGAATCTTCGATAGGTTGGCCCGCCATAGAAACAAAAACCACCACCAACCCAACGATAGCAAGAGCCACCATAGGATGAAGCACCTTGATTATGCTGGAAGATAAATAAAAGCGAAACATTAAAAACAAAAATTAAACATAAAAACAAACGAGATTTTATTCCACACTCATTAAAGGTTACATCGACACACAACAAAGGTACATTCTAACAACACTAGCTCGAGATCCTCACCCCAACAGCTTATCCACATTAATCGCTAAAATCGTTAGGGGTACGATGAACACCAGAGATGCGATAAAGTAGTCGGAGTTTTCATCAGGGAAGAAGGCCAGATAAACGGAGACAAGTACAATGTACACGGTGGCTACGACAATGGCGATCGGCGGCATAGTAAATTTTTTTTTTGGAAGAGATGAAGTAAAGTGAAAAAGGTGAAGTGGGGAGGAAAAAGGGGAAAAGTAGATAGGATATTTATAGGAAAAGATAAATAGGGAATAAAAGTAGAGAAACTAGCCGTTATTTTACTATTCACGATCATTAAATTTCAAATCACTACCATTAAAAACCCACTAGTCTCAACCATTAGAACACTAAACATTAAGTGTTAAATATTTCCTATTCTCGACCGTTACTTTCACTATTCGTAGCCTATAAATTAAATTATTGACCAAACATTCGAATTTATTTCATCTAGTACAAATAAATCTAGTTGGAGTCTCGCCTCTTTGATATTCAAATAAGAAATATCTCGACAACATCTTCCATAAACTCTCACCTCAGAACACCACATTTTTCAATACCTATCACGGACTGAACTTCGGGACGAAGTTCAAAATTTAGGGGTAGATACTGTAGGAGTCCACGAAAATCCATGACGATAATCCTCATTAATTAATAATAACCTCGCCTTACCGTTTAATAAAACCCATTTTTACGGAGAAATTTAAACTTTTCTTTTATTGTTATCATTACCACATTACGTTTTGACAACATATATTAAATGACAACACGTACCTCGGGACCCAGTGTTTCACAAAACTCCATCCACACTAAATCTATATTACACAAATTACACATTATAGTTGAAACTACTAAACCTATAACTTGATACATTAATCACATTTATATTTCCCTAATTACATTTATTTATACAAAACATATTTCATTACACACACAAAATTAATTAAGCTACAACCAAACCGGACCCTTAAATGCATCAAGCCCATCACAGCCCAATCACCACCTCAACGTACCCACGTTCTCAGCCCACTCTCATTTTGCAAATTTATACATAAACCGACTGCTAAATCACCTCCCAAAACGACTTGTATTCTCTCGAAAACTAAACGCGACCTACACATATTTTTGCACCATCTTACTCACCACCCACTAAACAATATATGTGCCAACTTCCAAGATTTTATGACGCGATATATTATGGTTTTGAAGGACGATTCGTTTGTCCCATATTACCTCAAAACGTATAAGCAAACATGACAAAACTTAATCATTTTTAAATCCGATTTTTCCTACATTCCACCCATGATATTTTTACCAATATACAACTTTTAGAATGAGTATAGGGAAGCAGGAGAGAGTTGTGATTCACTAGTTCCATTTTTGAACAAAGTTAAAATACCAAACGTATGAAGACATATACAATACAACAAATAAAGATAAGATCTTATCAACACCCTACCTAACAAATATCTCACATTTTCAGTAGAAATAACATAGGTGTCCATTCGGCTACAGTAGATAAAATAATTGGTTGGAAGACTTTGATAGTCAACAAAAACGTGTTAAATCCTTCTATAAATTCGACCCTCCATTTGGCCACCCACACTACTTATCTCACCTTTCTTTCACCTCTCACTAGCCACCTCAAAAGTCCAGTAACTTTGTCTCAACCCAGGAAACGCCCAAGTAAGAAATAGACACTTTAAAATGAAGTTCGAACCAACTAGTAAACTGCTTACTTCGTCCTTGTGATTTCGTTCGAACACCACTGCCCTTGTTACCACCTCTCACCCTCACCTTTCTTACCCATCCTCAACCCTTTTTGCACCATTTAGAAAACCCCAAGAAGTTGGAAAGATCAAAACCTCAGCGGGTTACAAGTACAAAGGGGTATAGTCGAATTTCAACAAGTTAGTTATTCACCTTCGTGCTCCACTCGACCTCCACAACCTCTCCACCACCTTTAAGAGGTGTAGTAAGCGTCTTTAATCTCTTTTAATATCATGTCTCACACTCCACATCTCACGACCACGTTGCACATACATGCACATTTTATTTTCTTTACATTCGAACGCATCATGCATTATTCCATCATTTCGTTCGGTTATATATAGTAACACTTAGTTACATTTGTTATTTCATGTGTACCCAACATGAGTCGCGTAGCCACTGTGAAGGTTTAAAAAAAATCACAACTCACCTCATTTTCAAGTTTAAGATATCACGTACGCCATGCATCATGCAAACATATGCTAACTTTATAACTACACGTACAAACTAAAAACTGGGAAAAAATGCTAAAAATGTGCTAAGTATTTTTACGCAGAAAATAGTTCCAAATAGGTTAGAAAACAAGTTAATATCTCGCGATCTAACTGAGCGACCACGTTTCACTTTTACATGACCCATATCACAACGTAACTAGTTACACTTTTCATATAAACGTCATGTTAAAATACCCACGAATCGACTCCTTAAAACAGCCCTAGCTAGTCACACAAACCACTTTTGAAAATAGTCCAAATAGCGAAGTGGGTTTCAAAATCCATTAACCTGTTTTATGAGCTATGGGTATAAGCTGGGTTCGGGAACTTTTTAGTATGTAAATAAGATGTAAAAAGTGGACTTTTAAACCGACCCAACTCACTTCAACATGTACAAACTAAAACGTGTTAACGGGCTTAGTAATGTAACTCGTTAAGGCCCATTTAGTGTAAGAATAAGCTACTGATCAAATAAGCTGTTAAAATAAGCTTCAATTGTCTTAAATAAAACTCAGAAAAAGTCGCCATCCTTTTTCCCACCATTTTGTCACTTTTGGACTGAAAATGTAACGCGATCTAACTAGAAGGACTAAAACTGCCAACCTGTGAAACTTATGGACTAAAGCTGTGAAAACAGTTTGTAAAGGACTTAAATTGACATATCATTGAACTCCGAGCCTTATATGGACCTATGGACAAATTTTGGACTATTATGGACTTTGGACTTAACCAAGGACTAACGACGTAACGCGATCGCAGTTAGACTAAAAAGTATAAAATCTGAAAAGGACAAGGACAAATTAAATTCACTTGACATTCTTAGTTTATTTTTCATCTTACACCCCTCATTTCATATGCATTTTTCATTTTAAGTTATGCATTGTTTAAAGTTTCGTTATTAGAAATTTAGTAATCTCACTCTGCATAACATTTCAGCATATTTTGAGAGGATAATATTTTGAGAATTTAGATAATATTATAGATATATTATATTTTTAACTTGAGGCATTTTAAGCATATCACATATCCAATCATTATACGATTTCTCACATCACACTCACTGTTAGTAGTAAGTCAGAATCTTAGACTTCCCTTATATTCAGGTTTCTTATCGAAGACGTTTCCGTGATCGTTTCCATAAATCTAATAATTCTATCTTGCCAGATACACTCCAGGTGAGTCGTGGCCCCTCCTATTTTAATACTTGATTTATACTTTTTGGGGGCGATACATGCTTCGAAATATTTTACTCATTTATCAACTATATGAATTGTTTTACGATACAATACTTCTATAAGCACTATGAAAACCCTTATGACTTACCGTGAGTCGTGGCCCCTACTTGTAACACTTATTTTTAATAACTCTTTTGGGGGAGATACATGCTTTAACTGTTTTTAGTTACTTATATAAAACTCTTATGATTTACTCAAAATCATCCACCATGCTTTACATGTTTGAGAGGAATATATGTTTGTTATATGTGCAAACTGCTTGTTTAGCTTAAACACTGAAATTGAAGGATAACATTTTGATGAGTGTCTAAATACTCATCATTTTATACCAATCTGAACTGCCAAAACATCCAAAAACACTCAGAAATGTATTAAAATACTGAAATTATCTCAAAATGGTGTTTTATATGTTTCAGATGCAAAATGTTTAAAAAAAGTTGAAAAACGAACAAAGTTTGCATAATTGGCAGTTTCAGTCCCTCAACTTTCAAAAGTTGTCAAAACTAGTCCCTGGTTATTCAAAACATTGAAAAATTCACCAAAGGTCATTTTTAATCACAAATAAACATATATAGTCCTTTGGTGTGAAGTTTCATAAAATTACAAGTTTAGTCCCTGAACTTTGCAAAATGACAAAAATGGTCCCTGGGATTTAAAAACTTTGAGAAAAATAAATATGGTCCTTGTATTATTGAATTGTGGCAGGTTTAGTCCCTTGAAGATATTTTGGAATGATGACAACTCAGCCCTAAAAGTTTCAGTAAATTACAAGATTGGTCCCTATGCTTATTTAATAAACCAAAAACCGGATCTAAACTATCCCTAAAACCCAAAATAAATCCAAACCCAACCCAGCCTATCTATTACCCATTTACCCAAGCCCAAAATCAAAACAAGCCCAACTGCTTAACTGAGTTTAAAAACTCAGTCAAACCCCCTTTGACCCGTCTCTTTCCCACTCACCCCAGCCATAACCAGTCATCCCCCCAGCTGGCTTAAACACCTCACCCCCCTCCTCCAACACTCCACCTAACACATCCAAATGCAATTAATGCATCTCTCCCACTCTCCCACTAGTAAAATCAGTGATTATCCCACTTTCCTGATTTTCCCGCCAATTTTCCATGTGTACTGAGGAGATTAAATTGGATCAATTGGATGGTGTGGATTCATTCTGGATGTCGACAAGAGAGTATCCCAGCTTAAAAATAGTATATATAGTGTGTAATGTAGCTAGAAATAAGTGTGTGGAAATTTAGTGTAAAATTAGTTAATCGTATTTCCATTCCCTGTAATTGTACTTTGTAATTTTCAAGTTTAATCAATCAATACAAGTATCCTTAGTGTATTTGTTTGTTGATTATTGTCAGTAGTAATAATTTATGCATTGTTCTGATTTTCATTAAAACTGATAATTAGATCATTGTTAAGTAGTATCTAAAATAGCTTCTCAGCTATTTTAAATAGCTTATATAAGCTTCTTATAGCTTATTATAAGTTATTTGTAGTATAACTTGTTCTAAATTCCAAGATTCAAGAATGGTCAAAGAAAGTCAACTGAGGAACAATAAGCTAGTTCTGGGTGATTAAGCTAGTTCAAGAAGCTTTCCTGGGTTATTTAGCTTGTATTTGACAAGCTAGATTGGTCCTTGGTTCCTTGTTCTGTGTACATCAGTTCAAATCAGTTGTGAGCATTTTCTCATTTTTGGCATTATTTTCATAAGTACTGTATAAGTGCTTATTTCCTGCTTATCTGTGTTCTTATAAGCTACTTGTTAGTTTTTAAGTGTATGTGATCAAGCTTTGTCAGTAGTACAATAGTGTAATAAGTTTTTAAATACTTTGCTAAAAAAAATCACTAAAAAGCCAAAAATAGCAATATCTAGTGTAGCTTAATAAAGTGCTTAATCCTGTGTTATAAGTTGTTCATTAGTGTTACTATAAGTTATTGAATCCATAATACATAAGTTCTTAGTGTAAAAAATTTGATTTCCTTTGTAAAATCCAAATCAGTCTTTTGTTAAGGACTGTTTGGATTTGTATCTGTCATTAGGTATTATTAAGTGTACTGTACATTGGTCATTTGATCAGCTTTGCATCAGCTTTAAGAAGCCATAATAAGCTGTTTTCCTGATCTCAAAAGTAGTATAGCTAGATAATCAGTATTTGTGTTGGCTGTGTGAATTTTGGGCAGTCAAATGGCCATATAAGCCATTTTCAGCTATAAGCTTGTTTTAGCTTTGTTCTTGGCTTGTTTGAGTCCCATATAATCTATTTAGTGTATCCCACATAGCTGCTTAGGTCTCCTTTGGGTGTGCACAATTTTGTGCAACTCTGCACAGAACAGACAAGAACAGCAGACCCATTGGTTTCAGTTGCTGATCTAAGGGTCAATTGGGATTCAATTGGTGTGATTCTCATAGGGCTTTTGTGCTTTTTAGATTCCCAGTAGTTCAAGCTTCATTTTGCCCCCCTTAGGTTGCCTTTTAGATTGCTTATTGTGTGCTTAATTTGTGCTTCAAGTCTGCTGTTTGTCTGAATCATTTCTGTGTATATTTGCAAATCAGCCCAAGTGCTTATCAGCTTATCCTTTGTGCTTATTTGTATTTCTGAGTTGTTTTGTGCATATTATTGTTGTTTAATCCTTTCCTGAATTTTTGGGAATTTTTGGATTCCATTTAGCTTATTTTGGGCTTATTAGCTTATAGCTTATCTGCCCAAATCAGCTTATTTGGCCTAGTCAGCTTTTCATTTTATTTTTCCCATCTTCCTTATAATATTTTAGGATTATCTGTAAATTTTCATAATTTTCCTAAGTCTTTTAATATTTTTAATCATTTTAATTAGTTTTTAATAGTAAATAAATTATAATAAATAGAAAAATAATCAAAAAAATACAAATCCAATTTTCATAATTTTCTTTTGTTATTTGTAATCTAGGAAAAATAGAATAATATTTTTAGACCTTAAGAAAATATAAAATAGAAAATAAGTGATAGTTTCTATTTAATTAATTTTATCTTTTTAATTTCTAATTAAGTAATTTTCATTTTTATAATTTTCTTAGTTTCATTTTATCTTATAATATTTATAGAAAAAGTTTTATATTTTTCTTTGTTGATTTAGTATTTTTTATAATTTAAATTAGTTTAATTAATAATTAAATAATTAATAATTAGTAATAATTAAATAAAAAGTGTAGAAAATTATAATTTAAGTTTTTAAATAAGTTTTAAGTAATTTTATATTTTTAGGTTTGAAATTTTATAAATTTTAGTTTTTGTCCTATTCTAGATTTTCCCGTTGCGCGTTTGTAGTTAATTTTAATCGCGTTTATATTTGTTTTACATATTTATTTGTTAGTAGAATTGTTAAAAAAGCAAAAATCCAAAAATATCTTATCATCAGTCACTATAATCCAAATTCTGAGCAATCGTCAATTTCACACTTCGTTGGGAGACGACCTAGGTGATCACTTGCCTGGTTCACACTACACACGAGCATCCAGTTCCGAGTCTGCATTTGTTTAATTACGAGTGTTGTTTCGGGACGGATCAAATTTTGGCGCCGCTGCCGGGGAGGTGTGCTGCGACTGTTGTGTAAGTTTTAGCGATTAGTGATCTGAGACCCTTCTATCAGAAGTTCCTATTTCCCAAAAAACAATATAAAATACAAAAATATTTTTCATTTCTTTTCTATATATATATTATTATTAATATTATCATATAAAAAATAATAAAAACACCAAAAATAATTTCCGTTTTCTTTGTAAAAATAATAAACAATAAAAAAATTACCATCGAAAATCAAGATTGAGCACTACCTAACTGGGGGTGCGACCATAATAAGTTCCCAAACCAAAGATTTAAAACTTTACCTCTGTATCACTTGCGATTCCGGCTCACCTTTGATTGATAAACAAACTCTACGGAGGTTCTAGGATAGTCTGACATTAAATTGTCGGACTGAAAGAAGCGGGTTTTTAAGGAGCGTAATTGCCCACCTTTGCTTCTCCGCCACCCTGTGCGTTTTTCAGTTAGAGAGCTACCGTACGCTTGCTGATTGTTGGTATAAGTTAACTTGTGTTTTGCTTCTGTCTTGTTTTAATTGGAATATTTTACTTAGTGCATGCGCACTCGTTCTTCCACGTCATCAAGCCCTTTACGTGAACTCGTAGAAATTCCGAGAAGACGTAATCGTAGACGTGCTGCCCAAATAGTCGAACCCGAGATTCGTACTGTTCTCACTGAAAATATGGCAGACGAACGCACCATGGCTGAAATGCTCCAGGCACCCACCGAGGGTTATGGAGATGCCATTGTTTTACCAGCCATCGATTCTGATCATTTTGAACTGAAAACACATTTGATTCAGCTCGTGTCCACAAACCAATTCCACGGGTTTGAACGAGAGGATCCTTATGCACACATTCGTTGGTTCAACAAACTGACTTCTACAATCAATTACAAGAATGTGCCACAAACAGTGATCAAATTGATGCTATTTCCATTCTCACTTGAGGGGGCAGCCCGGATTTGGCTGGATAAAGAACCCCCTCGATCCATTGAAACCTGGGAAGATCTTGTTAAGAAATTTGTAAATTATTTCTTCCCTCCATCAAAAACGACGAATTTAAAAAATGAAATAGCTGGATTTCGTCAAGGTTTCGATGAAAATTTCGGAGAGGCATGGGACAGATTTAAAGATCTCTTAAGAAAATGCCCACATCATGATTTCAATGTGTTACAACAGATAAATACGTTTTATAATGGGTTGACTCAAAACGATCAAGATGCACTCAATGCAGCCTCCGGTGGCAATATCTTGAATCGTAAACCCAGAGAGGTGGTTGAAATTTGTGAAAATAAATCAAAAGTTCCTATTTCGAGAAACAAAGTGAATGTTCCTGTCACTCCTACTGCTTCTTCTTCATCCGGTAACTCCTCAGAGTTAGCCTTCCTTACAGACTCAATGCGTTGTATGATGAAAGAAATGAAAGAATTAAAAAGTGAAATTCATAAACCGGAACAAATCAAAGCAATAAACAAAGTGTGTGAAACTTGTGGTGGCCCACATGCGTATTATGATTGTCAAGCAACCGATGCTTCTGTTTACCCAGCTCCCGTAGCTGCAGTAAACCAAAATCAGTACCGTCCGCATGCTGAGACTCAGTACCGAGCACCGAATGCTATGGTCCCACCTGGTTTTCCACCCGTGCCAAATCAGAATAATCAAAACCGCTTTGTTCAAAATCAGGGACAAAATTTTCACAACTCTCAAAATTTCAATCAAAACCGAGGTCAGAATCAGGGTAATTTTAACCGTGGTCCAAATTTTAATCAAAACCAAGGTTCAAACCGAAATCAGACGTCCTCAGATGAGTTGCTTATGCAATTCATGAAAACCCAAGAGGAAACAAATAAGACACAACGTGAGACAAACCAGTTATTGGTTGCCCAATTAAACCAGATCAAAAAGTCTTTAACTGATATACCTTCTACCTCGGGAGGTCTCCCAAGTAACACTGTTACCAACCCTAGGGGTGAACTCAAAGCTGTCAGTACACGTAGTGGTAAATCTCATGTTGGATTCAAGGTGATAAAGGACCCGGTACTTCCCACTAACAATGGAAGTGCTAAATACGTCCAACCTTCGATCATCCAACCTTCTGTCATCCAAAAATCTACACCTACAATTGCTCCCCAGCCGTCTAGAATCGATCCTACTCTTTCACGATTTACGGTTAAAAGTTTGTCAACCAAACTTAGTGAGCAAAGGTCAGCCAGATATTATTCCGAAATGCTCAATGCTGTTCCTGTCAGTGTACTTGATGACAGTGATGATGACGAAGATACCACTTACGTCAAAGCTATCACCACTCGGAGTGGTGCTTCTTATAAGGGGCCAGCTGGCCCTATTCCTCCTCCGTTGTTTGAAATGGAAAAAGAGACGGAGGATACAACGGACAAAGTGCAAATTCCAATCCCACAACGTACAGCACATGTCTATCCTCCGGTTGTCCCGAAAAAAATCCAAACCAGGAGTTGTCTTTGAGACTCCTGAAGTCATTGCTCCTAAATCCAAACCTCATATTCCTTACCCATCGCGCTTAAATGAACAAAAGCTCCGTGAGAAGGCTAGTCAACAAATGGACAAATTCTTTCAAATCTTTAGAGAATTACATTTTGACATAAGTCTTGCGGATGCTATCATTCTGATGCCCAAATTTGCATCATCAATCAAACACTTGTTAAGCAACAAGGAAAAACTGATTGAAATGGCTAAAACTCCAGTAAATGAGAACTGCTCAGCGGTTATCTTGAAAAAGCTTCCGGAGAAGCTTGGAGATCCTGGAAAATTTCTGTTACCTTGTGTATTTCCGGGAATGGTTGAATGCTATGCCTTAGCAGATCTAGGTGCAAGCATCAACCTGATGCCTCATTCAGTATGGAAGAAACTTTCTCTTCCGGCTCTTACTCCTACCTGCATGACTCTTGAGCTTGCAGATCGAACCATAACTCATCCCTGCGGCATTGCCGAAGATGTATTTGTGAAGATAGGAAAGTTCCATTTTCCAGCTGACTTTGTGGTTGTTGATTTCGATGCTGACCAAAAAGTTCCTCTGATTCTTGGAAGAGGATTCCTAAAAACGGGCCATGCTCTTATTGATGTATTTAAGCATGAAATCACCTTGCGTGTGGATAAGGAAGCTGTTACCTTCAATCATGATCAAACTTCAAAGTACTCCTCTAATTATAAATCTGAATCGGTTAACCGAATAGATGTCATTGACATTGCTTCAGAGGAGTACTCTCAAGAAAGTGTTGATTATTTTCATAATTCTGTGAGTGGGGAACCCACCACATCTTCTCAACATATCATAGCAGACTCTTCCCCTTCTCTCACTTCGGTTGAGGGAAGTGATCCCTTTTGGGATGAAGTCGATGCTTTTCTTGCTGTAGATAGTTCACTTCCGTATGAGGTTGATGAAAACTATCTTGATCCTGAGGGGGATATTCTTTTTCTAGAAAATTTGTTAAACGAAGATTCATCTTCCCCTCCTCCACCAAAACAACTTCATAATGAAAAAATCAAATCAGTTGAAAAAACTGATAAATTTCCAGAGATCAAGTTTAAGAACTTGCCTCCTCCACTTGAAATTCTTGAGGAGGAAGTTCTTGTCTTAATTGCTATTCAGATCTCTCTTCTTCCCTTCACCTACCCGGTGATTTCCCCAATCTTTCACTCATTCGGGAGTGAGGATATTACTTTTGACCCCGGCATTGTCCATCTAACATTGGTTTAAATGCCGGATTTCCTGGTCTCTTACTTCCCCATAAACTTTTAAATGGCTTTTTCTCCCGGGCTGTTCAGGAGCCCTTTGTTACAGTTGACCGTTCACAAGCGGTTAGCTTGCGTGATAAACCTGTCTGTTTGGGAGGAATCAGCTCAATTCGGGGTCGAGTCAAGCTAATGACTCGGTGATCAAAAACATTAGCAAACCATATGGGTTTTCACCCGTATTTCTGTCTTCTTTCTCCTTTCTAACACCCTAGTGTGGGGGAGATGCCCCACATGTTGTATATATGTAAATTTCTAAAAAAAAAAAAAAAAAAAAAAAAAAAAAAAAAAAAAAAAAGAGAGGAATTTGCATGCCTTAACGGCTTAAATGCAAATTAAATAAAAATAAAATAAATATCTATATGAAATAAAAGGCTATTAGTATTTCCCTTTCACATTCTAAGTATTGGTTTAACAACCGGTTCTGTGAATATTGAGGGCAATATTCAGTTCTAAGTGTGGGGGGGAATTCTCGCGAATTTAATCAAATGTACCATCTAGCACCCCCATTTTAGCCAAAATTTTAAAATTTTTTCTCACTTAGAACTCAAAAAAAATGGTTATCAGTCCGCCATGTCTAACCCACATAAGGATTGGCTAATCCGAGAGCAAACGGCTCTTGGTAAAGATGTCTCAAATCCGTTGATGGCTTGCAATTTGCCGAAAATTGTATGGTATTCGACTCACCATATCTTCATAAGTGAAGAGTTGGCTAGCCCGCAAGGTTATGGCTTGTGGTAAAGGCAGTGGAAAAACCATGATTGGTAATCAGCTCACCAAAGATAATATTAATAATTTATCTAAGAGTTGGCTAGTCCAGAAGCAAACGGCTTCTGGTAAAGACAAATCAAAACCGTTGACAGCTTATGGTTTGCTCAAAATCATTTGGTTATCGGTGTACCAAAGTTCTTACTTGAACTGAAACAATTGGCTACTCCAGAAGTAATGGCTTTTGGTAAAGAGATAAAATCCATTAAGTCTTCATAAAATATTGCTAGGGACTAGCAATAGTTTAGTGTGGGGGATTGATGAGTGTCTAAATACTCATCATTTTATACCAATCTGAACTGCCAAAACATCCAAAAACACTCAGAAATGTATTAAAATACTGAAATTATCTCAAAATGGTGTTTTATATGTTTCAGATGCAAAATGTTTAAAAACAGTTGAAAAACGAACAAAGTTTGCATAATTGGCAGTTTCAGTCCCTCAACTTTCAAAAGTTGTCAAAACTAGTCCCTGGTTATTCAAAACATTGAAAAATTCACCAAAGGTCATTTTTAATCACAAATAAACATATATAGTCCTTTGGTGTGAAGTTTCATAAAATTACAAGTTTAGTCCCTGAACTTTGCAAAATGACAAAAATGGTCCCTGGGATTTAAAAACTTTGAGAAAAATAAATATGGTCCTTGTATTATTGAATTGTGGCAGGTTTAGTCCCTTGAAGATATTTTGGAAAGATGACAACTCAGCCCTAAAAGTTTCAGTAAATTACAAGATTGGTCCCTATGCTTATTTAATAAACCAAAAACCGGATCTAAACTATCCCTAAAACCCAAAATAAATCCAAACCCAACCCAGCCTATCTATTACCCATTTACCCAAGCCCAAAATCAAAACAAGCCCAACTGCTTAACTGAGTTTAAAAACTCAGTCAAACCCCCTTTGACCCGTCTCTTTCCCACTCACCCCAGCCATAACCAGTCATCCCCCCAGCTGGCTTAAACACCTCACCCCCCTCCTCCAACACTCCACCTAACACATCCAAATGCAATTAATGCATCTCTCCCACTCTCCCACTAGTAAAATCAGTGATTATCCCACTTTCCTGATTTTCCCGCCAATTTTCCATGTGTACTGAGGAGATTAAATTGGATCAATTGGATGGTGTGGATTCATTCTGGATGTCGACAAGAGAGTATCCCAGCTTAAAAATAGTATATATAGTGTGTAATGTAGCTAGAAATAAGTGTGTGGAAATTTAGTGTAAAATTAGTTAATCGTATTTCCATTCCCTGTAATTGTACTTTGTAATTTTCAAGTTTAATCAATCAATACAAGTATCCTTAGTGTATTTGTTTGTTGATTATTGTCAGTAGTAATAATTTATGCATTGTTCTGATTTTCATTAAAACTGATAATTAGATCATTGTTAAGTAGTATCTAAAATAGCTTCTCAGCTATTTTAAATAGCTTATATAAGCTTCTTATAGCTTATTATAAGTTATTTGTAGTATAACTTGTTCTAAATTCCAAGATTCAAGAATGGTCAAAGAAAGTCAACTGAGGAACAATAAGCTAGTTCTGGGTGATTAAGCTAGTTCAAGAAGCTTTCCTGGGTTATTTAGCTTGTATTTGACAAGCTAGATTGGTCCTTGGTTCCTTGTTCTGTGTACATCAGTTCAAATCAGTTGTGAGCATTTTCTCATTTTTGGCATTATTTTCATAAGTACTGTATAAGTGCTTATTTCCTGCTTATCTGTGTTCTTATAAGCTACTTGTTAGTTTTTAAGTGTATGTGATCAAGCTTTGTCAGTAGTACAATAGTGTAATAAGTTTTTAAATACTTTGCTAAAAAAAATCACTAAAAAGCCAAAAATAGCAATATCTAGTGTAGCTTAATAAAGTGCTTAATCCTGTGTTATAATTTGTTATTTAGTGTTCATATAAGTTATTGAATCCATAATACATAAGTTCTTAGTGTAAAAAATTTGATTTCCTTTGTAAAATCCAAATCAGTCTTTTGTTAAGGACTGTTTGGATTTGTATCTGTCATTAGGTATTATTAAGTGTACTGTACATTGGTCATTTGATCAGCTTTGCATCAGCTTTAAGAAGCCATAATAAGCTGTTTTCCTGATCTCAAAAGTAGTATAGCTAGATAATCAGTATTTGTGTTGGCTGTGTGAATTTTGGGCAGTCAAATGGCCATATAAGCCATTTTCAGCTATAAGCTTGTTTTAGCTTTGTTCTTGGCTTGTTTGAGTCCCATATAATCTATTTAGTGTATCCCACATAGCTGCTTAGGTCTCCTTTGGGTGTGCACAATTTTGTGCAACTCTGCACAGAACAGACAAGAACAGCAGACCCATTGGTTTCAGTTGCTGATCTAAGGGTCAATTGGGATTCAATTGGTGTGATTCTCATAGGGCTTTTGTACTTTTTAGATAGCCAGTAGTTCAAGCTTCATTTTTCCCCCCTTAGGTTGCCTTTTAGATTGCTTATTGTGTGCTTAATTTGTGCTTCAAGTCTGCTGTTTGTCTGAATCATTTCTGTGTATATTTGCAAATCAGCCCAAGTGCTTATCAGCTTATCCTTTGTGCTTATTTGTATTTCTGAGTTGTTTTGTGCATATTATTGTTGTTTAATCCTTTCCTGAATTTTTGGGAATTTTTGGATTCCATTTAGCTTATTTTGGGCTTATTAGCTTATAGCTTATCTGCCCAAATCAGCTTATTTGGCCTAGTCAGCTTTTCATTTTATTTTTCCCAGCTTCCTTATAATATTTTAGGATTATCTGTAAATTTTCATAATTTTCCTAAGTCTTTTAATATTTTTAATCATTTTAATTAGTTTTTAATAGTAAATAAATTATAATAAATAGAAAAATAATCAAAAAAATACAAATCCAATTTTCATAATTTTCTTTTGTTATTTGTAATCTAGGAAAAATAGAATAATATTTTTAGACCTTAAGAAAATATAAAATAAGTGATAGTTTCTATTTAATTAATTTTATCTTTTTAATTTCTAATTAAGTAATTTTCATTTTTATAATTTTCTTAGTTTCATTTTATCTTATAATATTTATAGAAAAAGTTTTATATTTTTCTTTGTTGATTTAGTATTTTTTATAATTTAAATTAGTTTAATTAATAATTAAATAATTAATAATTAGTAATAATTAAATAAAAAGTGTAGAAAATTATAATTTAAGTTTTTAAATAAGTTTTAAGTAATTTTATATTTTTAGGTTTGAAATTTTATAAATTTTAGTTTTTGTCTTATTCTAGATTTTCCCGTTGCGCGTTTGTAGTTAATTTTAATCGCGTTTATATTTGTTTTACATATTTATTTGTTAGTAGAATTGTTAAAAAAGCAAAAATCCAAAAATATCTTATCATCAGTCACTATAATCCAAATTCTGAGCAATCGTCAATTTCACACTTCGTTGGGACACGACCTAGGTGATCACTTGCCTGGTTCACACTACACACGAGCATCCAGTTCTGAGTCTGCATTTGTTTAATTACGAGTGTTGTTTCGGGACGAATCACATTTTCAAAACTACTTGACGTGACATGATACTGAGACTCATTGTAGGCATTCATATAACAAATGAATGTACTGTTATTTTACTGTTATATTTCTACATTTCACTGGAAATATTTGCCAAGGCCAGAATACGTATATTTTATGAACCCTGAGACCTATATTGCCTAAGTTTACTTTATTGCCATAAAGTCCCTCGATCATGAGCCATTAATCACTGCGGTGAGCGCGAATATAGTGAACAGCTTCGAAACCTGTTAGAGGCTGACGACCTATCCCACTAAATACTTAGACGGAATGCCTACATGGTTAGTCGTATTTAGTCGTGATGCACTATATTTGAGAAAAATAGGAATTGGCAAATCACCTATTAACATGAGGGCTAAAAACACCCATCAGTAACCCTGATGGGACCCCCGCGTTTACGGTACTCTGTTAACGTTTTGCGTGTCATGAGGCTTAGGGCAATATAACTTATTGAATATATGAATGTTTCATATATATCCTAGGATACAGCTGTATTTAGTAAACCACCACTTTACACTGATAGATTTCAGACTCTAGATTATTATTTTCACTATGTGTTATGATTATGGATCCTCTACTTTAATTTTAAATGTTATCATATGTGACTCAAATGAGAATTTTACGAAAGGTAACCCAAAAAGGCTTGGTATATCGTTACATTTAAAAGCCGACGCAACATTCTATTTCAAGCATATAACAACATAGCTCATCTTCATTTATAACTTGAAACTTATGATTTTGGAGATCATACATGATTTGCTTGTGGATTTTTATACAACACAACTTGTTATTTATTTCATGAAGAATTATTATTTACTTCGACAATCACTTTACACCTTTTAAATTCATTGAAAGAAAGTTATTTTCTATCAAACTCCACGAACTCACCAACCATTGTGTTGACGTTTTAAGCATGTTTATCTCAGGTAATTAACGGAGCAGGACAAGACACGGAGCGGGCATCTTTTACTCTGATAACTTAAATGGTGTAAAATCAAATATGTCATTCTTTCCAAATTACCATACTTTTGTGGGATTTTCAAATCAGATATTTTCCTTTTATACCAAAACTATTATTTCGAATGACATATAACTTTCAAAACGCCAATTCTGGACCGACTTTCTGAAATTTTAACTCGATCCTCACCATAACATCCTAATTACTTTTCCGCTGCCACAAACCAAATTAGGGGGTGTTACACACAACCTCATCAGGGACCTCATCAGATATTCCTGATACATCAACATCATAAGTTCCATTAGGAATCCTCTGACTTGGTTTAGGGACTGATGAGAATCTATTCTCATCAAAGATAGCATCCCTTGATTCAATTATTGAGTTAATTGAAACAGATTCATTAGGTTCAATAACATAGAACCTATATGCCTTGGAATGCTCAGCATATCTAACAAAGATGCATTCAATGCCTCTTTCACCCAAAGTTTTCATCTTTGGATCACGGAGTTTTACAACAGCCCTACAACCCCAAACCCTGAGATAATTCAGGTTGGGTTTCTTTTTAGTCCAGAGTTCATAAGGGGTTGTCTTGTTCCTTTTGTTGGGAACCCTATTTAATAAATAGCAAGCTGTTAACATAGCTTCACCCCAGAACCCTTGACTCAGCCCAGAATAGGACAACATGGAATTAACCATCTCCTTTAGCACCCGGTTTTTCCTTTCAGAAATACCATTTTGCTGAGGAGTATAGGGGGCAGTCGTTTCATGGATTATACCAACAGACTGGAAATACAGAGTATCCATGTACTCACCTCCCCTATCAGTCCTTAATCTCTTGATCAGGGACTCTTGTTGCAATTCAACCTCAGTTTTAAATACTTTAAATTTATCTAATGCTTCATCCTTAGTATGCAATAAATAAACATAACAATACCTAGAAGCATCATCAATAAAAGTCACAAAGTATTTCTTATTCCCCAAAGAGGGAGTAGCATGTAAATCACATAAGTCACTATGAATCAGTTCCAACACATTAGTTTCACGTTTTACACTTTGAAATGGTTTCTTAGTTATCTTGTTCATCATACAAGTTTTACACTTTTCAGTGTCTATGTCAAATGCTGGGATTAACCCATCCTTAGACATATCTTGCATCCTTTTAAAGTGTACATGGCCAAGTCTAGCATGCCAAAGGGTTGAATCATATAACTTAGATGTCGACATAAAAGCAGAATCAACCATATCATGAACAATATTAAGTCTAAACATTTGATTACATAAATAACCAAAACCAATAAACACACCATGTTTAGATAACACAAATTTATCAGATTCAATAACTTGTTTGTAACCACAATTATTCAAAATACTACTAGAAACCAAGTTCTTCCTAATATCAGGAACATGTAAAACATTAAACAAAGAAACAATCTTTCCAGAACTAAACTTCAAATCAACACATCCTCTTCCATGCACCAGGGCTGTTGACTCATTTCCCATATGAAGAATAGAACCATCATTCATTGACTCGTAGGTCTTGAACCAGCTTTTATCTTTACACACATGGATTGTTGCTCCAGAGTCAACCCACCACACAACATCATCATCCTGCACAAAGTACAATTCAGATATATATGTAACATAATAAATCTCAAAAGACTTATTAAATATATTCTGACCTTTCAGGGAATTGGTGTTACCATTCCCAGATCCACTTGTGCCTGATCCATTGGCTTTATTGCCAATCTTCCCACCTTTACAATCCTTCCTGAAGTGTCCAGTTTTACCACACTTCCAACAAGTAGCTTTAGACTTCTTGTTAGGATCAGTTTTGGTGTTATCCTGATGCTTACGTTTGCCCTTGTTGTCATTGAACCTGGAGGAGTTGTTATGCTCCAACATATTGACAACTGATGGACCAGCAGCAGTGCTGCTCTTTGGCTTGTCAATTTCATATGCTTTGAGTGATTCCTCAATGCACAAATGACTGCCCAACTCAACAAGAGTTAACTCCTCCTTCTTATGCTTTAGCATATGCTTGAAATCTTTCCAAGAAGGAGGTAGCTTATCGATGATACAAGAGACTGAAATAGCCTCATCCATGTTCATCTTGTGTTGTGTGAAACGACCAAGTATACTAAGAAGTTCATTGTATTGTTCCATGACAGGTCTAGAATCGACCATTTTGTAATTGTTAAAATTACTTATAAGGAACTTCTTACTTGATGCATCCTCAGCCATATATTTGGCTTCCAAGGAATCCCACAGTTCTAGAGAAGATTCAACATTTTGATATATGTCAAATAGAGTATCAGACATACGATTGAGGATTAAACCTCTGCAGACATAGTCATCATTCTCCCATTTGCTTCTGTTCCTCATCTGTTCCATCGTAGCATTATCCCCATGATCTTCAGGAATAGGTGTGGTCAGAACATACGCCACGTTCATGCTAGTCAACAAGAACTTCATCATCTTTTGCCATCTTCTAAAATCGACACCTTCAAACTTTTCCAGTTTGGAAAAGTTAGCAGCCATATGCCTCATAGCAGCAGCCATTGATTATCCCAGAAATAGTTTCTATTGATTGTTGGTTGTATTGGCTATGTAATTCCCAGAAAGGGTAAAGATAATCAATGATTAAAGTACCGGATATTCACTTGAAATCGTGGTATCACTTTCCAATAGAAACTATTCGACCCTATGCCTGGGTTACACGAATATCTCTATGGGATAAGACCAAGTGAAGTTCTTATTCTAGGCACAGAGCAAGAACAAATCGTATTAAGTGTTTAGGGTTTGTGTGTTCGATCCCATGCAGTTATGATACGTCCTCTATTTATAATAGAGTTTACTCAAACCCTAGCCCATGGAATTATGTATAATTAACGGCCCATTAATTATACCATAATAGTTTCCATAATAGTAGGAGTCAGTGGTTATAACCAGCAGCAGAATCGTTTGCCTAGCAGTACAATAAATTGTGCTAGCAGCAGATTCCATTGCCCATCAGTTCAGCAGCAGCATTATTGTTCTAGCAGCAGAAACAATAAAGCTAGCAGCAGAATTGATACACTAGCAGCAGGATTGATACACAAGCAGTAGTATCAATACTAGCAGCAGCAATGAAGCTAGCAGCAGCATCATTAAAGCTAGCAGCAGGAATGATAATGCTAGCAGCAGAATGATCTGCATCAGCAGCATTATCATTCACACTATCAAACCACTTCAATTGAGTCAGGGTAAACATTGACCTGATGGGTGTACACTCCGTACCTCCAAGCCCATTACCAGGTGTGAATTAATCCCTCAAGTGCACTAAATTTTCCAACAATCCTCCCCAAATTTAGTTCACTTCCTTTGCATGAAAATTAAACACAAAACAAAACATATGCATAAATGAAAATATCTTGAAGATTGAATTCTCATCTTAGTACATTACACATTCAAGTATTTGAGATTCAGGGTGTTCTTAGAATTGAACCCTTCAACCCATTTGAATACATGAAGATAAAATACACATACATTTTCAAATACTTAGATACTCTTGACACTATACAAGCCATGTGTCCATATCCAATTCATAAATGTTGTAAAAGCTAAAAGTCCAAAAGCTTCCTGAAGCGGCAAAACTTCAACATCTACATAGGTGGTTCATCTTTAATCATGCTCCTGCTAAGCACTTTTACAAAGAAAAATTAACCATTGAGAAGTAAAGACTCCATCCTCCTTTTCAGCAGGTTCTGAGCATAACCTTGGGATGTAAATAAAACATGTGCTCCAGTCCACTAAATGATCAGCTTGCCACATTGAACTCAGCTCCAAAGTTTCCTCATGAGGGAGTTGGGTGTCTTAGCATTCAGTGACTAAGTTGGACTTAAACCCATCCCTTTAGCAGACTTTAAAACCAAGTCTCTAGCCAAACCCTTTGTCAAGTGATCAGCTAAGTTCTGTTGAGATCTAACAAACTCTATAGATACCACCCCATTTATGATAAGCTCACGAATCATGCTATGCCTGACACCTAAGTGTCTAGACTTCCCATTGTACATTTGGCTATAAGCCTTTGCCATTGTAGCAGCACTATCACAACGGATAGAAATTGGTGCTATAGGTTTAGGCCACAATGGAGTCTCAAGAATCAAGTTTTTCAACCATTCAGCTTCTTTACCAGCAGCAGCTAAGGCCACAAATTCATATTCCATGGTTGAACTGGTGATGCAAGTTTGCTTCTTGGATGCCTAAGAAATTGCACCTCCACCAAGTAGGAATACCCAGCCACTAGTAGACGAATTGTCCTCAGTGTTACTGATCCAACTTGCATCTGTGTAACCTTCTAGTACTGAAGGATAACCAGTATATGAGAGACTATAATCCATAGTTCTCTTCAAATACTTCAGTAACCTCTGAATTGCTTGCCAATGATGAGCACTAGGATTACTAGTATATCTGCTCAATTTACCCACATCAAATGCAATGTCAGGTCTAGTACAAGTCATGGCATACATTAAGCAGCCAATCACCCTAGAATATTCAAGTTGAGATACAGCCTTACCAGTATTAGGCAAGAGCTTCTCACTTGTATCCATAGGAGTACTCACTGGAGTACAATCAAAGTAATTAAATTTCCTCAACACCTTCTCAATGTAATGAGACTGAGAGATAGAAATTTTGTTACTTTCATGTTTAATCCTTATACCAAGGATAACATCAGCCTCCCCCATATCCTTCATGGAGAACCTTGATGACAAAAATTCCTTTGTTAGGTCAACTTAATTTTGGTCAGTGCCAAAGATCAACATATCATCAACATATAGGCAAATGATGACTCCTTTACCAGATTCATCAAATTTGCTATATACACATTTGTCAGACTAGTTAAGTGAATAACCACTAGACAAAACCACTTCATCAAATTTTTGATGCCATTGCTTAGGTGCCTGCTTTAGTCCATATAAGGACTTACTTGGTTTGCACACCTTGTTTTCATTTCCAGGCATGATGAAGCCTTGAGGTTGGTTCATATAAAGCTCCTCATCTAATTCACCATTCAAGAAAGCTGTCTTCACATCCATCTGATGAATAATCAGATTGTGAATTGATGCCAAGGAAATTAGCAATCTTATGGTACTGATACGAGCCACAGGGGCATAAGTATCAAAATAGTCTATCCCTGACTTTTGTTTAAAGCCTTGAATGACTAGTCTAGCCTTGAACTTTTCAACAGTTCCATCTACCTTCATTTTCTTTTTGAAAATCCATTTGAAACCCAAAGGTTTGCAACCAGGTGGTAGATCAGCCAACACCCAAGTGTTGTTGCCCATGATGGAGTCCATCTCATCATTTATTGCTTCTTTCCAGAAAGCAACATCTTGGGACTTCATTGCTTCATCAAATGTTTTGGGATCATCCTCAACATTAAAGCAATAGGAGTGTTGGTCAGAGACCTCATCACTTGTTCCTTCAATTAAGTATAATTGAAACTCAGGTCCAAATGTCTTTGGAGTCCTGACCCTTTTGCTCCTTCTGAGCTCAGGTTCAGGTTGTTGAACCACAACCTCATCAGGGACCTCATCAGATATTCCTGATACATCAACATCATTAGTTCCATTAGGAATTCTCTGACTTGGTTTAGGGACTGATGAGAATCTATTCTCATCAAAGATTGCATCCCTTGATTCAATTACTGAGTTAATTGAAACAGATTCATTAGGTTCAATAACATAGAACCTATATGCCTTGGAATGCTCAGCATATCCAACAAAGATGCATTCAATGCCTCTTTCACCCAAAGTTTTTAGCTTTGGATCAGGGAGTTTTACAACAGCCCTACAACCCCAAACCCTGAGATAATTCAGGTTGGGTTTCTTTTTAGTCCAGAGTTCATAAGGGGTTGTCTTGTTCCTTTTGTTGGGAACCCTATTTAATAAATAGCAAGCTGTTAACATAGCTTCACCCCAGAACCCTTGACTCAGTCCTGAATAGGACAACATGGAATTAACCATCTCCTTCAGCACTCGGTTTTTCCTTTCAGAAATACCATTTTGCTGAGGAGTATAGGGGGCAGTCGTTTCATGGATTATACCAACAGACTGGAAATACAGAGTATCCATGTACTCACCTCCCCTATCAGTCCTTAATCTCTTGATCAGGGACTCTTGTTGCAATTCAACCTCAGTTTTAAATACTTTAAATTTATCTAATGCTTCATCCTTAGTATGTAATAAATAAACATAACAATACCTAGAAGCATCATCAATAAAAGTCACAAAGTATTTCTTATTCCCCAAAGAGGGAGTAGCATGTAAATCACATAAGTCACTATGAATCAGTTCCAACACATTAGTTTCACGTTTTACACTTTGAAATGGTTTCTTAGTTATCTTGTTCATCATACAAGTTTTACACTTTTCAGTGTCCATGTCAAATGCTGGGATTAACCCATCCTTAGACATATCTTGCATCCTTTTAAAGTGTACATGGCCAAGTCTAGCATGCCAAAGGGTTGAATCATATAACTTAGATGTCGACATAAAAGCAGAATCAACCATATCATGAACAATATTAAGTCTAAACATTTGATTACATAAATAACCAAAACCAATAAACACGCCATGTTTAGATAACACAAATTTATCAGATTCAATAACTTGTTTGTAACCACAATTATTCAAAATACTACTAGAAACCAAGTTCTTCCTAATATCAGGAACATGTAAAACATTAAACAAAGAAACAATCTTTCCAGAACTAAACTTCAAATCAACACATCCTCTTCCATGCACCAGGGCTGTTGACTCATTTCCCATATGAAGAATAGAACCATCATTCATTGACTCGTAGGTCTTGAACCAGCTTTTATCTTTACACACATGGATTGTTGCTCCAGAGTCAACCCACCACGCAACATCATCATCCTGCACAAAGTACAATTCAGATATATATGTAACATAATAAATCTCAAAAGACTTATTAAATATATTCTGACCTTTCAGGGAATTGGTGTTACCATTCCCAGATCCACTTGTGCCTGATCCATTGGCTTTATTTCCAATCTTCCCACCTTTACAATCCTTCCTGAAGTGTCCAGTTTTACCACACTTCCAACAAGTAGCTTTAGACTTCTTGTTAGGATCAGTTTTGGTGTTATCCTGATGCTTACGTTTGCCCTTGTTGTCATTGAACCTGGAGGAGTTGTTATGCTCCACCATATTGACAACTGATGGACCAGCAGCAGTGCTGCTCTTTGGCTTGTCAATTTCATGTGCTTTGAGTGATTCCTCAATGCGCAAATGACTGCCCAACTCAACAAGAGTTAACTCCTCCTTCTTTTGCTTTAGCATATGCTTGAAATCTTTCCAAGAAGGAGGTAGCTTATCGATGATACAAGAGACTGAAATAGCCTCATCCATGTTCATCTTGTGTTGTGTGAAACGACCAAGTATACTAAGAAGTTCATTGTATTGTTCCATGACAGGTCTAGAATCGACCATTTTGTAATTGTTAAAATTACTTATAAGGAACTTCTTACTTGATGCATCCTCAGCCATATATTTGGCTTCCAAGGAATCCCACAGTTCTAGAGAAGATTCAACATTTTGATATATGTCAAATAGAGTATCAGACATACGATTGAGGATTAAACCTCTGCAGACATAGTCATCATTCTCCCATTTGCTTCTGTTCCTCATCTGTTCCATCGTAGCATTATCCCCATGATCTTCAGGAATAGGTGTGGTCAGAACATACGCCACGTTCATGCTAGTCAACAAGAACTTCATCTTCTTTTGCCATCTTCTGAAATCGACAACTTCAAACTTTTCCAGTTTGGAAAAGTTAGCAGCCATATGCCTCATAGCAGCAACCATTGATTATCCCAGAAATAGTTTCTATTGATTGTTGGTTGTATTGGTTGTGTAATTCCCAGAAAGGGTAAAGATAATCAATGATCAAAGTACCGGATATTCACTTGAAATCGTGGTATCACTTTCCAATAGAAACTATTCGACCCTATGCCTGGGTTACACGAATATCTCTATGGGATAAGACCAAGTGAAGTTCTTATTCTAGGCACAGAGCAAGAACAAATCATATTAAGTGTTTAGGGTTTGTGTGTTCGATCCCATGCAGTTATGATACGTCCTCTATTTATAATAGAGTTTACTCAAACCCTAGCCCATGGAATTATGTATAATTAACGGCCCATTAATTATATCATAATAGTTTTCATAATAGTATGATTCAGTGGTTATAACCAGCAGCAGAATCGTTTGCCTAGCAGCACAATAAATTGTGCTAGCAGCAGATTCCATTGCCCATCAGTTCAGCAGCAGCATTATTGTTCTAGCAGCAGAAACAATAAAGCTAGCAGCATAATTGATACACTAGCAGCAGGATTGATACACAAGCAGCAGTATCAATACTAGCAGCAGCAATGAAGCTAGCAGCAGCATCATTAAAGCTAGCAGCAGGAATGATAATGCTAGCAGCAGAATGACCTGCATCAGCAGCATTATCATTCACACTATTAAACCACTTCAATTGAGTCAGGGTAAACATTGACCTGATGGGTGTACACTCCGTACCTCCAAGCCCATTACCAGGTGTGAATTAATCCCTCAAGTGCACTAAATTTTCCAACAGTATTCATTTCGATATGATACAGATAAGAATGAGCAAAAGGGGTATAGATTCTACCTTCATTTTGTTTTCGAGGGGGAGTGAATCAGCAACCAAATGATTTTCTTCAATCATTGCTAGGAGAGGTTTTGTTGCTTGCACTTTCTTTTCATCCTTGTATTTATTCTCAATTGGTTCTAATAACTACATAATTAGGCAAAATTAGACGTGTGTATACCAGAAAATTTATGAAAATAAAGTAGTAGCATTTTCTGCACACCTTTTTAAGATCCTCCAGTTTTACAGTATAAATTTGTTCATCACATTCATCATCATTGACTTCATATAGCCAGTCCTCTATTTCTTGCAGATGTTTAGTGATCCCCTCATTCTCTACATCAGTGACAAACCTCTTGTAGGCACTTTTAAGCTAAATCACACAGATTATGTCAATTTGTATGCAATGAGAATACTCCTTGGTATAATTATTTTGATATAAACAGTACCTTGCTACGAGTATCATACACAAATGACTTGAGCGTGTTTCTTTGGTCCTTTGTTTGCTCAACCTTTTTATCTTGCTCAGCAAACATCTGTTCTCTTTCTTGAGCTTCCAGAATCTCATCTTTTGTTGTAGCCACATCTAAATTCTCAGAAAATGCAATATTCAAGGTATTACGACTGTTGGTCACCATCTTTAGTGAGTGTAAAATAAGCTGAATAAACATAACTGTGGATAATATCATGATAAGAAGTCATTCTCAGAACAGGATTAGTTAATCCATGTTTAACTACTGGGTAAAAAGCAAAACTTACTGATGCAGATTTTATTTCAAAAATTCCGTGGTGGTTAAGCATCACTACAAATTTGACCTTCACCTTTTTTGAAGCAGAGTATTCAAGCCGACCGATCTAAAATAATAACAATAAACTCTAGGTAATAAAGGGCCAAAGTGTATCGAATGTGTATTATAACATGTGTGAGCACACACTAACGAGATTCTAACCTTAAACTGACCAACTAAAGGTGATACTCCAGCTGGCAGATCTTTCAGGTTGGTGTATGATACTTGAAAATAAAATGAGGTGCCTCCACTATGTGTTATCTGACGAGTGTTTGGAAATAGACTACCTTTTGGAAAGAGCATAAGTTCTTGGTGTTCGTTTTCAAGTTTTTCTAAAGGGAGTGCTATTGAGTAAGGAAATAGATCCTTAACCTGCAAAGGATAAGAAAACATAACATACACTCATAAGAACATATAAGGGTAACCAAATATGTTACAAAGCTGCTTAACAACTTAAGGATGCATGCAAAATCCCTATCAAATTAGTTCTTGCAAATACGCATATAGTAACAATAATGGTCATGCACCAGGAATTTCCAAAAGAATGTATGAGTATTAACAAACCTCATAGTCTCGAACTTGGAGAGTTGGACTAAGCATTGCACAACGAAGAGCACATCCTCTAGCAACATATTCACTAGCATTTAGTGTGCTTGTTGGTTCTTTTCTGAAAAAGCGCAGTTAACATTTTTGTAATAGCTGGTATGCGGGATCCAGAACCAACAAGCTCAATTGTATATATCTTATCAACACTAATACGAGAGTCCTCTATAGCCTTAAGACAAGGAATTGTAACCCTTACTAAAAACTGTTGTGACAGATTCTCAAACTCTTCCATCGTTATGATACCCCAAATATCTTTATCATCAATTAAACACTTAATACTAAGTGGCGCTGCTGTATTGTAACTCAGAACTTTCTTCAACTTCTCACAGGATGCCCCAAGTCTTATAGAAGCACGAGCATTGGAGTAAACATCAATCTGGTATTGCTCTAAAAATTGTGCAGCAAAATGTTTAAACAAAACTTCATCAAAATCTCTGCCTCCCAAGTTTGGATCAAAAGATTGGGCTAATATTTTCATTCCCCCTTGATAAAATTCTGCAACCGTCACTTGAGTATCAGAATGCCCAATGTCCACAAATACAACAACAATCGGTTCCGCATCTAAATCAGTCTTGTACATACCATAACCTAATGCAGTGGCAGTACCATCATGCATCAGCGTCAAAGGTTTTAAGCCAGCAATAGTTGCAGCATCAAGGTACTCACGCCTTTGCAAATCTGTAAAATACGACGGAATCCCAATCACACAGTCTACAACAGCCGATTCAAGATTTTTCTCAGCTATTTGCTTCAAATGTTTAAACAACATTCCCAAAATCTCCACCGGCGTAAACGTCATTTTCTCTTTCATATACTCCAACTCAATCAAAATACCCCCACGAGGACCCTCACTAGTCGCAAAAGGTAAAAACTTAAGATCTTCCTGCACACTCGGTTCCTTATACTGCCTTCCAATCAACCTCTTAATCTGAGAAATAGTTGACTTTGGATTCGCAGGGGCGGATGCAGCACAAGCAGAACCGAAAAACCTTTGTTTTTCACCAAATGAGACCACAGAAGGTGTCTCGAGCTTCAACTCATCATTCATCAATATATCAACCCTACCATGCCTACAGTGGCGAAGCTTGCCAACTTTTAGTGGGGGGGTCGGGATCTAATATACCGAAATTTCACAATTAAAATGGGGGGTCGAAACCTAATATACCGAAAATTTTCTACACGAAAACTATATACCCCCTATATCGCAAAAAAAAATTCGGGGGGTCGGGCGCCCCCGGCCCCTATAAAGCTTCGCCCCTGCATGCCTAGCAGCCGCAATAACACAGCTCCCATTCCCAATATCAAACCCAACCACACTCATTTTCTAACTCCTCACAATAACACAAGTATACTCTCCTCAAATTCAAATCCAATTACAATTTTTTATCCTTTCCAACACCTAAGTCATTCAAACAAACAATCAGTTAAAACTACGTATAATAAACAAAATAATCAAACAGCAAAAAAAGATTATCAGTGAACCTAAGAAATTATGTACTTATGAGTTATGAACACTCAATACACCAGAAAGTTGGCCTACTGGTCAGGCTTCCTAATGTCCTCATAAGAGGTCTAAGGTTCAAACCTCACTAGGTAAACATCTCAGGGGTAGCCAAGGAAAGGGTTTGGAAAAGGTCACGATAACTAATAGCTGGCCCGGTTAAGCCACGTACATTTAAGTCAAAGACTCGCCCTTCCCAGGTAACCTAAACAGGGAAATCCTCATCCATTTACCCGAGTTATGCAGACTCAAAACTTAACTTTGGTAATCCGGATTGTCCAAGTACACTAAATAATTCATAATGTAGCTAACAACTTGCAAAGACAGATAGAATGATCAAAATACTAACATCAAAACAAGGGCGTACCCGAATGAACTAGCTATTTGTTTTTGTGAAATACAAATGAGGAAGAGTGATTAACTAATGAATGAATGGTGGAATGAGACTATCTTTCTAGCTTCCACAACTTGATTATTGTATTAAAGTCAACTTGATTAGAATAAAGGATGATGCTTTGAATGATAAACCGTTCGGATGACTTCGTCATTTGTATTAACTCAACTTGATTAAAATTATTGATGACATTTTATGTTCTAGTAAATATTCCCGCCCTTGGTTAAGGTTTCTTTTAAACTCAAAGATGTAACGTAAACACAGAGGTAAGTACGTTCAAGTTGCCAATTTGGTCTGAATGTTTCAAGCATTGCAGATGGTCACTTTTTTCTTGCCACATCTTTGCCTTTAAATTTATCATGTCTCAATGCTATGGACTACATTATTTTTTGTTTTGTCACGCTTCTTTATCAAAATCTTAAGGGCTAATGCCACTGCAATGTATCATAATTGTCACTTGCACATTTTATATGTATCGAACAAATTTTTTGCTATTCTATGTACTAAACTTGATTTTATTGTATTTTTTGTGTACTTTATGACCATTTTGCCCCTCATTTTTTTGCTACTATATGTATCATAGTTGTTATACAATAAAATCAAGTTTAGTATATAAAATAGCAAAAAAATTTATTCGATAGTTATAAAATGTGCAAGTGACAAGTATAATAAATTACGGTGCCATTCGCACAAATCTTAAATGTTCAAAACCCCATACACATCAAGTCGTTTTCCCACCATCAAACTTACCAGATTAAGGTCTACAAGGGATTTTTTTTTTTTTCTTTTTATATTTTGCAAAAGAATACCTGGATTTCACATAAGTTTTCATCTGATAATTCTCAACCTCAAAGTAAAAGAGTAGTATTTTACATTAATGTGCAGTAAATAAAATCAGTTTTATGCTTAGAGGATCAATCATTTTGTCTCATCTTAAAAATATATTGGTGATTTTGTCCAGTGTCACTATATAAACTCCTTCATAGAATGCTAAATGGTAATTTTAGGTCTTTTTCTTAAAAAAAAAAAAAAAAAAAAAAAAAAAAAAAAAAAAAAAATTCTCTGTACTGAATTACCCCGCCAAGTAATCTTTGATGAGTTTAATCTACTTGGAGCCATTTACCCTTAGCTGTTACCTTCATCCTGACTTAATATGTTTAGTTTGATTATTAAAGTTCCATACTAGGAAAAGTCAAAACTGCATATTCCTTTGTTAATATGGTCTGCGGCATTTTAAGACACAATTAACACATTCCTTTGCTAAACAGTTAAACACGAATCTATTTATCTGAATGCAGATCTCATTATGATGCCAAACAAAACTCGGACGCTATAAAGCAAAAGAAAGTCAACGTTGTGGATCATAAATATGCCATGCTCACGTTGCAACAGAAGAGACCTCAAATCAATCTCTTCTAAGCAAATTAATGTAGAGTCAAATGGCTACAGAACTCGAAGTAGCTAAGAAGAGCCTCAGGATGGACAAACGAACACAGCTCAAAAGAAAATGAATTCGGAACAAACGAAAAATAATCATAGCAGGAGTAGTAGATAATTTACTACAGTGTAGCAGGAAATAGGGACCCATAAGTCTTCAATTGCAGGATCCGGAGCAGCTCAGCCTTCAAATATGAAGCATATAATGCTCAAGCATATCACTGCACATACAAAGGTCACTTTTAGTCGTGAATCAAGTAAACATAATACTGGCAATAAGGAAGATCAAAACATTCTTTACGATGAGCACTCATGCAACACAATAGAATATATGTCTAGACTAAACACCCTATAAAACATTGCTCGTTCAACCAAAAAAAAGGCTGGCATGCTACTGCAAAATGCATATACTCTTCAATCTTAAAATGTCAATCTTGTGTCGTTGACCGACCAAGCAATATTTGTTTTTGTCCTTTTTCTGGATGCCAAAAGTATATATTTTACGCCTATAACATTATCATACGAATAGAACCCAAACAGAAAATTTTCACACGTGACATGTAGAAATTGTCCCACTCCAAATGCAATGTTTGACTTGGCACAAAACTAAATAAGTCTATTGGACCATTAGTTGAATATCTAAAACGCCACTCGCTAAAAACAGGATAGAGGAATCTTATAGACCAAAATCATTGTTATTACTAGTAATATGTTACAATGGTTTCTCATGTTCAATAAACATTGAATCTGTTTTTGGCAGATCAGGAAAGGACAATGCTGTTACCATTTTTGGATTTTGTGTTTATCTTACCCCTATTGCTGTGGTTGCTGTGGTTGGGGCTGCTGTTGGACCTGTGGGTACCCACCATATCCTGCTGCATAGCCTCCATAGTACATAGCAGGATCTTGAGCAACTGGCGCATATCCGTAGGTTTCATATCCCTGTCCATACCCATAGTATCCACCGTTGTATTGGCTTTGCTCTACCTGAGGCTGAACAAATTCAAAACGTGAATCAGGTTCTCTAGCTACTTTATGGGCGGATATATCAAAGCATACAAGTACGAGATATGCTTGCTACAAGTGTTTTGACATTAATACATAGCAAAAAAAAACAGATCTTACTCCATAATTGTACATGGGAACCTTTGCATTTGTAATATACAAAGGGATGCGGTCTAATAAAATACGGCTGGCGTCACTATATAATTACGTTTTAATAATTACACGAACCTGTTTACTCGCAGGACTACGACCCCATGAAAGTCTGACAGTTTGTCCACCAAATTGAGTTCCTTGTAGCATTCTTAATGCTTCCTCAGCACAGCTTCTGCATATACACGCATAAAATATTAATTAGCACAAGATAATAAATTCTCCTTCGCGAATCAAATTTTGCATGAGTCACATACCTCTCAGCAAACTGAACAAACCCACACCGCTTGCCCACGGGGATCTTTACGTGGACCAACTGTCCGTATTGGCTAAACACCTGCTTAAGATGTTCGTCGGTAACATTAGGATCCAGCCCACCAACAAATACCTGCAATGAAAAATTTCAAACATTCAGCATTCTGTTTCATAATGTAATGTGTGGTCTGGTAATGAAACAAATTACTGACAGTTGTATTATTTGGATCGTCGTCATTTGGTGTTCCTTGAGTATTCTGGTATGAAGCTGCAAATAAAGAAAATATAAATGAAAAATATTTAAGGGCAAGCACGTGTTGTTGCCTCCGTCTGATATCCCATAATTGCAGAGATCAGTAATTGCAGCGATGGAGATAGAATAGCAAGAAGGCTAATTATTGCAATTGCATGAATAATGTATCGACAGAACAAAACCTTTTATGTTTATTCAGCCAATACAAGGAATATGTAAAGGCATATCATTCATATTTTCTCGTTCTTTCAAGATGGCTAAGAGCAATGCACATATATTCAGAAAACGGAAACCATGAAAGATCCTGAGAAGTCAATCGAAAAAGGTCAATACTGTAACATGCAAAACTCTAGAAACAAAAGGTTACTCGTACCAACTTAGTTCTTGTAGTCTTTACCCTTTATGGCCAAAAGTACATACATATATGCTTAAGCTATTTCGTAGTGTGAAATTTTAAACCGAAACCTCATCCAGACATGAAAAGGTTACTGCCAATAAAGGATCCATACTAGTCGCTTCATCCTAGCACCCTTCTTTTGGGTCAGTCAATTTCTGTGGAACTTCTATATGTTCTTGTTACTAATATAGTTTTTGTTGTTTAATGGCTCTCTGAAACTTCAATTCGCATAAAAGCTAACCGTGAGTCTAATTTGAACCGCATGTGGGAATTTTTACTGTTAAGAACTTAAGATCATCTGAAGTACATGTTAGCACTGTCTGTCACTCTGTCTAGCATGGATACAAACACTCAACAAAAAAACACACATACAGCATACATCATGAAGAAGGAAAAACCGGCAAACCAATGATCATGATAAGCTTGTATGTAACTGAAAGAGATAACTAAAGAAAAATGGAAGCTAAACTTCATTCAAAGAAACGACAGCAACCATAAATGTTTATGAAGAGAAGGACAGAACTACAGATCACTCCTAAAAGTTTAAAAGAAAGGTGTTTTAATAACTTTAAAAGTAATACGGGTAAACGATATAACGACAGAAAAAAAATTGAAAGGCAGGGAACAATGTAAATTGACTGAAAAAAAAAAAGCTCGAATTGAATGGACTTGGTAAAAAGAAACAAACGAAACATAACTCTGCCTCGAGGAACTTAAAATAGGGTAATTTAATGACATTAAATTTAACACTGACCTAGGGAGGCTACCCTCTATAGGGTAACAATTTCTGCTGAAATCATTGCCAGACCCTTAAACGATAGAGCCTCTTGATGCCCTGCTTTGAGAGAATAGGAGTTTTATAAGTTTTTGAACGTTCAATACATGTGAATATTAAAGCCCATGACTTGCAAAGCACCGGAAGGAAAGGGCGTTATTAAGCTTGATTTAATCTACAACAATCGACCAATATCTCAAATGGATAAACCGTAAGAAGCTTCAGAAGACTACCAAACAGATATATCTAATACAAACAAGTCCAAGACACCAATTTCACATCCTTGGAAATATAAAGATACACCTATAGAGATGTTTGTTTTATCTTATTTTCGGCTTCTGAGCTTATATTGATCGGCTTCTTTTTTTTTTCAATTGGTGTTTGTGTTAGCTTATTTACAGGTCTTATTAGCTTATGTATATTTAGGAAACCTCAAAAGAGTTGAAATTATATAAAAAAGAGTTGAAATTTACGAGCTTATTTTGTTTGTTCATCTTATTCTCGGGTTTATGAGCTTCTTTACTTCTGCTTATTGATCAAAAGCTCAATTTTTCTGCTTATTTATGCACTTATCGTGACTAATAAAAATCGAGAGAATAAGATAGTAAAACAAACACCCTTTATAAGAAGATTAACCTTTTAGCAATCTTACAACAATAACAAGTCATAGAATAAATTATATAAAAACAAACACAAACCAGTAAATAAGAGGATGTTTATTTATGACTTAAAACGAACAAAATAAGTTCCTATAACAAAAATTATTTTTTTTTTTTTATTATTTTTTTGCAATCTAATAACAAACAATTAAAAAGATAATCAATCAATCAAAAAATTATACAAATTTTATAAAAATTAGACCTCTCCAGTTTGAGCAAAACAGGTGAGGAGATATTGCTCATCCATTCAATACTTAAAATACAGCCGCATACCTAAGGCAATGTTTATTATTGGGACTATAAGCTTATTTTTTTGGCTTATTTATGCACTAATTACGACTTAAAAACGTATAAAGGCAGCCAAAACAAACACCCTATTACAAAAAGATTAAAACTTTAAGCAATCTTGCAACAAAAAACAACGATAATTATAAGAAAACAAAAAAAGTACTTCTTGAGTTCGAGCAAAGCAGGTGAACTTATACTAATCTTTTCCAAATTTACTTAAGCTAATAAGACGGGTAAATAAGCTAACACAAACACCCCCTAGCCCAATAGCTTATTGTGTTTATTTTTGAGACTATGAGCTTATTACTTTCGGCTTATTTATGCGCTAATTACGACTTAAAAACGTACAAAAGCAGCTAAAACAATCACCCTTTACTAAAAAGATTAAAACTTTAAGCAAACTTGCAACATATAAACAAAAGTGTATTCAACAAATAATATAAAAACCAACAAATTTAATAAAAAATAGACCTCTCCAGTTTTTTCAGCTATTTTCCTGCTTATTATGACTAAAACCTAGAAAATAAGCAAAAAAGAAAGAAAAAAAAAAAAAAAAAAAAAAAAAAAAAGAGTATTAATATGACCTATAGCTTATTTAAGGTCCAAATTTACATAAGCTAATAAGACCGCTAAATAAACTAACAAATACACCTCCTAGCTTAATAACTTAAATTACAACAACATACCTAAGGCTAGGGGTGGCAGATATGTCAACCTTAACCTATTTACACATAACCCGAACCTGACCCATTTAACCCGTATATAAACTTGGGTTAGCGGGTTAAATAGGTTACACGGGTTGAATAGGTTAAATGGTGTTGGTCCACAAATTGTATATGGATCACTAAGTAGTTTTGAATACCTAGTAGATGGTTAGGATAAATCCGAACCAATCTAAGTGAGAAACCCTAAGTGATTGTTAATGTTAATGCGGAATCTTAACAAGAACAATTTAGAACACAAGCAGGGATATCACTAACTTCGTATATTGATATTCACTATTATCAATTCGTACAAACTCACACACATAAACTAACAACCTTTAGGGATCCTTTTATAACACAAGGAAACCCTAGACGACATAGAAGATATACACAAATCTTCTATAAAGATACATACACGCATTGTATCTTTTCCTAATATAACTCTAACAAACTTTCCTATCTTCACGACCAGACCAGACTTTATAAGTCAACCAGACTTAACATTTACTACCAGACTTAACTTTACATAACCAGACCTAAATCACAAACAGACCTAACTCAGTAAACGACCAGACCTAAGTAGTAAACTACCAGACCTAAGTAGTCTGTTCTTGATATGCATCATAATTCCCAACAATCCTCCCCTAACTTGATCTTCATGCTTCATGAACTTCAAGTTCTTCTGATTTAGCCTTCTGAGGATTGAATCTTGAACACTTTGAAATGTATTTAGGTCTTGTTCCTTTCTAGCAGCTTGAATCTTTGATAAGCTCTTCTGATATGGTCTTTGCAGCAACAATGACTATATGTACATCAATTCATATTAAGTTTCATAGCTATTCTCATCACTTCCAGATGTGTTAACATCTGTGAGAGGTGAATCATTGAAATTTAATGGATTTGATGTCTCTTTACCAATAGCCATTTCTACTGGAGTAGCCAAATGTTTTGGTGTGTAAGACCATGGTACACTGATAACCATATGATTTTAAGCAAATCATCAGCTTATCAACGGATTTGTTAAGTCTTTACCAAAAGCCGTTTGCTTCTGGACTAGTCAATTCTTTGATGGAAAAGCACCTCATCATGGTGAATTGATTACCATTTATGGTTTTCCACAGCCTTTACCACAAGCCATAACCTTGTGGGCTAGCCAACTCTTCACTTATCTTAGATATGGTGAGTTGAATACCATACAATTTTTGGCAAATTGTCAGCCATAAACGGATTTGAGCAATCTTTACCTGTTAGCCGTTTGCTCAGGATTAGCCAGTCCTTGTGTTGATGAGACAAGGTGGACTGATAACCTTTTGATGTGTTAGTGCAAAGCACCTCCACCAAGTGAGAAGTTCCAATAGTCTCACTCAACAACTTGTGAAAATTCTTTCAAACACTCTTAGGCTACATCCTTCAAAGACTGCTTCTTAATCAAATCCAATAACATCTCATATCCTTCATCCTTTTTACTAGCATACAACTTTTTGTTCATCATTTCCTTGCAGACACTCGATGATAAAGGATATTCCACCTCTGCAAGCATATAAATATCAGCATTCTTTAATGACACACAATGTACCTTGCAGGTATGAAAATATCTCCAGCTGACAATGTTCTGTTCCTCAGGAAGTTTCCATACTATATCAGACTCAGTAGGTGGCTCAAACATCACCTTCAAATTTCCCCAAAATACTCTTTCAAACTCATCTTCAGGAGGATGATCTCCATGTTTAATATTTACCAACTGATACAGTTCTTGAAGATCCTTCCTATTTACATCAATCAAAATGCCAGCAAAATTCATATAAACAATGTTAGAATTATCTTCCCTTATTATTTGATATGCAGCCCTTCCACCAGTCATGATAAGTTGATACTTGACAACCTTAGTAGGTTCCTTAGTGCTTTCAATAGTCCCCATTGTGGCTCCTTCAGATGAAGGTTCTTCATCTAAATCCTCTTCAACAACTACTTTCTTGGATTTACTCTTCCTTTCCAAACCTTTTCTTCTTTGAAACACAATAGGCCTAATCACTTCACCTTGCACTTCTTCTGATGACTTACCAGCTTCAGGTTGTGTATCAATCACTTTATCAGATTCAATGACTAGTTCAGTCTTTTTAGCCTTTCTACCTTGAAAGCAAAATTTCTGCACATCATCATAATCAGTAGCTTTGTAACCTTGATCTCTCTCAAATGCCTTGAGATATGCTACTTGAATTTCTTCATATGACTTCTTTTTCATCTGATCCAAAGAAAGATGCATTTGATTCTTAAGATACATCTTCATATCATACTTCTTTTCTGCCATAGACATCTTCTTAGGAATCTTAGATTTCTTTTGAAGTTTGAACTTTTCCAAAAATCCACCCAATGTATCATCATTACTTCTTGCATTAATGAAGTCAGCTAACTGTTTGGCTCTTTCATCAGCAGTTAAACCTTCAATAGTTAGCAGCTCTTCATACTTTGCTCTTACTTCATCATCAACATTGAGTAGTTTTGTGAAATCATCAGATTCTTCAGCCAACTGTCTTGCATAGACTGCATCTAACATCTTTTGTCTTTCTTCATCAGCAATATCTTGAGCCTTAATCCTCTCAATTTCAGCCTCAGATGCAAGTTCTTCTCTTGTTTTTCTCTTAGACTTCTTTGGCAATGAAGTTTCTTCATTACCAGAACTAAGTTCATTACCAGACTTTTCTTCACCAGACTTGTCACCAGACTTTTCATCAGATATAGTCCCAAACTTTTCAACCTCTTCCTCAACAGACAAAATTAACCTTCTTCTTTTTCTGTCCTGTTTGATTTTGCCCATTGATTGAGCCAAAGTCTCTGCAACTTCCAATGTCTCTGGACTAATTGTGGTGGTGACATTATCTTGAACAAGTGGTTCTGGAACTGGTGTTTGAAGAATGTTTTCTTGTTCTTGCTCCAAATTCCTCCCCTGTTTGGAAGAATTTTCAGCTTCATCATCCTCATCATCAAAAGAGACACCCTTTTTCTTCATTGCTACTCCCATTTTCTTTACTTTCTTCACCAAAGTCACATATGCTTTCCTGAGTGCCTCATTAGCCTTTTCCAAAATGTCAATCTTCTTTTGTAATTGAGGAACAATGACAAGGAGATCTTCCACAGTTATGGGATTATGTGCCTCCTCCCTTTCAGGACTTGGAACATGTGGTTGTGGAGGTGAAGATTGTTGGATAGGTGTAGATGATCTTTCAACTGATGGTTGTGATGGTGAGGGATCTGGTTGAGGTGATGGAATTGGAGAGGATGTAGGTGTAGCAGATTTAGATGATGCTTGGTCTTGTGCTTCATCAGAGTCCACTTGTGCAGCTCCAGATTTAACACTTAAGGGTACCTGATTTAAAACATTCAAAAACTTGTACATTTGCCTCCCCTTAAATGTACATTGCCTCCCCTTAAATGTAAATTCCATTTTTTTTTTTTTTTTTTTTTTTTTTTTTTTTTTTTTTTTTTTTTTTACAAACAAATACTTAACCAAAATAAAAACGAAGGTCAACTTTCCAAAAACACAATTAATAACTCTTTCCCTGCAAGTATTAACTCATACACCAACCAAGCATTAAAAGACATTAAACCTTGATTTTCCCTATAAAACCACCCATAGTTTTATCACAAATACCATCACAAAGCAGAAGAAAACCTTAGAAGCATAATGGATCCATCCAACGTAAACACCATAGAGATTTCATCCGATTCCTGGGATCCAAATGATTCATCCTCTGATACATCCTCAGGAGGATGGGGTGGATACTTCCCACCAGGGTATTCATCAATCACAAGAAACAAGACATTGAGAGAAGCAACTCTGAAACAATGGCTGGCTGCTTATGATCTGTCTGGAAAGGAACCAGACAATGAAAAACCAAAAACTTCAAGACCAACTCCTCCTTCTGATGTAGATGATAAAAGTGCCAAAGAAGAAGACCCCTCCAAGAATGATGAAGAGACCTTTCCTTCGAAGACTGTGCCTTCCCTGAGTAGTGGTTCTGTGCTACGTCCTCCACCAAGCAGTGTGGTTCTTGCACTTCCAAGCCCAAAAGCATGGAATCAATTTGGTGGAAGAGGAGCCAAGAAGACCATTCCTGATTTCATGGGTAAAGGGAAGCAGAAGGTGTAGGTGGTGATGATTAGCTAGTTTGGGAAAAATCTTTTGTCTTAAGAAGCTTTGTAATTTGCATCCTAGAATGCAATTTCTTGTTATTAAATAAAAAGCTCTTTGGTTCTGATGTTTTAATTTTCCACATATGAATAACTTGCAAATAGAAAAGAGCTAACAACTGCAAAACAAAGTTAAGTACAAAATACCAAACACACATACTATAGAGAGCAAAATAAGTACTGAAAATAAGAATAACCAAGAAGAATAGCAAGGTAAGAAACAAACAAGTATACAAACTGTACAAAGTTAAGAAAGAAGATCAGTTTTTCTTAACAACCCAAGCCTGAGTGGGCTTGTGTCCATCCTGTGGAGCAACATACTTATAGGTCTTGTATGAACTTGCTCCAGTGAAACCATGTTTGGACTTATAGGTAAATTCATTTTTAAATGGATTCCAAGTCCAGCAATCAGAGAAATTGTCAGTAGAGCCCCCATTTGTTTGTCTCCTTACAGGTGAATGAGCTTTGTAAAAATTATTTCTTTGAAAATTTTCATTCACCTGAGGTTTTTGAAAAGGTTGCTTGGGTCTTACAAAACCAGAGTTCACATTAGGTCTCACAGAGTTGACATAACCAGTATTTACTTTAGGCCTCATAAAATTAGCATTTTGCCTATACACATTAAAGTTTCTGTATCCAGACCCAAAATTTGGTCTACCAGAACTAACAAAGGAGTTAGGTCTGGTAGTGTTATTAAGTTGAACTGGTCTGGGAACAAACTGGTTGGCATGATTAACTCTATTAGCATTATTCCAAACTGGTTTATTTGAACCATTAACCTTATTAACATTCATTCTCTTTTGCTCAGCCTCTCTTTTCATTCTCTTTTCATGGAAGTCACAATCTCTTATTAAATGACTCAAACTTCCACACACAAAACATCTTTTAGGAGCATAATTGTAACTACTCCTACTTTCTCTGTGAACACTATTGCTTCTAGGTGACTCATTCAATTTAACAGATTCCCTAGGAGTTTTTATGTGATTGACACAACTAGGTTTGACTGTTTCAGCCTTTTGTTCAGTCACTAAAGGTTTAGTAACAACAGGTTCACACTTCATAACAACCTTAGGTTCAGGATTCTCTTTTTCCTCATTGTTTGTATCAGACTTAGAGTGATCAGAGGAATTATCAATAGATCCTTCAGAGTCATTGGATTGACAAGAAGAATATCTACTAGATTTGTCCTCTGAGGTAGTTGATTCAGACACTTGAGGACCTTTCTTACCATACACAAAGAGTGAATCATCTAACTCCTCTTTTTCAAGAGGAGTATAGTCATCACTCAAGGGTGGTGGTACTCCCTTAAAGTCACCAGTCTTAACAAACCTATTGTACAAAGGTTTATCAGCATAGTCCTCTTCTCTATTCTTAAATATATCCCTATTCTCATTTTCCTCATATCCTAAGCCACATTTTTTATTTGACTTAATTTGAGAATCCCAACACTTAAACAGGTTTTTATTTGAATTGTTCCATTGATCTACTCTTTTTCTCAGCTCATCCCTCTCCTTCTGAATTCTAAGCCCTAATTGTCTATACCTTTTAAGCTTCTCATCTTGTTCATATATTTTATTAGCTTGAAAGTATAGTTTTTCATTTAAAGCAGCATGTTGATTTTGAAGGGTGACCTTTTGTGCCTCTAGAGTTTTTACAGCATTTTTATGTGCTAATAAATTTACTTCTAGATCACCTATTTGTTCTTGCTGCTCATCACATAAAGCCTTAATATGATTATATGAGTCAGTACATAATTTAGAGCATAATGATACCTCATTACCAATGGCCATGAGAGCATGATCAGACTCCTCATTTACTCTTGGATGCTCACCCCAATTGACTCCTCCAGCTTCCATTGTCAGCAGACTCATCTGATTCTTCTCCATCTTCCCATCTTCAACTCTTTTCTCATCAGCAGACTTCTTCTCTGGACAATCTCTTGAAAAATGCCCATGCTTGTGACAGTTGTAGCATTCAACAGTCCTCTTTGTGTATCCCACTGGTGATTTGTTGTTGAAGTTGATAGTCCTACCATATTGCTTCTGAAATCGTTTGACCCTTAAAGCAACCATGGCAATGTGCCATTTTATATCCATCTCCTCAACTTCAGCATCATTAATTTGTTCAAGGTCTTCACTAATAAAGCTTTCATCTTCCGTTTGATTGGCAAAGAAAGAATGTATCACCTCATCAGTGAAACTTGAAGCAGACCTTTCACTTGAAGGAGTTTCATAGTTACCAGACCTAACACCAGATCTAACCTTGTAAGTACTGCTTTTGTTTTGAGATACAAAAGCAACATTTGAGGAACTAGTTGAACCCTGAGTGTTGTTACTGATGTCCCTTTCAAACATCCTGAGATTATTGTAAAGGTCATCAGGTGTCATAGAGTCTACTTCCTCCTTAATCCTCATTGCCACAGATACATTGCCCCATTCTGATGGTAAAGATCTAAGGAATTTGTGATTTGCATCCTCATTCGAGACTGCTGCACCATGAACTTCCAGTTGTGTTAACAGATGTTGAAATCTGTCATAGCCCTTCTCCAAACCTTCAGTCTTTGAAACACTAAATGTTTCAAATTGCTGTTTAAGAACAGCCTTTTGCATCTTTTTGGAGTTTGCATTACCTCCAAATCGTTTCTTAATTGCTTCCCACATCTCCTTAGCATCAAGAATGCCATGAAACCTTTGCAGATGCTCCTTAGGAATAGCCATAAGAAGCAGGGTTCTGGCCTTCTTTTCCTTCTCCACAGCCCTAATCTCCTCAGCAGATACTGGTGGCATTATTCTGAGCTGCCCATCATTCCCCTGTGAAATTCTCTTCTTAGAATTTCCCTTTTGGATCACCTTCCATACATCACTATCAATGTATTCCAGATAATGTTCCATCTCCATGGCCCATATATCATACTCTTCTCTCTTCAGTAGTGGAAGTTTTATGTTTGAGATTGTGGTTGTGGAAGGAATGGGTTGTTGTTGTGTTTGGGAGTTACTGGATTCAGTTTTTCCTTCATCTTCATGGTTTGATTGCTCATCCTCACTGTTATGGATTGAGAAAGTTTCAGGCTTATCGAGATCAGACATTGTGAAGGGTGATTTGAGTGAGAATTAGGTTTTAGTGTTCTACGAATTCAGAGTCTCTCTCCTTGCTCTGATACCACTTGTTGGTCCACAAATTGTATATGGATCACTAAGTAGTTTTGAATACCTAGTAGATGGTTAGGATAAATCCGAACCAATCTAAGTGAGAAACCCTAAGTGATTGTTAATGTTAATGCGGAATCTTAACAAGAACAATTTAGAACACAAGCAGGGATATCACTAACTTCGTATATTGATATTCACTATTATCAATTCGTACAAACTCACACACATAAACTAACAACCTTTAGGGATCCTTTTATAACACAAGGAAACCCTAGACGACATAGAAGATATACACAAATCTTCTATAAAGATACATACACGCATTGTATCTTTTCCTAATATAACTCTAACAAACTTTCCTATCTTCACGACCAGACCAGACTTTATAAGTCAACCAGACTTAACATTTACTACCAGACTTAACTTTACATAACCAGACCTAAATCACAAACAGACCTAACTCAGTAAACGACCAGACCTAAGTAGTAAACTACCAGACCTAAGTAGTCTGTTCTTGATATGCATCATAATTCCCAACAAATGGGTTTCGGGTTGACCCATTTTACCGTTTTGAATACAAAAGTTGACACATTACACGAGTTAAACAGGTTAAACGGGTTTGCGGGTTGACCAGTTTAACCCATTTAACCCGAATAATAAAATATAAATAAATTTAATTTAAGAAAAACATCTTAAACGGGTTAGATGGGTCGACCCAAACCCGACCCGAAATCTATTTAGACTCAACTCGAACATGTTAATTTTTCGGGTTCCGTGTCGGGTCAGAAATTGCCACCCCTACCTAAGGCGATGGGTTTATTATCGGGACTATAACCTTACTTTTTCTGACTTATTTACGCGCTAATTACAACTTATAAACATACAAAAGCTAAAAACAAACACCCTTTAATAAAAAGATCAAAACTTTAAGCAATATTACAAAATTTTAACAAAAGGGTATTAAAAAATTGTATAAAAAACCCATTTTTCGGCTTTTTTACGCGCTAATTACGACTTAGATTACACACCCAGTTATCAAAAGATCGAAACTTTTTGCAATATAACAACAAATAAACAAAAGGGTATTCAACAAATTATATATATATATATATATATATATATATATATATATATATATATATATATATATATATATATATATATATATATATATATATATATATATATATAAAAAAAATAAAAAAAAAATAAAAAAAAGACCTCTCCTGTTTGAGCAAAGCATGTAAGAAGATATTACTCATCCATCCAATACTGCAGATCTCCTATCCACAGTGTACGGATCTCATCTGCAGATGCTGGTGGTGCTGACGTGTACTGCTTAGGTGGTGGTTGTTGGGTGTTATAAGTATACTGTACCGGTGGTGGTTGTTGATTCATCCATTGTTTGTTTTTTTGTTTTTTTTTTTGAAAAGTGAATTTGTTTTGAAACTCGTGTCGCGATTCGACAGTGGGAGGTCTAGCTTACGTTGTCTTAATCGGGCCCGCGCTAGAGAGTTCCCTCGAAGTGGAAAGCCTTGTTCAATTACCCGATGGGGGAACCCCCTACTAATCCGCCCGAAGGCACGACGATTAATAAGGGTAAACCCTGCCCCCTCAGACTTGAGTAAAGTCAAGCCAAGCCCTCATAGAGGGATTCCTAATATCTCAAAGATGGCCTTAGTGGGGTTTGAACTTGAGACCTCACGGTCAACAAGCCAAGATCCTACCACTGAACCAACTCATCATTGATATCATTGTTGTTGATTCATCCATTGTTGTTTATTTAGGGCTTGTTTGTTAATTTTTTTATTAAGTCTTTAATTAAGCTAAATAGGAAAAAAAAAAAAAAAAAAAAACCAATAAGAGAATTAATTAAGAAATCTATAACAAGAAAGTCCCAAGGGCATAATGGTGAGGGTGTTGCGTATGGGCTGAGTGATTGGGGTTCAAACCCCAACCTTGGCTTTTTGAAAAAAAAAAATTCTTATAAAATTCTAATAAGCACTAAACAATAAGCTGATTTTATAAAAAGAAATATTTTTCAAAACTCAAAATAAGCTGAGGAAGAGCTTATGGAAATGTGATCAGTAAGCTATGAAAAAAAAAAAAAAAAAAAAAAAAAAAAAAACCCTCAAAGCAACCAGTCTAATAAGCTAAAATAAGTTAAAGGAAACTATGAGAAGCTAAATAATACTAGATAAGTCCTAAATAAGCCAAGGGAATAAGAATAAGCTACAAGTAAGCAGGAAATCAGCTCTAAAATAGGTATATGGGATCAGATCAATAGGATAAAAATAGAGAATGAGCAAAGGTCATAACACATGGACTGTTAAGCTAAATCTGAGCAAAAAGGGGTAGCTAAATAAGCTTTGGCAAACTCAGTATCATCTACATGAGCAACATGGAGTAGAAATAGCAGCAATCTAAGGCAGATAAGCACTTCACTAAACCAATTAAGCTGAAAAGAGTTCTGATGCAAACTCAGTATCATCTAGTTGACTCATTACTCTCGGCAGAGGAATCCCAAAAATTAAGGTGGGCAGTCATGTTTTCAATGAGATCATAGCACTCTTCGGGTCGTCGTTTCATAAACGTACCACAGGCAGCAGCGTTAATCGTGTCACGGTGTCGTAATGTTAAACCATTATAGAACGTATCTATAATCGTAACTAACAACATGTTATGGTTCGGACACCGATCAATCGATAGTTTGTAGCATTCCTGTAATGTTATATGATCGAACCTTAAACAACAAACTAATCTATATGTAAACTACTCTAAAACAATACGTGACACTCAATAGATAAATAGAATAAAGATGAGAAAGAGAGGCGTGTATCAAAAACACTATGTCGAATGGTTATTAAGCATTAAGAGAACAATACACAAGCAAAACACACACACACACTCTCTCTCCCCTTTACAATACTATGAGGCACACCAAAATGGGTGGAGAGTGTGTGTGTATATAGGTAATGGAAGGCCTTGGGTGGGCTTTGTGTTGGACTTGGTCTTTGATGAATTAACTTGATCTTTTAATAACTTAGTCCAACACAAGCCCTTACATGTCTAAACTATACCACACAACACACTTAGTAAAACAACTACAAATGACCATCACTTCTATAAAAATCTAAATGCTAACAATCTCCCCCTAAGGGATGGTCATTTCCATGATGCTCCGGTGAGTGGTCTTTTGTCTTCAATGTCTTGATCTTTGTGTGTCGTTGTAGAATAATCTTCTTTCAATGTTCCTTCATGCACTGTGATCTTCAAAGTGATCGATTTTTAGTCGGTCTTGCCTTGGTCAACATCTTCGTGTGGTGATGACGTCGTGTCCTCCAACATACTCATACCTCTTCTCCTTATGCTAACAATCTCCCCATAATCTTTCATCATAAGACATATGAACTTGTTCTTGACATATTGATTAGCCTCTTGACTTTGTTGTTACACTTTGTCTTTAACTTGATCCTTTTGTCTTGAACTTTTTACACTTGAGCTTTGTGGGGATGTTCTTCATAAGTATGAGTATGCTGAGGTGAAGATGTTTTAATGTAACTGATGATGGTTGATAGATGTTTGTTGGTAGCTGCATAAAACTGTTAGTAATAAACATCCAGCGCTTACAAGTAAGGACTTTGAGATCGTCAACATCATAGTGTGAACACTTTCTCTAATCCTTCCCCAGGCCGTTCTGAACTGGATACCCCCGAAAGGGCTTACACGGACACACCAAAGTGCACCCACGATTCAGTGAGTCGCTGGAGATCACCCCACGACTGTAGACCGCTTGAAGCATAGTAACCATCATGATATAAGTGGCAAGATCCTTGGATCTCATTAAGACTCTAGTACACCTTGTGTCCTTTTTGGTGAACACAAGAGTATATTTATGGAAGTGTTCCTAACGAGATTTTTGATGAATCTCATGGCTCTAGACTCTATTGTGCGTTTTGGTTTTAGTAGTCGGAGGCATGGAGCAGAGTGCCACCTTTTTCAATATCAACACATCTCGGAATGAGAGGCCGATAGATTATGTAGTGTTCTCCGTGAGAAATGAAACAAATATCTTTTGAGAGATATCTGAGTGGCTAGGAGGGGTGGTGCAGCGCGTCACTGGGTCCATGACGTCTTGTCTTCAATATCAGTATCACCTTAGTGAATACCGATAGCAGATGTATTGACCCGGTTTCTGCCCTAAGTTTTCATGGAGGGCTATTTCTTTTCACCCTTTCAATCAACTTTTCTTTTTCATTCTTCAACCCCTTCTTTCCCTTTCTCATTTACTCCTTTTTTCAATCTTACCTAAGGACTTCTAATTCGAATCTATTGGAATTGTCCTTGGGTAGATCCCTCCGGCTCTGGCGGATCATAGGACGGTTTTTCCTAACCTTAGTCACCTTATAACTTCTTGACTATCCTAGATTTGCCATAAAACCTTTTTATAAAAATCTCTCAAAGTGTTTATGAATAAACACATTTTTGTTTACACTTCAAGAGTTTTACATTTTGAAATACTCCCCCTACACATGTGCTCATGCATTTTTGATATAAATTTGCACATGTTGGGTAGAGTTTGCACATTTGAATTGATCGATTTTCAAAGAACATGACCTTCGCGAGACACGCTTACATCACTAGTTAGACTAGCTTGAAATTATTACCCGTCCCGGTCATATTCAATGATCATCTCTCGAATTGGTTCATTCTACTCAGAAAAGTCTTTTGCGAGACACGTTTACATTACTGGATTACCAGCTTGAAATTATTACCCGTCCCGGACAAGTCTTTTCGATAACGGACTTTAATTTCGTCAATTCGAGTGATCAGATCTGAGTCTTTTTGTAGAGCTCTTATTGAGATTCAATTCACGATCTTTAAACCTTTTGATCACATTTTAATCACGTCTTCTCCCCCTCAAAAGTAGCATGCAGTGATATTTTTTATATCAACTGGTTAAAATGAGAGTGTTTTGGAGAGAAAGACGGATTTGCATGAATTTGGAACTTGATTTTTCAAATTTTATACTCCCCCTTTAAATAAGACATATTTTTAAACATTTTGAGTTTAAAATCGTTTAAGGGTATAGAGGGAGTTCTCTTGAGCACAGAATTTGAGAAAGATTTTGAAAAATCTTTTTGAAATATCTTGATCATGTGCTCAAGGTTTGTTTTGTTTTGCCATTAACAATGCGAGTCCTGATCATAAATAATCAGAAGTCATCATTGTAGCTCGGGTTTCGTACTGAAATATAAGAAAGCCGTAGTGAAGATTGAGCACTTTCCTTTCTTTGAAGCTCGGGTCCGAAACTGAAATGTTCCGAAGCCATTATTTTAGAAATTTTGAGAAACGACATGTTTTAGAAAATGTTTAAATGAACTCTCGCTCAAGCATCTGTACATGCCCGTATCATTGTTGAATGACATTTCTAGGTACGTACAGAATATTGATTTATACGAGAGACATGTCGTGAGAAGAATATTTTTGGTTTTTATATTTTTTAATGTTTTTGTATTTTTGAAATTTTCTATTTTTTTATTTTGTTTTTGTTGGTTTTTCAAATTTTGTATTTTTTTTTTCAAAAATATTTACATGCGAAGCTTTTTGAGATAAAATTCAAGAAGATTCGATAAGACTTTCTAACTCTTCGGGAGTTAGGCTTCGCATTCCAATTCGTCGAACTAAGTTATCAAGCCGCTCTTTTGGGAGGGCTTTAGTAAATAGATCGGCGAGTTGGTATTCAGTCTTAACGAAAAATAATTCAACAGTACCCTCTTCGACGTGTTCCTTTATGAAGTGGTAGCGGACTCTAATATGCTTGGTCTTGGAATGTTGCACTGGATTGCACGAGATGGCTATGGCACTTTTCGAATCACAATACATAGGTATGCGGTCGAAAGAGTAGCCATAATCTGTGAGTTGTGTCCTCATCCATAGAACTTGGGCACAACACGCAGATAGAGACACATACTCGGCTTCTGCGGTTGATAGCGCCGTGCAGTCTTGTTTTCGTGACGACCAGCCTACTAGCTTCTCTCCCAGAAATTGTGCTCCGCCTGATGTACTTTTGGCTGTGACTTGGCAACCAGCATGGTCGGCATCTGAAAAGGCTGTTAGTGTAAACTCCGAATCCTTCGGATACCAAAGACCCATGTTAATGGTTCTCCGTAGGTACCGAAAGACCCGTTTAACCTCTTGGAGGTGAAGTTCGGTAGGCCTTGCCTGAAACCGTGCTAATAAGCAAACATCAAAATGTATATCGGGTCGACTAGCAGTTAAGTACATTAGGGATCCAATCATGCTCCGATATTTCTTCGGATCGATGGGTTTCCCATATAAGTCTGCACCAATTTTGGGTGAAGTGACCATTGGAGTACCAACAGAGTCACAATTTTCCATTCCATGTTTCTTTAAAATCTCAATTGTATATTTAGCTTGATTTATAAAAATACCACGTGGGGATTGATGAATTTGTAAACCCAAAAAGAATTTTAATTCCCCCATCATGGACATTTCAAATTTGCTTTTCATGAGATTTGCAAAAAGTTTTGAATGTTTCGGATTAGTGGACCCAAAGATTATGTCGTCCACGTAAATCTGAACAATCAAAATGTCATCTTTAAACTTTTTGGTAAACAAGGTCGGGTCAATTGTTCCTTTGGTGAAATGATTAGAAAGTAAGAAGGATGATAATTCATCGTACCACGCCTTTGGGGCTTGTTTCAAACCATAGATAGCCTTCTTTAGCTTATAGACATAGTTTGGATGATCTTTGTCAACAAATCCATCTGGCTGACTCACGTACACCTCTTCTTTCAGAGTTCCATTCAAGAACGCTGTCTTGATATCCATCTGATAGACCGTGATGTTTTTTTGAGCTACGTATGCTAAGAAAATCCTGACTGCCTCAAGTCTTGCTACTGGCGCGAATGATACGTGGTTTTGCAACCTTACAACAGGTTTTACCTCTCGAGGGATCTCAAGAGGCTTACAACCCCACCAGGCAGTGTACCTGACCGATGTAGTATAGTGTAGTGGTAAGTACGGGGGATTGATCATTCTCCACAGGGAATAGTGTTCGTTAGGTATGAAAAACTACTCTAATAGGTCTAAGGGTGAGGGAAGATTCTTTTTATGTTTTTATAATTTTTATGAAAGCAAGTAAAATCTCGGGTTTGAAAGAGTGGGCGGAATTAGTTGCTAGTCAACTAACCCAAATAACTACGAATGCAAATAAAATAAAATAACAGAAAATGAAAAGGTGGTGAAACTTATATGGAGAGAAATGTGTTTACTTAGATTTCCTTACTCCCTAACTATCTTTTACCGGTTGATTAGTGTGTATTAATTGCGTGGATGACGGGTGTATTCCTTAATACCATTCGTGGGGTGGCTACGTACTTCCCCAACTCTATGAACTCCTACTTCACTCCTATGTCGAGCCGGCTAGGAAGCTCCTAACATGGGATCACTAGAATTCGCTCATGCATTAAATACAACCATAAAAACCTTAGTACGCATTGGTTCATGTTTCTTAAGACGTTCAAGCAAGTTACCGTATAGGAAGTTAGCCAGTTTTCTTAAGCCTAACATAGATGAACAATCATCCAATACAACTAATAACACACTAATAACCAATAATCAATAGCTAGGTTTCATTAGATCTAAGCAAACACAAAGAAAACCTAGCCTAGCATGTTAAACAAAGGACAAGAACAAGATAGAATCAAACAACACATAGACATATTGAATGATTAATTGATAACTTATCTTCAATGTAACATGGAAGATCTCAAGGCAAAAAGCCTTGAAAAAGCTGCTAAAATCGTCTTAGGGTTTTTCTCACACAAAGTTCCACAATAAGTTCCACACTAATGACAAAAAATTGCAAAACTATATATAGAGATTAAGGGCTGACGGCGTCACGTTGTAGATTCTGACGCCGTCACCTCGCCGCTTTTAGGGTTCCCGGATGGCCTTCCTGACGCCGTCCCTCTTTAGACCTCCAAAATCCGTTCTGGCTTATCAAGGCTTGACGCCGTCAGATTATGGCTTGACGTCGTCCCTCTTTAAATTAAGTCGTGACGACCTTGATCAGATTAAAGGGTGACGCCGTCAGATTTTTCATGCAAAATTCTCTGGCTTATCATGAGTAATTTTCATATCCACCTTTTTCTTGCCAAGCGATGACGCCGTCTGGGGAAATTCCTGACGCCGTCAAAGGTACTTTTTAGCCGATTTTGAGACTTTGTCGTTTTCTTCACTTTTATGCTCCAAAAATGTCCAAAATGCTTCCTTTTCCAGATTTCTTCTCAAAAGTACCTAAAATGACAAAAGGAACGATTTAGGGAAATATTTGATCAAATAAATACGATTTAGGGCTTAAATGACCCCCTAAAAGCGGTACACTTTTTGCTTCATCAAATACCCTTACACTTGAGATTTGCTTGTCCTCAAGCAAATGCGCTTTTATTCTAATCAAAATACAAGTTAGGGGTCATTTAACACTAATATAAAAGTAATTACAACAAATATTCGTTCCACTTTAATCATAATAAGCACGGAGATTACAAACTAGCACCTCACAAGTAGTGTTTAGATACTCACATCTCTCAAGTGTCATCAAAATAAATCTTATAAATGAAAACGGATAATATCTCTCACTAACCTGTCATAGCAAATAGATTACCATAGGCTTGGGAAAGGATCAAAAACCTCCTCCACTAGGCGTAAGCACCTAAGATAAACTATCAAAGAGGGCTTTTAAATGGGTTATAACGTTAGGTGTAGGGATATGATAAACACGGTTTTGTTGGATAAGGGATATTTTACTGGTGGCGAGTTAAAGATCTTGATTAATTACATGTACTATACAATGTTGCTAAGCCAAGACTCGACTCAATCTTAAGCTAAAAACAAAATAACAAAAACATAAAATAAACGGGGGTGGTAGTCCGTATGTTTTTCTATTTTTCTTTTTCTCATTTTTTTTTTATTTTTCTTCATTTTTTCGATTTTTTTTTTTTTTTTTTTTTTTTTTTTTTTTGCATACACTTTTGCCCTACCATCCAAAATAATACATCATAGGGGCGTTGCATTCCCCTTACACTTAAACTTTTACATAACTTTACAAATAACTATTCTAATGACTCGAATTAAGATAATCAAAACACTTGGAGTACTTTTAAAATATTTAGCACATATGGGGGTAATAAATGATGTTCTTCCCCATTACTCCATTACACAAGTACTTTACCCATGAGTCCCAATCGTCCCAAAACAATATGTACAAGGATATGACTCGACTTAGCAACCATGTAATCAATTAGATAATTAACTTGGGGTTTAAACAAATGTTGTCACAATAATGCACTAAAAATGAGTGCATACAAGGTAGGCTAAGGCGATTTGGGTGTACATTTTAGTGGGGTGTAACAAATTCTTCCTTTAAGTAAAATGCTTAAAGGTCGAAACGAAAAGATAGGCTCTGAGGGGTGTACTAGGGGTATCGTGTACTAAAAATGAGTACAACGCAAAGGGTGTGGCAGAATTACTTGACCAATGTAGCCAAAGTAATTATAACAAAAACACAGGTGTAAAACAATGGGTTAATCCTAATGCCTCTTATCATGTAGTAAATCTAACTACATGAATGTAGTCTCACTTGTGGCCTCGGAATGGTCCTAACACAAGTTCTAGAATCTAAGTGCTACCGGTACACACATCATAGCATAAATGCTTTTCCTATCAATTCTAGGGGCGATCCTCACATATTTGGGGGTGGAAAATTTTTTAGTGGTACGGTTTTTGTGCTAGTCATATAACTCCTATCCGTGAGACGCTCATTAAGATCAAAGTTTCACTCCTATATGTTGTAAAAAATTTTAAATTTGGCACTAAAATTGCCCTAACAGGTATTTATCTCAGTTTTATTACACATCTACTATTAAACAAACAAAAATCAAGCGTAAGAGCATTCTCTAATCGTACTTTTACCCCCCCTTACACTTAAGATGAACATTGTCCCCAATGTTCAAATAACAAGATGTAAAAGTAATAAGTAAAAGAATGAAATCAAATACTCCCCTGATTCGCTCGGTGGATAATGTGGTAACACGGTTAGATCTTCTTCCAAAGTAATGTTGAAGCTCCATGACTAATGCATCGCCAAAAGCTTGATCCAACAAATATTTCCTTGTCCAAAATAACCTGTTAAACCTGAGAAAACAAACACGAAAACCTGCATAACATCAGCGGGATAAACTCTATATATAAGGATATAATGCTTGTGGAATGATAATTTTGCAGATTCCTGGAGATTATAAGTTAGAGATTTAATAAAAACTTTTTATGAAAACAAAACTTTCAAAAATTTTCAGAAAATTAAACCTGACGCCGTCAGGTTGTAAAGCCTGACGCCGTCAGAAATGATCTGACAGAATTCTCATGTTAAGTTTCCGGAAAATTTTTGGAAAAACCTCTAACTTACTTCCTGGAAATCCTGCAAAACATCATTATGACTCGATACAAGCATTTGACTCAAACAAATACTAATATGTATGTTCATTTAATATTATTACGATTCATGTTCATTTGTTCTAATAAACCGATTTAGATTTCCCTTACACTTATCTTTTGCAAAATACCTTTATATGTAGTTAAGACGAAGTTAAAAACAAGATAAAGCATTTTCACAAATTAGTTTTTGAACATGAATCAATAATAATAAAATTTAAACATACATACGGAAACAAATAAAATCAAACAAACAAATAAGCACACAAAGCAAATAAAACTTGGGTTGCCTCCCAAGAAGCGCTTTTCTTTATTAACGAGTCTTGTAGCTAGACTCAAAGTCACGGGTTCTACATTTTTCCGTTTTGCTTCTCAATTGCCCCTTTAATCATCCTAACAACCTCCATATCAACTTTGTATTTAGGTCCTAGGTTCAAGCAATCTTTATAATAAAGGCTTCTCTTATTCCAAACATAGTCCATGCCTTTCTCTTTATCCTCATCATTGATGTCCTCCATCGCACCAATGTTGTCCTTGTCAAATCGAGGCACAAAACGAAATTCATTTACCCGATAAGGCATCCTATATGTGATCCTATCTATGTGATTAGAAAACTGAACCGTGCCTCTCAAACGATCATACCTTAAATTGGATGCTTCAATAAATGGCTTACCTAACACCACGCGAGATAGGCGGCAGTCAACAACACTTGCCAAATCTTCTAAGATCATGAAGTTGGTGACAAAGGTAAAATTCCCAACAAGGATATGCATATCCTTAATCCTTCCAACGAAGTTGCAAACTCCGCCTGGGCACTTGGGGTCCATCCTAGGCTCAAGTGGTGTGTTTATGATCTGGCTATAAAGGCCTGAGGACATCACGTTGATTGGGGATTCACAGTCAATGTAAGCATGCTCAACGTATTGGTACCCAATCATACATGGTATCTTCACATTCCCGGGATCACCCCTCTTAATCTTTGGGTCAATTCTAACAAAAGGTGGTCGAGGGTTATCAACTAGGTTGTTATAGTAAGCAATCTCCTCCTTAGTGGGGTATTCATTGAAATAATCATCAAACCTAGGATCTACCTTCACCTCATCAATTTTCTCAATCAACTTCTCAACCGTAAGATTATTACGTTCTAAATAATTATCTGAGTATATGGCGGTCTCTAAGTTGTTCAAGGCATAATCAAGCTCTATATCAATCATTCTATTGAGCTCTCTGAGCTCACTAATCTCATTCTCAAGTTGGCTACGCAACAAAGCTACTTCGCTAGGTGTAAGGGGCGGATTCGCGTTTTCCATAATGGCAAACTGAATAGTCAATGAAAATCTTATACGAATAAAAGCACGAAGAAAATAGATAGACTAAAGAAAACCTAGAAAAATAAAATAAAAATCTCACTAGAAAGGAATCTAGTGAGTAGACCTATAAAATAAAAATTCAACCTAAACAATAACTATTCCCCGGCAGCAGCGCCAAAAACTTGATGCGTGGTTTTGCAACCTTACAACAGGTTTTACCTCTCGAGGGATCTCAAGAGGCTTACAACCCCACCAGGCAGTGTACCTGACCGATGTAGTATAGTGTAGTGGTAAGTACGGGGGATTGATCGTTCTCCACAGGGAATAGTGTTCGTTAGGTATGAAAAACTACTCTAATAGGTCTAAGGATGAGGGAAGATTCTTTTTATGTTTTTATAATTTTTATGAAAGCAAGTAAAATCTCGGGTTTGAAAGAGTGGGCGGAATTAGTTGCTAGTCAACTAACCCAAATAACTACAAATGCAAATAAAATAAAATAACAGAAAATGAAAAGGTGGTGAAACTTATATGGAGAGAAATGTGTTTACTTAGATTTCCTTACTCCCTAACTATCTTTTACCGGTTGATTAGTGTGTATTAATTGCGTGGATGACGGGTGTATTCCTTAATACCATTTGTGGGGTGGCGTACGTACTTCCCCAACTCTATGAACTCCTACTTCACTCCTATGTCGAGCCGGCTAGGAAGCTCCTAACATGGGATCACTAGAATTCGCTCATGCATTAAATACAACCATAAAAACCTTAGTACGCATTGGTTCATGTTTCTTAAGACGTTCAAGCAAGTTACCGTATAGGAAGTTAGCCAGTTTTCTTAAGCCTAACATAGATGAACAATCATCCAATACACTAATAATAACACACTAATAACCAATAATCAATAGCTAGGTTTCATTAGATCTAAGCAAACACAAAGAAAACCTAGCCTAGCATGTTAAACAAAGGACAAGAACAAGATAGAATCAAACAACACATAAACATATTGAATGATTAATTGATAACTTATCTTCAATGTAACATGGAAGATCTCAAGGCAAAAAGCCTTGAAAAAGCTGCTAAAATCGTCTTAGGGTTTTTCTCACACAAAGTTCCACAATAAGTTCCACACTAATGACAAAAAATTGCAAAACTATATATAGAGATTAAGGGCTGACGGCGTCACGTTGTAGATTCTGACGCCGTCACCTCGCCGCTTTTAGGGTTCCCGGATGGCCTTCCTGACGCCGTCCCTCTTTAGACCTCCAAAATCCGTTCTGGCTTATCAAGGCTTGACGCCGTCAGATTATGGCTTGACGCCGTCCCTCTTTAAATTAAGTCGTGACGACCTTGATCAGATTAAAGGGTGACGCCGTCAGATTTTTCATGCAAAATTCTCTGGCTTATCATGAGTAATTTTCATATCCACCTTTTTCTTGCCAAGCCATGACGCCGTCTGGGGAAATTCCTGACGCCGTCAAAGGTACTTTTTAGCCGATTCTGAGACTTTGTCGTTTTCTTCACTTTTATGCTCCAAAAACGTCCAAAATGCTTCCTTTTCCAGATTTCTTCTCAAAAGTACCTAAAATGACAAAAGGAACGATTTAGGGCAATATTTGATCAAACAAATACGATTTAGGGCTTAAATGACCCCCTAAAAGCGGTACACTTTTTGCTTCATCAGCGAATGACTCATCAAAATCTATTCCCTCTTCCTGACTATATCCTTTGGCCACAAGACGAGCTTTGTTGCGAATAACAGTCATCTCTTCATCCTTTTTGTTCTTCCATAACCACTTTAGATCAATGACACGTTTGTCAATTGGTCTGGGCACTAAATCCCAAGTGTCATGTAATTGATATTGGAGAAGTTCTTCCTGCATCGCTTCTATCCATGCATTGTCTGCCATTGCTTCCCGAATGTTCTTTGGCTCTTTTAGACTGACTGAGCAGACATAGATGCATAAGTCACAATCGGTAGCCGAGTTGTCTTCTCGTCTGTACTGGCCTTGAAGGTTCACTAATGACATGTTCTATTCGATGGTCTTTAGACGAATGCGTGTTAGATGGCTCTTGCAACCTAGAAGAAGATTCAGCAGATTCCGTTGCAAATGGATTTTCAAATGGTTCTTCTTCTAACACAGCATCGTTTTGTTGTTGTTCTTCTTGAATTGGTGTTGTTTGGTTTTGCTCATCAACTCTTGGTAAAACAATCTCAATCACTGGAGTTGCTGGAGTATATGTTGATGACGTTGAGGGAGTTGGTGCGTCAGCTTCGATTGTGGTAGATGCATCTTGAGGTGGTGGTGGTGGTGGTTGAAGTTGTTGAGCGGGTGTAGCGGAACGTTGTTGTGATGCATTTGTCGAAGCTCCACCATAGTATTCATCAATACATAAACTCGAAGAAGTTATCCAGTTTCTTGATTTGTTGGTTTATCAGTGTTAGTTGACTGAGCTCCTTGAGGTATGAGTCCTGAACTGATATGTCCAGAAGTCTGAACGTTAGGTGCGGGTCCTAATCTGGTATGATTAGAAGCCATCGGGTTAAGCGCGGGTTCTAGAGCGCGGGATTGTTCAACTAAAAAAATCTTTCAAAGATTGTGAAAAGTTGAACAATCTGAAGTCTATTAATTGTTGTACGAATCAGTTTAGTGATGGTGAGGGTAATGGTTATGTGTAGATAGTATTTGGTTATGTTGTCGATTTTTTTTTTATTTTGATGGACTGTTGATGTATAAGAACTGAGTCTGTGATATTTAGTTAGTGGTCAAATGGTCTGTTCTGTTCTTCATCTTCATTCTATTTCTTATTCCATTTACAAAAGGACGCATTTGCATTTGCGAAAAAACGCATTTGCGAAAGAACTTGCATTTGCGAAAGAACTTGCATTTCCGAAAAAAACTCGCATTTGCGAAAAGCATCGAATTTCTTTACAAGAAATTGAATTTCGACAGAAGAGGGTTTCTCGGAATTGCTTTACAAGCAATTTCGAGAAAAAGGGGTTTTGACTTTTTGACCAAGAAATCCGGCGAGATTCAGGCCAAATTTTTCCGACCATCTTTTCCGACCGACTTTTTTCTACCCAGATATGAACAAACCATCTATTCTGACCATCTATTTTGACCCATATATTTGACCACGATTCACGGATATAGTACAAAAAGAGTCACAAAGATAATATTGTTTCATAAAGTATGTGAACTATGAAACTGATAAGGAAAGGTTGAGACCTCTTTTGACTATTTGGATACATAGTATTGTTATAGAACTGTTTATCCGAATGGTACGGAAAAGATTTCCGATGACCGGAAAAAAAAATTCCGATGACTAAAATATTGATAAAACAGCTTAAAACAATGAACGAACCACACAAATCAGTAAAAAAACACAACCTGGCTCTTTATACCACTTGTAATGCTATATGATCGAACCTTAAACAACAAACTAATCTATATGTAAACTACTCTAAAACAATACGTGACACTCAATAGATAAATAGAATAAAGATGAGAAAGAGAGGCGTGTATCAAAAACACTATGTCGAATGGTTATTAAGCATTAAGAGAACAGTACATAAGCAAAACACACACACACTCTCTCTCACCTTTACAATACTATGAGGCACACCAAAATGGGTGGAGAGTGTGTGTATATATAGGTGATGGAAGGCCTTGGATGCCCTAAAGGCCTTGGGTGGGCTTTGTGTTGGACTTGGGCCTTTGATGAATTAACTTGATCTTTTAATAACTTAGTCTAACACAAGCCCTTACATGTCTAAACAATACCACACGACACACTTAGTAAAACAACTACAAATGACCATCACTTCTATAAAAATCTAAATGCTAACAGTTCCCATGCCTCAAATAATGATTCATCGGGAAGCTGACGGAAATTGCTAATATCATTCCTTAATTTCGTCACCATCGACGGTGGGAAATATTTCGCCAAGAACTTCGAAACCATTTCATCGAAATTATGAATGGAGTTCTTGGGAAGACGATCAAACCATGCGGTGGCATGATGCGTCAAGGAATAAGGAAAGAGATATAGACGAAGGGCGTCATCGGTGACCCCATTGTGTTTCATACTTTGGGTGACGGTAATGAATTTGTCAAGATGCTTGTTTGCATCGTCACCCGGCAAGCCATGGAATTGGCAAGAATTTTGGACTTATTGTATCATGTGATGTTTAAGTCCAAAATCTGCGGCTTGAATATTGACGGGGGCAATCGGGCCACCACGTCCGTGCATTGTTGGTTGACACAACTCCTCCATAGTGCGGAGATCGGGAGCTGGCATTGCATTTTGATTTTCAAACCCATCGGCGGGTGTTGATCATTGTTGTTCATTTCCTCAACGTTTGGGAAATCAACACGGTGATTGTGACGGATAATTCTCTCGGGATTTGAGAGAGGTGAAAGAAGATTGGGAGAAGAAGAAGAACGGGTGTGCATACACCAAAAAGAAACAAAAATTTAAAAAGAAAAACCAAATTTGAAAATAAAATATTTTTGGATTTTTATTTTTAAAGAAAAATGAATCACAATATTTTTGGTATCGATCCCTCAATCGATATCGTTTCTCTTAAGACTAATCGCAGAGTGGCGGAGAAGCAAATGTCCGCTCGAAAGCTGATTAAAAACCCGCCTCTTTCGGTTCGTCAATTTAATGTCAAACCATCCTTAAACCACTTGTATAGGTTGTAATCGTAAGATAATCTGAAATCAAATGATTTCACAATTATTTTGTTGTTTTTTGATTTTTTGGTATTGTAAACACTTTAGGAAAAGTGTTTGTGGTATTTTTATTTTTATGATTTTTTTGGGTTTTATAAAATTTTTCGCAAAAACGATAACTTCCCGGGATAAGAGTCTTCAAAACACGAATTGAGAAACGAGAACGTAAAATTCACTTCAACCTTCCACGGCAGCGGCGCCAAAAATTTGATATAACAAATTTATCGATCAAAAGGATACACAAAGGCAATATGTGTAACCCCGGTTCGTTGTCCCGAATGAAGGATGAATGGAATTTCGTGTTTCGGGATCGTGAATCGTGTAGTGAATAGTGAAAAAGAGGGGTTTGTGGTTTTATGCTAAAATAATGAAATATTATCTATAAAAAAAACCCTCAAAGCAACCAGTCTAATAGGCTAAAATAAGTTAAAGGAAACTAGGAGAAGCTAAATAATACTAGATAAGTCCTAAATAAGCCAAGGGAAAGAGAATAAGCTACAAGTAAGCAGGAAATCAGCTCTGAAATAGGTATATGGGATCAGATCAATAGGCTAAAAATAGAGAATGAGCAAAGGTCATAACACATGGACTGTTAAGCTAAATCTGAGCAAAAAGGGGTAGCTAAATAAGCTTTGGCAAACTCAGTATCATCTACATGAGCAACATGGAACAAAAATAGAAGCAATCTAAGGTAGATAAGCACTTCACTAAACCAATTAAGCCAAAAAGAGTTCTAATGCAGGCTTAAGTAGGGGCTGCTGAGGTGATTATTGCAGGCTATTTAAGCTATGAAAAGCTAAAAAGAAAAATCCAAAAAAATATGAAGTAAAACTACAACCAACCTAAGAGTATGTATACCAAGTTACAGCTTAATTGAGCTTATATTGAGTAAAAGAAAAATCAAAAACACAACCTAACCAGGCAGAAATTGATACTGATGCAGGCTGCACAGAAGGGGTTTGTGCAGACAGAGATGAAATGGACCAAAGTAATGCAGGGATCAATGAAACAGTACTAGCTTATGAAGTTCCACTTCATACACTATTATGAAGCTAAAAGTATCAAAAATGAGGGCTAACAAAGATTAAGCTAATGAGGACCTTACAGAAACAGTACCTAATCTAAAAACTTCACTGACAAACTCCCAACCTTAAAATACTCTAATTTAGCTAAAAAAACCCTTCCACAAACAACTTTTGAAAGTGAATTAAGACCAGATCCAAGTTAGAACAATGGCAATGGAACAGTGATCCCTTGTTTTTTCCCATTTTAACCCATGATCCAAACACCCTTTATACCCACTGTTTTTGGCTTTTAGACTACAAATGACTAATATAATCTATGTAACTGATCAACTTATGAATGCCTAGCTTATTTTAATTCCAATGATTAACTAGTGACTGAAATTAAACTATAAATAAGGTAGGTTCTAGCTTAAGCTTATTTTTTTGACTTTCCTTGACTTTTTAGAAAAATGAAGTTAAATTACTTTTAAAACAATTTAATTATCACAAAAGCTACTCTAAACCTATATAAGCTTATAGAAACATTAATAGCTTGTTAGAGCTTATTTGAACTAAATTGCCTATTTTTTATATTTTTGAAGATTTTTCTTTTTTTTTTTTTTTTTTTTTTTTTTGGATTTTTAGTTATAAAACAGAAAATGATAAAATATTTAATCAAATATCTTAAAATAGCTTGTGAGAAGCTTAAAACAGAAAAGAGGCCCTTATTCTAGCTCTTTGGCTTATAATTGAAATTAAGAAGAAACTGAAAATGAAATAGAGAAAAGGATTAAATAAAAACTGAATATTGTATTAATTAAACTAGTATTCCAACTGAGATTACAAACTAAAAAACTTTAACTAAACAAACATAAACCCTAATTCGACTTATAATAACCCTAATAAGCTAACGCTCTGCTCCTTGTGACTAAGGTGCTATTTATAGCCCTTGAGGAAGATTCTGTAGCCTCTCATCATTTAATCTCAGCCCCTCAATCAGGATGTCATCATTATCCCTCCTCAACAGCCCTTGGATCATGTTGCCACATCACTCAACCAATAAGAATGTTTCAAATTGCCTCATGGGAAGAATTATGTCGACATTCTCTGATGTGTCAGCCTTTCCAGAAGCTACGAGGTATCCTAGGTGTGGTGAAATTTGTTGTACGGGGTTAATTTGGAGAAGATATACAGTAACAGGAGGGAGTTTTTATTTTTTATAGTTTAATGAAAGATAGTTGACCGGGTCATGGTTGTTTGACTATGGGTAGGATCTGGGCGGGGTTTTAGCTAAGAGGGAGTGGGCTGTGAAATGGATTGGGCTTGGGTAGTATGTATTTGAGTTGGGTTTGTTTATTTGTTTAGGATTTAATTTGCAATGGTTGTTTTATTTGAGGGACTAAATTTGCCATGTGAAGGAAATATTTATAGGGACTGATTTTTTAATTATGACTTGATCCAAGGGCTGTTTCTGAAATATTGAGCTCTAGACTTGATCGTTTTGCTTCCTCTCTTGACTTTAAATTCTCTTCTGTTTCTCGTGCTCGGGTTTTTCCGGGTTTTCTTTGATTTTTGTCCATATTTCTGAATATCCGTTCCTGCATATAAACAAACACAAAAAGACAAATATCTTTGGCATTTTGGTTAGTTTTTTGTCGCTTTGGTCTTAATTTGGTCAAATAAAGGTATGCGTTTAAGCACATACCAAAATCCCCCAGACTAAGTTATTGCCGTGTCCTCACGCAATGTCATAAAAACACGCTTTTGAAACCAAAAATTTCCAATCTCTTTTTACTAACTTTGAGAAGTAGCAAAATTTTCAAAAGAGATTAAGAGATCAATAGTTTTAAAAACTCCCCGTTTTTCCATTTATTCATACTTTATTATATTTTTTAATTTTTCTCATTTTCATGTGACGTTTTGTTGACTTTCATTATCTCACAATAACATTTTAGGATCATGGAGTAGGAAACACGACTCATAAAGAAGTGACCATATGGATAAAATTCGTCTTTCCTGATTTTTCACGAGTCCCCAAGCTAAGCTTAAAAACGAAATCATTGTTATTTACAAGTTAGATTGCCAACACTACCCAAAAAGCTACTAGTGTATTACTTCTTGTTCCCAAATTCCTATTTTCCTCTATTTATTTTCTTTTTGGTGAGAAATGAATTTCTTCATATTCTCGTTTCAATAAGTTTAGTCCGATAAAGATGCCTAGTTTAGACGCTAAGTAGTTTCCAAACCTTCCCTCGAAAACCGTTGCATACAAAAATGAGGTCCACATCAAGGTCTCTGATTTAACACGATTTTGAGTATATCCCTTTTATATACGACCGAAACAACTCATCTACGAGTCCAGAGACAGAAGCTTTTATTAGGATACCCCCGGAGTCAAAATTTGGCATTATTAACATTTATTAAGCACATTAATTGATCCTTGGCCTTTTAAACAACCTAGACAACGGCAGTGAACCGTCAAGAATCGGGAGTCTTATTTTGACCTTGGATATTTTTCCTCTGCCTTTTTGAAGTTTGAGTCAACGGGAGCGAACCGTCAGGAAACAGAAAACTTTTATCGGCTTTGGATTATTATTATTATTAATTATTATTCATTATATATTTTGCCAAATCCCGAGTCTTACGGCTTTTATAGCAATAGAGACAATAGCACGTACTATCAGGAATCAGTTGCCTATTACACTGTAACACCGACAGTACCTTGATGTGTACCCAACCTTCATAAGCAAGGATTCTCTAAAAAAGGAGTAAAAACTAATTATCGCCAAAACCAAAATACCTTTAATTATTCCTAGAGTTCTATTTTTAGGTGCAACAAGCTTATGGGAACAAGAAGCCACGATTAACTTTGATGAGCTCTAAAGAGAACCAACTACTCCACTTTAGCAATTTAACTTATAAACAACTCTATCATTTCTCGTTCTTCGCAAATTTAAAATCTTAAATAATACGATCCGCGAATGCTTAGCCAAATAATCAAGCCATGCATATTTAAAGTCAATTGGGAACTTGCAAATTCTTGGCCTTTTCAAGCTAGAATTCGCGTTTTATAGCTCCTTGTATAAGAGACTAGCACAAGCTTAAAGATTATGTAAGTTAAGGAAACAAGCTAGGGCTCAACACGGCCAGTCAAGTCAGAATATTATTCCTACTCTCTCCAGCGGAAAATCAACAAAATGTCAAAATTTATTCTATTTTTGCAAAAAAATTTAAATTTTTCTCATTTTTTGGTTTTTTTTTTCTTCATTTTTTTAGGCATAAACGGGGTTGCGAGAGAAAATGGTAAAAAATGCAAGGCAAAAATCAGATCGAAAGATCACACCCCCCCCCCAAGACTAAAACGAGACATTGTCCTCAATGTCTTAAAGGTAATTCCTAACTAAATCTAAGGTCGTTTATTAATTATGCCAAAAATAAACGTTAGACGATAAGATTTAGGATATCGGATGAGCAACGAATGATGAAACTCGAGTGGAGAAAGAACAACCACGAGCACGAGAGTCTTCATTACTCAGAAAATCCTGAACACATCACAAAAAACCACGAAACACAACAAATGGAAGAGGAAGCCCTCCTCACGTCACTTATTAGAAAATAGATAGAAATAGAAGGATAAGCATGGGGTGCCTCCCACGAAACGCTTTGTTTTTGATAACCGAGTCACATAGCTTGACTCGGCCCCGAATTTATTTGTCCATGGGGAAAGTTTGGAGATCCGGGACAACCATGGATGGTATGTCCCCTCCAAAATAATGCTTGAGCCTATGACCGTTCACCTTGAAGTTTGGACCGTCGTTTTGAGATAACTCAAGGGTTCCATATGGAAAAACTTAGTAATGGTGAACGGCCCAGACAAGCGGGTTTTTAGCTTGCCCGAGAAAATCTTTAATCGAGAATTAAAGAGGAGGACTCGATCACCAACGTTGAAAACACGGTTCTTAATCTTGGAGTCATGAATCCTTTTTGTTTTCTCTTTGTAGATTAAAGAATTCTCGTAGGCTTGATCCCGAAGTTCGTTTAATTCATTCAATTGAAGCTTTCGGTGATCACCCGCGGTATTGAGATCAAAGTTGGCATGTTTCAAGGCCCAATATGCCTTATGTTCGAGCTCGATGGGCAGATGGCAAGCCTTTTCGTATACCAACTTATATGGAGTGCACCCGATGGGTGTTTTGTAAGCGGTACGGAAAGCCCATAATGCATCATCTAATTTGTCAGCCCACGTGGCTCGATTTTCACCAACGGTTCTTTCTAAGATACGTTTCAATCCACGATTGGAAACCTCGACTTGACCGCTCGTTTGCGGGTGATATGCGGTAGAAAGACGATGTGTAACACCATACTTAAGCATAACTTTAGCAAATTGATCATTGCAAAAGTGAGTACCGCGATCACTGATTATAGCACGAGGAGTTCCGAATCGGGAGAAGAGATTTTTCAAGAATTTCACAACAACTCGGGCGTCATTGGTGGGGAGCACTTTTGCTTCAACCCATTTTGACAAGTAGTCGACAGCCACGAGGATATATTTGTTCCCTCGTGAAGACGGGAATGGCCCCATGAAATCGATGCCCCACACGTCAAAGATCTCGCAGACTTGAATTGCATTTTGAGGCATTTTGTCTTTTTGCGAGATTTTTCCTTGACGTTGGCAAGAGTCACATGACTTTACCAAGTCGTGGGCATCGCGGTAAATCGTTGGCCAATAGAAACCGGAATCAAAGACTTTTTTAGCTGTGTAGCTGGCACCATGATGTCCCCCCGTGGGTCCATTATGGCAAGCCTTGAGGATATCAATGGCTTCTTGGCCATGCACACACCGTCTAATTACTTGATCGGCACATATTCTGAATAAGTAGGGGTCGTCCCAGAAATAATGCTTAACATCTTTAAAGAATTTCTTCTTTTGTTGGGACGACATCCCTTTCACGACAAAATTCCCCGCATGGTAATTTGCATAGTCGGCAAACCATGGGGTACTCGGATCATCTTTTAATGATATCATCCCAAGTGTCTCGAGAGGAAATGTTTCGGTAATTTCCTTTTTCTCGAGAACACCTTGATTCTCCGCTCCTTTTTTATCACGAATGATAACATCAAATTCTTGGAGTAGGAGAATCCACCGAAGTAATCTCGGTTTAGCATCTTGCTTAGCAAGGAGATACTTTAGAGCCGAATGATCCGTATACACTATGGTCTTCGATAAGACGAGATAAGGTCGGAATTTCTCAAAAGCATAAACAACGGCTAATAACTCTTTCTCAGTAGTAGTATAATGAGATTGAGCATCGGTCATCGTCTTACTCGCATAGTGTATCGGTTGAAAATACTTAGACTTACGTTGCCCCAGGACTGCCCCAATAGCAAAATCACTAGCATCGCACATTAATTCAAATGGCAAGTCCCAATCAGGGGCAACTAAGATCGGTGCTTCTGTTAATTTCTTTTTAATAATTTCGAATGCTTCGATGCATTCGGTAGAGAAGAAGAACGGAGCATCTTTTTCTTAATTTCTTTTTAATAATTTCGAATGCTTCGATGCATTCGGTAGAGAAGAAGAACGGAGCATCTTTTTCAAGAAGATAGGTCAGAGGACGGGTGATTTTAGAAAAATCTTGAATAAATCGTCGGTAGAAACCGGCATGACCAAGGAAACTTCGAATTCCTTTGACGGTTGTGGGATGAGGTAGCTTTGCGATAACATCGACTTTAGCTCGATCGACCTCAATCCTGGATTTGGAAATCTTATGGCCGAGGACAATGCCCTCTTTAACCATGAAGTGGCACTTCTACCAATTTAGAACGAGATTGGTGTTTTCACACCGTTCAAGCATTTTGTCTAAATGGGAGAGGCAAGATGAGAAAGAATTTCCATAGACCGAGAAATCATCCATAAATACTTCCATTGTCTTCTCGATCATATCATGGAATATTGCCATCATGCACCTTTGGAACGTGCCTGGTGCGTTGCATAAGCCGAAAGGCATACGTCGGTAGGCAAACGTACCATAAGGGCAAGTGAAGGTGGTCTTTTCCTGATCTTGGGGATCAATTGGTATTTGAAAATACCCGGAAAAGCCATCGAGAAAACAATAGAACTCATTTCTCGCTAACCGCTCTAACATTTGATCCATAAACGGTAGTGGGAAATGGTCTTTACGGGTAGCATCATTGAGTTTTCGGTAATCGATACACACTCTCCATCCGGTGACGAGACGTGTGGGAATCAACTCATTTTCTTCATTCGTAACAACGGTCATTCCACCTTTTTTCGGAACACAATGGACCGGGCTAACCCATGAGCTATCGGAGATGGGATAAATCATCCTGGCATCGAGGAGTTTAAGAACTTCCTTTTTTATGACGTCATGGATTTTTGGGTTAACCCGTCTTTGTTGTTGGACGGCGGGTTTAAAATTATCTTCGAGTAAGATCTTGTGAGTACAAAAACGAGGGTCTATGCCCTTTATGTCGGAGATCTGCCAAGCGATAGCATTCTTATGCTTTTTAAGTACGTCTAAGAGTTGGGTCTTCTCCTCATCTTTAAGGTCTTTAGAAATGATGATGGGAAATTTGTCGGTATCTGCTAAGAAAGCATATTCTAGATGAGGAGGTAAATCCTTGAGCTCGAGCTCCGGAGGATTCTCAGTAGACGGCTTTACTTCTTTGATTTCTTCCTTTTGAATTTCCGTCGGAGGGAGAGAAGATGACGGATCACTATTTAGTAACTTCTCAAGGAGGAGAATGTCTCCCTCCGGATCAAAGTCAGTATCATCAATTTTCGGTGAAATTGAATCATTTTTAAGACAAGCATCAATCTCTTCCAAAACGAAATCACTCCCCTCAAATGGAGTGAGGGAAGGGGAAGAGTCGGAAAGAATTGGTTTAGAAGAAGGAGTGGGATTGCCACTCAAAGATTTTTCAGAAAATCCAAGAATTTCTTAAGAATACGCCTCCGAGGCAACATCAATCACATTAATTCGATTAATCGAGACGGAATCTTGATTGGAGGAGTATTTGAAAGTTCGGTCAAGGTTAAAAGTCACGGCCTCATTATCAACCCGCAAAGTTATTTCTTCACCATATACATCAATCAAAGCACGCCCGGTCCTCAAGAACGATCATCCAAGAATTAGAGGAACTCGGGGTCAGCATCAAATTTTACAACCACAAAGTCGGCGGGGAAATGGAACTTCCCCACCTTGACAAAGACATCCTCGGCTATTCCAAGTGGACGAGTTATGGAACGGTCCGCTAGCTCGAGGGTCATGCAAGTAGGGGTAAGTTCGGGAAGAGAAAGCTTTTCCCAGACGGAAAGCGGCATTAGGTTGATGCTTGCACCGAGATCGGCCAAGGCGTAGCAATCACCCATCCCCGAAAAATCACATGGAATGAGGAATTTTCTGGGATCTCCGAGCTTTTCGGGAAGCTTCTTGAGGAGAACTGCTGAGCAACTCTCATTCAACGGAGTTTTTGCTAGTTCAAATAATTTTCATTGTTGCTCAATAAATTCTTAATCGTAGAAGCAAATTTAAGCATCAGAAGTAAAGCATCCGCGAAGCTTATGTCGAAATGCAAATCTTGGAAGATTTGAAAGAATTTCTCCATTTGATTTGAAGCTTTTTCACGGAGCTTTTGATCGTTTAATCTTGATGGATAAAGAAGTTTTGTTTTGACTCGAGCTTCTTCGGGCTCAAAAACAATCTTTGGTTTAGACGGTTGGACAACCGGAGGTTGGACGTCTTCTGTTCTTCCATTATTAGTAGGAAGTTCCGTGTCTTTTGTCGCCTCGGTCTCACGGTCAACTACCTTGGGAGGAAGAGAAGAAGCGGTAGTCGGAGCCGTGGGTCCATCATATGATACACCACTCCTTGTAGTGATCGCTTTAACATCACCCCTCGGGTTAGCGATCGTATTGCTAGGAAGAGTTCCAGAGCCCGAGGGTCGATCATTTAAAGACTTCTTAATTTTCGTGATTTGAGTCATCATTAACCGATTCATTTCTTCTTGGGATTTCATAAATTATTTTAACAACTCATCCGAGGCCGGTTGATTTTGTACAAATCCTTGATTTTGATTATTGTTTCCTTGATTAAAATTTGGCCCTCGGTTGTTTTGATGAAAACCTTGATTCTGATTTTGAAAATTCCCTTGGTTTTGGTTTTGAAAATGTCCTTGATTTTGACCTTGGTTATAATTTCCTTGATTCTTAAAACGTTGATTCCTCCAATTCTGATTTTGATTAACTTGAACGTTTCGGTTTTGCACATTCGGATTTGGATTTTGATTAAAACCGGGTGGTCCGATAAAATTGTTAGAACGGTAGCTGAGAAGATTACGGTCTCCTTGCGGTTGGTAACCATTACCTCCCGTGTTAAAGGTTCCCGTAGAACAATAAACGTTCTCTTGAGTGTAGCCACCGGAGGCTGGGCACTCGAAATACGGATGAGGACCACCACATGTTTCACAAATTTGATTGACCACATTGACTTGATGATTATTGTTATTTTGAGTCATATTTTGATGTATTCTCAAGACAGCGGTGAACAAATCATTCATTTGTTTGCTGAGAGCGGCTATTTCAGAGAAAGAAGAATTAGTGCTAGATCTAGTTGACTTATTACTCTCGGCAGAGGAATCCCAAAAATTATGGTGGGCAGTTATGTTTTCAATGAGATCATAGCACTCTTTGGGTCATCGTTTCATAAACGTACCACCGGCAACAGCGTTAATCGTGTCACAGTGTCATAATGTTAAACCATTATAGAACGTATCTATAATCGTAACTAACAACATGTTATGGTTCGGACACCGATCAATCGATAGTTTGTAGCGTTCCCATGCCTCAAATAATGATTCATCGGGAAGATGACGGAAATTGCTAATATCATTCCTTAATTTCGTCACCATCAACGGTGGGAAATATATTGCCAAGAACTTCGAAACCATTTCATCGAAATTATGAATGGAGTTCTTGGGAAGACGATCAAACCATGTGGTGGCATGATGCGTCAAGGAATAAGGAAAGAGATATAGACGAAGGGCGTCATCGGTGACCCATTGTGTTTCATACTTTGGGTGACGGTAATGAATTTGTCAAGATGCTTGTTTGCATCGTCACCCGGCAAGCCATGGAATTGGCAAGAATTTTGGACTTGTTGTATCATGTGATGTTTAAGTCCAAAATCTGCGGCTTGAATATTGACGGGGGCAATCGGGCCACCACGTCCGTGCATTGTTGGTTGACACAACTCCTCCATAGTGCGGAGATCGGGAGCTGGCATTGCATTTTGATTTTCAAACCCATCGGCGGGTGTTGATCATTGTTGTTCATTTCCTCAACGTTTGGGAAATCAACACGGTGATTGTGACGGATAATTCTCTCGAGATTTGAGAGTGGTGAAAGAAGATTGGGAGAAGAAGAAGAACGGGTGTGCATACACCAAAAAGAAACAAAAATTTAAAAAGAAAAACCAAATTTGAAAATAAAATATTTTTGGATTTTTATTTTTAAAGAAAAATTAATCACAATATTTTTGGTATCGATCCCTCAATCGATATTCGTTTCTCTTACGACTACTCGCAGAGTGGCGGAGAAGCAAAGGTCCGCTCGAAAGCTGATTAAAAACCCGCCTCTTTCGGTTCGTCAATTTAATGTCAAACCTCCTTAAACCACTTGTATAGGTTGTAATCGAAAGATAATCCGAAATCAAATGATTTCACGATTGTTTTGTTGTTTTTTTATTTTTTTGGTATTGTAAACACTTTAGGAAAAGTGTTTGTGGTATTTTTATTTTTATGATTTTTTTGGGTTTTATAAAAATTTTCGCAAAAACGATAACTTCCCGGGATAAGAGTCTTCAAAACACGAATCGAGAAACGAGAACGTAAAATTCACTTCAACCTTCCCCGGCAGCGGCGCCAAAAATTTGATATAACAAATTTATCGATCAAAAGGATACACAAAGGCAATATGTGTAACCCCGGTTCGTTGTCCCGAATGAAGGATGAATGGAATTTCGTGTTTCGGGATCGTGAATCGTGTAGTGAATAGTGAAAGAGTGGGGTTTGTGGTTTTATGCTAAAATAATGAAATATTATCTAAAAAAAACTAATTTACTAAGGCAAATATTAATCTAAAGCACCTACGGCCAAATACGCAAAGAAAAACTAAAAACGGGATAATACCGAGAAACCCGAGCCTAAAACGTCAAAGTAGTGAAATATAAATCCTAGGGATGCCTAATTAATTTTTCTAAGTTTATATATATATATATATATATATATATATATATTATATATATATATATATATATATATATATATATATATATATATATATATATATATATATATATATATGTATGTATGTATGCATATATATTAATCTAAAGCACCTACGGCCAAATACGCAAAGAAAAACTAAAAACGGGATAATACCGAGAAACCCGAGCCTAAAACGTCAAAGTAGTGAAATATAAATCCTAGGGATGCCTAATTAATTTTTCTAAGTTTATATATATATATATATATATATATATATATATATATATATATATATATATATATATATATATATATATATATATTATATATGTATATATATGTATATATGTATATAGGGTGGGGTTATTCTAAAAAGTCTCTTATAATAAAAAGTGTAGGAAGGATTGTGGGAGCGACATGTGTCACCTTGCCACATCATCATGCCACATCATATGACACATCATATGACATGTGTCACCCCCCCCCCCCCCCAAAAAAAATATTTTTTCCCGCCAAAAAACTTTTTTTTTTGGGCCAAAAAAAAATCCCGCCAAAAATTTTGGTGCATCACAGTTATAAGTTTTGGTGCATCAGACTAATAAGTTTTACTGCATCACAGTTATAAGTTACTGCATCATATTAACAGTTAAGTGCATCAACTATGATGCAGTAACTTATAACCTTAATGCACTAAATCATAATTGTGATGCAGTAACTTTATAACTGTGACGCATCACAGTTATAAGTTACTGCATCATAGTTAACAGTTAAGTGCATCAACTATGATGCAGTAACTTTATAACTGTGATGCAGTAACAAAATTTGGCGGGAAATTTTTTGGCGGGAAAAAAAAATTTATGGGCCCCAATTTTTTTTTTTTTTTTTTTTTTTTTGGCTGGAAAATTTTTTTTTTCGCGGGGGGGGGGGGGGGGTGGGTGGGTGGGGGTGGGGGTGGAGGTGACACATGTCATATGATGTGTCATATGATGTGGAAGGTGGGTGACACATGTCACTCTCACAATCCTTCCTACACTTTTTATTATAAGGGACTTTTTATTTTAACCCATACCTATATATATATATATATATATATATATATATATATATATATATATATATATTATATATATATATATATATATATATATATATTATATATATATATATATATATATATATATATATATATATATTATATGTATATATATATATATATATATGTAATACATATATATAGGGTGGGGTTATAATGAAAAGGGGGTTAAAATAAAAAGGGTAGGAAGAAATCCTAGCCATTGGATCAAATTTGGTGAGATCAAAACTGGCGGTGGCATTTTTGTAAATAAGTAGAAATTCAGGGTCAATTGAAAAATAACCAAAAATGATCAATAACTGCCATTTTCTTTTCCCAAAAACTTTCCGATGAGTTTCATTTCAAACAAACACTCTCTCTTAAAAAAACACACTAACTACACACACAAAAACCTAATTATTTCTGATCAGATCTATCGAATCTACGATGGTTAGAACGAATCTACCAGATCTTACATCACATCGTAAGTTAATCTTACTGCATCTATTTGTTAATATTTTACAGTACCGATTATTTATTTATTTTCCTTAAATCTTGTTTATGTTTAATTATTACCAAATACAGAGGGTAAAAAAATAAAAAAAAAGTTGAAGTGGAAAAATCAAAAACCATCTCTACAAGTAAGTATTTAATTTAGTTCTTAATTTTAATTAAGATGCAGTAGGTTTTAATTTTATATCAGATGTAGTTGGTTATGTTAAATTGAGATGAAGTATGGGTGAAAATGATTGTGTGTGGCTGATTGTGTTTGTGATGTACTAAAATGTGAACTGAGATGCAGTAGGATGTATGTTGATATTCAATGCATGATTTTGGCTTGTATGATGATGCAATGTACTTGAATTTTATCAGAGATGCAACAGGTGTTTAGTTTCAGCATATGACGGTGAATTAGCTTAGGCGTAAAAATATGTATGTATGTATGTATGTATGTATGTATGTATGTATGTATGTATGTTTGATGTTGCGATGCATTTAAATTTGATCTGAGATGCAGTAGTTTAGTTTTAGCATCTGACGATGAAATAGGTTAGGCATATGTTTGGTTATGTAGAAAAAATGTGTTTGTATGTTTGTTCGATAATGCGATGCACTTGAATTTGAACTGAGATGCAGTAAGTGTTTAGTTTCAGCATATGATGTTGAATTAGGCTAAGCGTAGGTTTGGTTATGTGGAAAAATGTTTTTGTATGCTTAATTGCTTGATGTTGCGATGCACTTGAATTTGATCTGAGATTCAATAGGTGCTTAGTTTTAGCATATGATGATGAATCATGTTAGGCGTAGGTTTGGTTATGCGGAAAATTGTGTCTATATGCTTGCTTGATGTTGCGATGCACTTGAATTTGATCTAAGATGCAGTAGGTGTTTAGTTTCAGCATATAACGGTAAATTAGGTTAGGCATAAGTTTGGTATTTTGAAAAAATGTGTTTGTATGCTTGTTTGATTTTGCGATGCACTTGAATTTGATATAAGATGCAAGATGTGTTTAGTTCAAGCATATGGAGGTAAATTAGCTTAGGCGTAGGTTTGGTTATGTGAAAAAAAAATGTGTCTATGCTTGTATGTGACATATAAGGCTATATTAGATTAGGTGCATAGTGTTATACGCATCGAAAAGTTTGTGTGTTTGTGTTTGAATGTTTGATGCAGTCGGTGTGAGGTAGTGATGTAGTTGTATGTGACATATAAGGCTAGATCAAGTTAGGCACATAGTCTTTTAAGCGTCGAAAAGTGTGTATGTGTGTGTATGTCTGTGTTAGTTGGTTGATGCAGTTGGTGTGATGCGGTGATGCAGTAATTGTTCATCTGTGGCACATAATGCCTCATGTATTTGTATGCATGATGCACTTGGTTTAATGCATTGATGCAATAGATGTTTAATAATGGATTTTTTTTGTTACAGGTAGGAATGATGAAGAACAAATAAAGCTTCTACTCGCCAAGTACTTAGCAATGATAATTTTTCTCGGTATTAACGAGAAAAAGTCAAAAATATTTAAAGAAGCAGAAGCATACATGAAGAATCAACCAAAGAGTTCTAAAATTGTAATAGATGATAATGTGAAAGTACATCAAAAGTTGTTGGCAAAGATTAATGAGCGTGTAATCTGGGTGACTGAAAATTAAGTATTTAGCGAACAACTTTATTTCCATTGGATGTTTTGAGATTTTATTTGTAATACTTTTGATAACTGCTTGTTTAATACAAAGTACTTCCTTAATGATTAGTGTTTGTTTAGTATGAAGTACTTTTGATTACTACTGATAACTGAATGAAAATAGATACACTAAATTACAAATAGCGTTGCACTGAAAATACTAATGCATTGTATTGTATAGAACTGGTTCAATAGAGTGTATACAATTGATGCATCAAAATGTGTATATCAAGTGCATCATAGTGTATAAATCTGGTGCATCAGAAAGATGTAAATTTACTGCATCACAGTGTATAAATCTACTTCATAACAATGTTATAATTTTACTGCATCATAATGTATTTTATTACTTTTGATATCTGAATGAATATAGATGCGCTAAATCAAATAGTGTTGCATTGAAAATAATACTGATGCATTACAGTGTATACAACCGATGCATCATATTGTCTACAAGTAGTACATCATAATGTGTATATAAGTGCATCACAATGTATAACATCTATTACTTTTGATTTACTGCATCCCAATGTATAAATCTATTGCATCATAATTATATAAATTTATTGCATCACAATGATGTAAATTTTCTACATCACAGTATTAAAATCTTCTGCATCGCAATGTATAAATAATACTGCTTCACAATTATGTAAATTCACCGCATCACAGTGTATAAAATATACTGTATCACAATGTTATAAATGTGTTGCATCAATATGTATAAATCTACTGCATCAGAATGTATATAATCGGTGTGCAACAATTTATAAATGTACTACATAATGATGCAGTGAACAATAACATAAAATGATGAACACAAAAGATACTGTAACTAAGATAATCTTCCATTAAAACTGTATGCTATACCTTTCTTTCTTTACAATTGAATTAGTGTTTTATTTTTTTTTAAAAAAGAAAAAATATAGAAAAGAATATTCATATGCGGGTAGATTCTCTCAACCCAGATCTTTTTGGCGGATCTTGTGGCTTGGGTTGCTTGGATGCTGGAAATGTCAGTTTATAGGTCCTGGAGTTGTGAAATCCCTTCTCTCTACATACACCACAAGTCGTGTACCAAACAATCAATAGTAGATTCAAAAAGCTCGTACATAGAATGTGTGACGACATAAAAGCCCAGACGACTCATACCAATTACAACAACGTTGAACCTTCATTTCAGACTTACAAAATACAACCTACAAAAAAAATAATAAAACAAACATGATATATTAACAATGAGATGCACTCGATATAAAACTGTGATGTAGTACATTCAGACATTGTGATGCACTAGATATAACAATGTGATGCACTAAAAGAAAACATTAGTGATACACAGGAAATTAAATTGTAATGCTACATTATAAATTAGAACATGGATCAGCTGCAAGCACTAGGGGATGTACCTTAATTCTATCCTCTAATCGCTTAAACGCAGGAGTATTCTTTAGCATGTATGGTATGATCATAAACGTGTAAGAATTGTTAGTACTTGGTGTAAATTACAAGTCAAATGACAACATTTCATATCAAAAAATTATTTCATACCTAACTTTGCTGCATCGAATGAATACATGCTCAAGTTGTGAGACTTTTCCATCCTGCAGATAAACAGATCATCATGTTTCATCTCCTCCCACGTAGAGAACTTACGATGAAACTTATAAAAAAAGGAAGCAAATTTATATACAAATACTGTTGTTCTTACGACTTCTTAATTTTCTTAGTACACACTAAGTAGGTGAAAATTTTATATAGGCTCAAGGAGTTCTATAACATTGATGGAAGATAGGGATGTAACTATAATTAGGAACTTGGTATCAAGTATGCACCCCTCAAAACTACATAATCTCTCAGGATATACACCTAGACGGCAAGCATAGTCGCCTATGAACATGACCTAGATAACCATAATAAAACTTTAAGCTATTGGTATGTAGATAAAACACAAATATGACAACTTGTTATTACTTTATATGTATTTACATACTTCCATTCATCAAACAGTACAACATAGAGACCGAAGAAGTGAACTCTACAATTCACCATGAATGACAATTCTCAGAGGGGTTACAATCGAATCTGAGAGGGTGCTTAGATTTGCAATTGAAAGAAATCGTATGATATTCAATAATTAAGAACAAGTGAATTGACTAACATAACAGGTGGTGCAGAACATAACGTTTGGATGTGTTTCTTCTCTGCTTCAAGTTGTAACTTTCATCACTCCTTTGAAGTTCATCACACCTATAAAACCATTGATGTAATTTACATAATTAAAATAAAAAAACTATTTACTAGTGCGTCATAGTATTATATCAACTGCAGCAAAACAATAAAATTATTGTTGTGATTTAAAAAGTAAAAATAAAAAACCTTTCTACTAGGGCATCATTGTATTATATCTACTGCATCACAACTATAAAATTATTGATGTGAATTACAAACTAAAACATAATTTTAAAAAATAGCATCAAAATCAAACATGGATTATATTTACTGAAGAACAAAAAAAAAAAAGAAAAAAAAAAAAAAAAAAAAGAAAAAAAACCCCCTACAATTATACCTAATACAATCCAACCTACTCTTATATCTACTCATAATACTATTATATCTACTGCATCATACTCTTATATCTAGTGCATCAAAATTCAAAAGTACACTAAATTATACCTATAATACACCGGAAACAAAGTAATACAAAAATGATACCAGTTTAACAAGTTGGACACTCATTGCATCATAGTTTAATATCTAATGCATCATAATGAAAAAAAAAAACTACTAAAAGCAATAAAACATACACAAATAGACAAACAAATTTACACACATAAAACAACATATGCTTATCCTGTTTCAAACCTACTCCATCTCAATTCAAATTCTAGAACATCACACAAATACATCTCGGCACATAAAACAATTAACGCTTAACCTATTTCATCCTTACACGCTTAGCCAATTGAACACCTACTACATCTATGTTCATTTTCCAGTGCATTGCATATACTACCAAGAAAACAAATATATTTACACACATAATGCAAGCTACACTTAGTCTGTTTCATCCCTACACATGACAACACAATACCTACTGCATGAGTATTTCAGAACAACTGCATCACAGTGTAAAATTAACAATTGATGCATCACTATGTAAAATTAGTGCACCATAATGTAAAATTAGTGCATTATAGTTATAGAGTCTCAATGAGACATTTTATCAAACACCTTATATACAACTTTCCTAAACATGAATATCAGACATAAAAAAAAATCAAGATACAAAAAACATATTAAAAGAAATAGCTCTTGAATTAGGTTCTTACTAGATGATTCAATAGACATCTTCAAAATCGATGTAAAATTAGGGTTAGGAAATCAAATCGCTGAATTAGGGTTAGTAATTAGAAAATGATGAGCGTGGGTTATTGATTAATGATTAAATATTGATCCACAACAGTTAACAATGTGAAAGACGGTGGTAAATGGTGGCGAAGGTGGTGGTGAATGGTGGGGAAGGCAGTGGAAAAAGGAACACAGATGAATTTATGGTGGGAGGAGGAATGGTATCGAGAGAGAGAGGAAGAAGAATGAATAAGGAAAAATGGTTTTTATAGTGTGATATGCAAAATCACGAAAATACCCCTACATGTATTAAAATTAAGGACGGGATTAGTGGGACACGTGGCAGCACCTTGTGGCTTCTTAGCCTTTTTATTTTAACATCCTTTTTATTTTAACCCAAACCCATATATATATATATATACATATATATATATATATATATATATATATATATATATATATATATATATATATATATATATATATATATATATAGATATACATATATATTATACATATACATATATATATACATATATATATACATATACATATATATATCAATATATACATATATATATATATATATATATATATATATATATATATGTTGTGTGTGTGTGTGTGTGTGTGTGTGTTTATGTATATATATATATATGTATATATATATATATATATATATATATATATATATATATATATATATATATATATATATATATATATATATATATATTTTATTTAATATTTTATGAATTAAAAACAATTTTAAACTATTTAATGATTAAAATTAGAAAACAATTTTAATAGAAACTATTTTATACTATGGGAAATGAAATAAAAATACGAAGGGAGAAAAAGCTAAACTTATTAAGCTGTAATAAGTAAAAATAGTGTTAATAAGCTAAATAGGGAAAAAAACCTATAAAGGAATTAATTAAGAAATCTATAACAGGAAAGTCCTAAGGGCATGATGGTGAGGGTGTTTTGTGGGCTGAGTGACTGGGGTTCGAACCCCCGCCTTGGCTTTTTGAAAAATTAATTTTTTTTTCTTATAAAATCCTAATAAGCACTAAACAATAAGTTGATTTTATAAATTGAAATATTTTTCAAAACTCAAAATAAGCTGAGGAAGAGCTTATGGAAATGTGATCAGTAAGCTATGGAAAAAAAAAACCCTCAAAGCAACCAGTCTAATAGGCTAAAATAAGTTAAAGGAAACTAGGAGAAGCTAAATAATACTAGATAAGTCCTAAATAAGCCAAGGGAATGAGAATAAGCTACAAGTAAGCAGGAAATCAGCTCTGAAATAGGTATATGGGATCAGATCAATAGGCTAAAAATAGTGAATGAGAAAAGGTCATAACGCATAGACTGTTAAGCTAAATCTGAGCAAAAAGGGGTAGCTAAATATGCTTTGGCAAACTCATTATCATCTACATGAGCAACATGGAACAGAAATAGCAGCAATCTAAGGCAGATAAGCACTTCACTAAACCAATTAAGCTGAAAAGAGTTCTGATGCAGGCTTAAGTGGGGGCTGCTGAGGTGATTATTGCAGGCTGTTTAAGCTATGAAAAGCTAAAAAGAAATATTCAGAAAAATATGAAGTAAAACTACAACAACCTAAGAGTATGTATACCAATTTACAGCTTAATTGAGCTTATATTGAGTAAAAGAAAAATAAAAAACACAACCTTACCAGGCAGAAATTGATACTGATGCAAGCTACACAAAAGGGGTCTGTGCAGACAGAGATGAAATGGACCAAAGTAATGCAGGGATCAATGAAACAGTACCAGCTTATGAAGTTCCACTTCATACACTATTATGAAGCTAAAAGTATCAAAAATGAGGGCTAACAAAGATTAAGCTAATGAGGACCTTACAGAAACAGTACCTAATCTAAAAACTTCACTGACAAACTCCTAACCTTAAAATAATCAAATTTAGCTAAAAAAACCTTCCACAAACAACTTTTGAAAGTGAATTAAGACCAGATCCAAGTTAGAACAATGGCAAAGGAACAGTGATCCCTTGTTTTAACCCATGATCCAAACACCTTTATACCCACTATTTTTGGCTTTTAAACTGCAAATGACTAATATAATCTATGTAACTGATCAACTTATGAATGCCTAGCTTATTTTAATTCTAATGATTAACTAGTGACTGAAATTAAACTTTAAATAAGGTAGGTTCTAGCTTAAGCTTATTTTTTTGCCTTTCCTTGACTTTTTAGAAAAATGAAGTTAAATTACTTTTAAAACAATTTAATTATCACAAAAGCTACTCTAAACCTATATAAGCTTATAGAAACATTAATAGCTTATTAGAGCTTATTTGAACTAAATTGCTTATTTTTAATATTTTTGAAGATTTTTCTATTTTTTTTTTTTTTTTGGATTTTTAGTTATTAAACAGAAAATGATAAAATATTTAATCAAATATCTTAAAATAGCTTGTGAGAAGCTTAAAACAGAAAAGAGGCCTTATTCTAGCTTTTTGGCTTATAATTGAAATTAAGAAGAAACTGAAAATGAAATAGAGAAAAGGATTAAATAAAAACTGGATATTGTATTAATTAAACTAGTATTCCAACTGAGATTACAAACTAAAAAACTTTAACTAAACAAACATAAACCCTAATTCGACCTATAATAACCCTAATAAGCTAACGCTCTGCTCCTTGTGACTGAGGTGCTATTTATAGCCCTTGAGGAAGATTCTGGAGCCTCTCATCATTTAATCTCAGCCCCTCAATCAGGATGTCATCATTATCCCTCCTCAACAGCCCTTGGATCATGTTGCCACATCACTCAACCAATAAGAAGGCTTCAAATTGCCTCGTGGGAAGAATTATGTCGACATTCTCTGATGTGTCAGCCCTTCCAGAAGGTACGAGGTATCCTAGGTTTGGTGAAATTTGTTGTACGGGGTTAATTTGGAGAAGATATACAGTAACAGGAGGGAGTTTTTATTTTTTATAGTTTAATGAAAGATAGTTGACCGGGTCATGGTTGTTTGACTATGGGTAGGATCCGGGTGGGGTTTTAGCTAAGAGGGAGTGAGCTGTGAAATGGATTGGGATTGGGTAGTATGTATTTGAGTTGGGTTTGTTTATTTGTTTATTTGTTTAGGATTTAATTTGGAATGGCTATTTTATTTGAGGGACTAAATTTGCCATGTGAAGGAAATATTTCTAGGGACTGATTTTGTAATTATGACTTGATCCAAGGGCTGTTTCTGGAATATTTAGCTCTAGACTTGATCGTTTTGCTTCCTCTCTTGACTTTAAATTCTCTTCTGTTTCTCGTGCTCAGGTTTTTCCGGGTTTTCTTTGATTTTTGTCCATTTATCTGAATATCCGTTCCTACATATAAACAAACATAAAAACACAAATATCTTTGGCATTTTCGTTAGTTTTTGGTCGCTTTGGTCTTAATTTGGTCAAATAAAGGTATGTGTTTAAGCACATACCAACCGCCACCACCAATCGAATTCTTGTGACTCCCTCTTCACCCGTGACCACCGTACGCGTCAGGAAACACTACCACCACCATCTATGCGCCTCCACCGTTACCACCATCTTTAGATCCGAGCATTTGGCTGGTAGGTTACACTGTTTCACACTTGTGTGTGACCCGGTGTGAGTCAACTCGTGTATAACCAGTTGGCTATTATTATTTTTGGTTCGGATTCGGGTATAAAAACGTGGGTTAACAAATTTTAATAACTAAAAACGTGTGTAAATTAGTTTGGTATCATTAGATTTGGGTTTGTGTGGTCGAGTCAAAGTCGAGCCGCGAGCCTAGATCACAGCCGTGGCTTGTTGATGTTATTCTAAAGTCGAGTGAGTCGTTGTTGAGTCATGGTTACACGTTTTGAGCTTGTGGTTATTTGCGGATTGGTTATATATTTTCTTTGTTGTGTTGTTATTCTTATTGTTGCTTATGATCAAATCTGGAAATAGGGTTAGATTAAAGTTGGTTTTGAAGATTGTGGTTGTGTTGGAATGGCAGCGGAGAGACCAAGGGTCCGTTTGGTTTGTTTGGGTTTGTCACGGCTCGAAACCGAGACCATGGGAGGTCTCGGCATAGTGATGTTGATGAGATTATTGTTGTTGTTGAAAACTTGAGAAGTATTGGATTGCGATAATTAGATAACGAGTCGTAGGACTTTGTCTGTTAAATATTGATTTGGTCAGAGATTTTTATTATGAGCTTATGATTATTATCGTGATGATTTGAGCAAGTTGAGTACCACCGATTCTTGGTAGTCGCGGCATGGTCTTGACAAGCCAAAAGTGGATATTCGATACATATGATACTTATGACGATTATTATTGACTATTTGACCCAAGTATAACATAAATTTGGAATTGTGACTCGAAATGTGAAATGACTCGTATATATTCAAATTTGGAAATTTAAATAAGAAAATGGGGAAACGAGAAGTGTTATTAATGAATAATAACTTGAAAATATTAACTAATAATTAATGTGTTACTTAATATTTTAAAGTTAAAAGAAGAATGTTAAATAACAAATATTATGTTATTTAATATTTTAATGAATAAAACGAAAATGGTTAACGAAACAAATAAAATATGTACGAGTTATTTAATGTTTCGAGGGCATGCAATTCAAGAAATACCATTTATGGGAAATATTAATGTTTATTAGAAGTTACGGATCGGTTTAACATTTAGATAGCCGACCGAGACGGTTATCGGACTTATTAATAAGCAGAAATAATCATGATATAAGCAACTAGTAAGCTATTTGGACCTTAATAAGCTCAACAATAAGCAAAACAAATGTTTTCAACTACATGAAATAAGATTGAAAATAAAATACGAAAACAGTATTATAAGCTTTTGTTTAGACTCAATAAGCACGAGATAAGCAGAAAATAAGCTACGGGTAAGCACTAAATAAGCTAAAAAATGAGAGTTTAAAACACAACTTCTAAATCATCTTCTAGCTCTTGATACCAATTGTTAGGATCCCTTTTGATTACATTTCACATATAAGATAGATGTTTAGAGAGAGAAAGATATATTGTAGAGAGAGAGAGAGAGAGTAACTAGAGAGAAAATAGAGAGAATTTCTCTAAAGCTGTAATACCCCCAAAATCTGGTTTAGCGGAAGCATACATGTCATTGGGGTGCTACTCAATTGGTATCACAACACAGAATGTAAAGAACGGTTTTAACTCAACCGTTTAAATTAAATTTCATATTCAAAAATAATTTGTTTTCAACATTTCAAAATAGTGTGAAAATATAAGCCCATAAAAGATTTTAAGTGGTCCCGATTATATCAGAGTCTTCTATGACCATGCCATGCCCTGCCAAAAGTCTTCGTCACTAAATCATCGCCTTAAACCTGAAAATACATGCTAAAAAGTGTCAACACTAGGTTGGTGAGTTCATAGGTTTGATTAAAACAGATTATGTTACACAGAATATCATACAGTTTAGTATTAAAGTCATGTACACACATAAGGCATTCAAGTAAACAGTCTTATACATATCTAACCAGTACCCCTGGTCTATGTATATATATCAGTACGCTCGCCATGACCAGTACGCCTGGTAATGTAACCGTTTCGCCCGGTCAATGTAACCGGTACGCCCGGTACTGTTCAGTTAATCGGTACGCTCGCCATGACCAGTACGCCTGGTAATGAACATGTCATGTATACACGTAAAGTATTCAGGTAAACAGTCTTACATATAATGCCAGTCACATTTCAAGTAAAACAATCAATTCCAGTTTCCATATACCAAATAAACAGTCTTTGAATTTAGTTTAAAACAAGCATGTATTCTCCCCCAAAACAGTATTAAAACAAGTAAAAGTAGGGGCCATGAACTCACCTTGGCTTTCAGCAATGCACAAATATCACAACAGTCACAACTGACATCAAGGGCAAAACATCAAATTGGGAAATGGCACAATGGTCTCGGGTCGGCACAACCTATTATACATAAATATATCTCAGAACACGCCCCAAGAGTTTTAGTTTTCGTGGATTAACTGTATTAAGGGTTGTATAAGTTTAGTTTTAATGTTTCGTGTGGTGGTAAAAACATAGACTCAAAATACTCACGCCAAAAAGAAATAGGAAAACGACACATCAAGAAAAGAATGACAAACGAAGACAAAGAGAAAATACCTATAATTAAGTCAATTAATATGTTTCGTTAAACCCAAATTATTAAGTCTGGTAAACGTTCATTTTCTCCCAATCCTGTTTACATTACTTATATATCATGTTGTAAAAAAGAAAAACTACTCTTTTGGGTTATGCCTAACTTGTTCACTAATCGGAATATAAGTCAAGTAATTACAATGTTATGGGTGGCTGCAACATTTTGTTGAACTCAACAATTATTTTAGTGCTTATAAAGTATTTCTTTACGTTTTGCAATAATTGCATTGAGCTAATATGTAGTACTAATTTCTAAATATTTCAGTGCAAATGATTAAGACGGTGTGAATTAGCAGGCTAAAAATATTGTTATGCAACCTAAGTTTTCACCCTGCTGATATAAAAAGTAGTAGTACATCGTTATGACTTATTTTAGTCTAATGTTAAGTCTATTAAACGCTAATATAGTTAAAATATGTCCAACTATTCCAAGTCCTTTACCAATTATTTTTGTCCAACCTTACCTATATGATTTAAGTCGGTTAAATCAAACATGTTAGAAAACACTTAACGCGATTAGATTGGTTAATACATCAAATTCCGATTTATGGATCACTTTCATTTAATAATTCTTATGATTCTTATGATTTTTATTTAACGTGCATTATCTATTTAACATGGACATCAAATTCGCCTACTTTGTATAATGATTCTTATGATTTCCATATGCCACTTAATAGTATTACGTATATAATTCTTTGTTATTAGCAGGCTACAACTTCGGCCCAACATCCTTTAAGTTGGGCCTTGGCTATAGACCCAACAAACGCCCCCATTCTTAGTGAAAATAATAATACCAGTTCTATGCTTATTTCATGTTTCCATTCGTATGTGTTTTCACAGCATGAAGAAAAGAAGACGACACACTCTTTATACTACCCCTCCCCTTATTTACTATCACAACAACAAACCGAGATGACACATCGTTTTGAACCCGAGACAAAAACAAGCGATCAACCCCCACTTATTCTAACTGATTTTTAACACACCCTATTTGTGACTGAACCACTCCTTTGTTGCACCACCTTGGCTGCAACTCAAACCATACACTCTTTTCTAAACGAAAACTCAACAAAACGAACTCTTTATATCTTCTAATGACCACTAAACATGACTAAGCTCAAAACCGAACACCCTAACTGTAATATGTCTACATTGTTGGAAAATTTAGTGCACTTGAGGGATAAGTTTACACCTGGTAATGGGTATGGAGTATACACCCATCAGGTCAATGAACACCCTGACTCATTTTGTGTGGTTATTTTATTGCTGCTGATGCAGAACAACTCTGCTGCTAGTGTATTGATTCTGCTGTTAAGCATTATCAACTCTGCTGCTAGCTTTATTGTGTCTGCTGCTAGAACAATAAAGGTTCTGCTGAGATGATGGGCAATAGACTCTGCTGCTAGCACAAGTTACTCTGCTGCTAGGCATCAGACTCTGCTGCTGGTATAACCACCGACTCCTACATTTATGGAAACTATTATGGATAATTAATGGGCCATTAATTATTCATAATTCCATGGGCTAGGGTTTTGAGTAGACTCTATTATAAATAGAGATCTTCACATGGCATGAAGGATACGACATAAAACCCTAAACACTAAAGTACGATCGGTTCTTGATCTGTGCCTAGAACAAGAGCTTCACTTGGTTTTATCCCATAGAGATATTCGTGCAACCCAGGCATAGGGTCGAATAGTTTCTATTGGAAAGTGATACCACGACTTCAAGTGAATATCTGGTACCCTTGATTGATTATCTTTACCCTGGTTTGGGTGCACCACTGATGCGCGTGATGTGTCGTTGCGGTTTAGCAGTTTTAATGCCTACTCAAGTTTTAAATTTATATTTAGCCGACTTATCAATAACACACACACTTAACGAGCAGTGTACCCGGTCAGTATGAATATAATGGTAAGTAGAGTGTCGATCACTAAGAGTGGAACGTATTATCTAGTTATTCTAATCAGTATTTTAATATTCTAAGTTAGCTATACAACCTAATCTAACGCAAGGGGGTTCAGCCTGAGAGACTGGCACGTTTTGGTTGCAATTAAATAATAAACTAAACTAATGAGCACGAATCAGCGATAGGCATGCACGTACACAGATAAATACTCGAGACAATAAGAAGACCTGTCCTGATGATTAAGTAGATTGTCACTTGTTTTATTGATAGTTTTATATGAAGTGTATGTAATTAACCCTTTCTCGTTGGTCCTAATCTTATCGGCGAGAAATCCCTTAATGATTACTTATGTCTAAAAGTTATTCCTAAGTGATCAATTTAGTAACAACCGTGGGAGCCACATTCTCTTCCGTAGTCAAATGCGCAGGCCACTAATAAACACAGAGGTTATCAATGCACTAATAAGTAGTAACCAAAGACATCAACATATAAACTTTAATTGATGGGAAAGCAGTTTTAAAGGAGTGCAATCTTTCTCGTCACATTACACAAGCCACCAATCCTGATGAATTAAAGTTTACTAACACAATAAAACAAAACTACTTAATGAATTAAATACATGCAGGACCTTCTTACAGCTCTTGTATCTTCGTTCGGGTGTGTCTTGTGCTGCCTAATCGTCTGAATTCGGCCTTAGGTTTCTGTGGTCTTCGGTCTTCTAAAACTGTCGAACTAGGGCTCTGGAAATTCGTCTGTCCTTGGGGTATTTATAGTTTCTGTCTGAGGGTAAGATGTGGCGCATCTAATAAGTAGATGCGGCGCATTGACTTAACTTCGCGTGGGGTCCAAGATTAATATATTCAGGAATATTCGTACACCGCCAGAAGATGCGGCGTATCTTCATTCTTGGATGCGGCGCATGTCCTTTGCCGTCTTGGATAATATCTTGTGAAATCTTGATAGTGATGCGCCGTATGTAAGAAGTATAATGCGGCGCATCTGGAGCAGAATAGTCTTGATCTTGTATATTTCAGTAGACTCTTAACTTCTTGCTTGTTTTGCTCCATAATTAGTCCAAAATCGCCAAGTTTCACCAAATGCTTGTTTTTACCTGAGAATTACAAAAGTAAACGATTAAGTATCGATTCTCATACATAATATAATAAAGCAAGTCAAATTAATAGGATAAATGATAGTAATAAAATGTACTTATTTTAGTTCATCAGTGCACCACGACACACACAGTAACCAACAATCAATAGAAACTATTTTGAGATAATCAATGGCTGCTAACTTTTCTAAGCTGGAAAAGTTTGAAGGTGTGGATTTCAGAAGATGGCAAAAGAAGATGAAGTTCCTGCTGACCAGCATGAATGTGGTGACTGTTCTGACCACACCTATCCCCGCTGATTATGGGGATGATGCTACGATGGAACAGATGAGGGCCAGAAGCAAGTGGGAGAACGATGACTATGTCTGCAGAGGTTTAATCCTCAATGGTATGTCTGATACTCTCTTTGATATCTATCAAAACATTGAATCTTCTCAAGAACTATGGGATTCTGTGGAAGCCAAATATATGGCTGAGGATGCATCAAGTAAGAAGTTTCTTGTAAGTAATTTTAACAATTACAAAATGGTCGATTCTAGACCGGTCATGGACCAATACAACAAACTTCTTGGTATACTTGGTCGTTTCACACAACACAAGATGAACATGGATGAGGCTATTCAAGTCTCTTGTATCATCGATAAGCTACCTCCCTCTTGGAAAGAATTCAAGCATATGCTTAAGCATAAGAAGGAGGAGTTAACTCTCACTGAGTTGGGCAGTCATTTGCGTATTGAGGAATCACTCAAGGCGCATGAAATTGACAAGCCAAATAGCAGCACTGCTGCTGGTCCATCAGTTGTCAATATGGTGGAGCATAACAACTCCACCAGGTACAATGACAACAAGGGCAAGCGTAAGCATCAGGATAACACCAAAACTGATCCTAACAAGAAGTCTAAAGCTACTTGTTGGAAGTGTGGTAAAACTGGGCACTTCAGGAAGGATTGTAAAGGTGGAAAGATTGGCAATAAGACCAATGGATCAGGCACAAGTGGGAATGGTAACTCCAATTCCCTAAAAGGTCAGAATATATTTAATAAGTCCTTTTGGATTTATTATGTTACATATATATCTGAATTTTTCTTTGTGCGGATGATGATGTTGCTTGGTGGGTTGACTCTGGAGCAACAATCCATGTGTGTAAAGATAGAAGCTGGTTCAAGACCTACGAGTCAGTGAATGATGGTTCTATTCTTCATATGGGAAATGAGTCAACAGCCCTGAAGCATGGAAGAGGAAGTGTTGAGTTGAAGTTTAGTTCTGGAAAGATTGTTACTTTATTGAATGTTTTACATGTTCCTGATATTAGGAAAAACTTGGTTTCTAGTAGTATTTTGAATAATTGTGGTTACAAACAAGTTATTGAATCTAATAAATTTGTTTTGTCTAAAAATGGTGTATTTATTGGTTTTGGTTATTTATGTAATCACATGTTTAGACTTAATATTGTTCATGATGTGGTTGATTCTGCTTTTATATCTACATCTAGTTTATATGATTCAACCCTTTGGCATGCTAGACTCGGCCATGTACACTTTAAACGTATGCAAGATATGTCTAAGGATGGGTTAATCCCAGCATTTGACATGGACACTGAAAAGTGTAATACTTGTATGATGAACAAGATAACTAAGAAACCATTTAAAGATGTAAAACGTGAATCTGTGATATTGGAATTAATTCATAGTGACTTATGTGATTTACATGCTACTCCCTCTTTGGGGAATAAGAAATACTTTGTTACTTTTATTGATGATGCTTCTAGGTATTGCTATGTTTATTTATTGCATACTAAGGATGAAGCATTAGATAAATTTAAAGTATTTAAAACTGAGGTTGAATTGCAACAAGAGTCCCTGATCAAGAGATTAAGGACTGATAGGGGAGGTGAGTACATGGATACTCTGTATTTCCAGTCTGTTGGTATTATCCATGAAACGACTGCCCCTTATACTCCTCAGCAAAATGGAATTTCTGAAAGGAAAAACCGAGTGCTAAAGGAGATGGTTAATTCCATGTTGTCCTATTCTGGACTGAGTCAAGGGTTCTGGGGAGAAGCTATGTTGACAGCTTGCTATTTGCTAAATAGGGTTCCTAACAAAAGGAACAAGACTACCCCTTATGAACTCTGGACTAAAAGGAAACCCAACTTGAATTATCTCAAGGTTTGGGGTTGTAGGGCAGTTGTAAGACTCCCTGATCCAAAATTGAAAACTTTGGGTGAAAGAGGCATTGAATGCATCTTTGTTGGATATGCTGAGCATTCCAAGGCCTATAGGTTCTATGTTATTGAACCTAATGAGTCTGTCTCTATTAACTCAATAATAGAATCAAGGGATGCAAATTTTGATGAGAAAATATTCTCATCAGTCCCTAGACCAAGTCAGAGGATTCCTTATGGAACTAATGATGTTGGTGTATCAGAAACCTCTGATGTGGTCCCTGATGAGGTTGTGGAACAACAACCTGAACCTGAACTCAGAAGGAGCACAAGGGTGAGGACTCCAAAATCATTTGGACCTGAATTTCAATTATATTTGATTGAAGGAACAAGGGATGAGGTCTCTGACCAACACTCCTATTGCTTTAATGTTGAGGATGATCCCAAAACATTTGATGAAGCAATGAAGTCCCAAGATGTTGCTTTCTGGAAAGAAGCAATAAATGATGAGATGGACTCCATCATGGGCAACAACACTTGGGTGTTGACTGATCTACCACCTGGTTGCAAGCCTCTAGGCTGCAAATGGATTTTCAAAAAGAAAATGAAGGTAGATGGAACTATTGAAAAGTTCAAGGCTAGATTAGTCATTCAAGGCTTTAAACAAAAGGAAGGAATAGACTACTTTGATACTTATGCCCCTGTGGCTCGTATCAGTACCATAAGATTGCTAATTGCTTTGGCATCAATTCACAATCTGATTATTCATCAGATGGATGTGAAGACAGCTTTCTTGAATGGTGAATTGGATGAGGAGGTTTACATGAACCAACCTCAAGGCTTCATTGTGCCTGACAAAAAGGTGTGTAAACTGATTAAGTCCTTATATGGACTGAAGCAGGCACCTAAGCAATGGCATCAAAAGTTTGATGAAGTGGTTTTGTCTAGTGGTTATTCACTTAACCAGTCTGACAAATGTGTATATAGCAAATTTGATGAATCTGGTAAAGGAGTCATCATTTGTCTATATGTTGATGACATGTTGATCTTTGGCACTGACCAAAATCAAGTGGACCTTACAAAGGAATTTTTGTCATCAAGGTTCTCCATGAAGGATATGGGGGAGGCTGATGTTATCCTTGGTATAAGGATTAAACATGATGCGCGTGTGCGTATGCTCTAATTTATACCCACGGTATGTCGTTGTGGTTTTAGCAGTATTCAAGTTTTAAATTTATATTTAGCCGACTTATCAATAACACACATACTTTAACGAGCAGTGTACCCGGTCAGTATGAATATAATGGTAAGTAGAGTGTCGATCACTAAGAGTGGAACGTATTATCTAGTTATCCTAATCAGTATTTTAATATCTTAAGTTAGCTATACAACCTAATCTAACGCAAGGGGGTTCAGCCTGAGAGACTGGCACGATTTGGTTGCAATTAAATAATAAACTAAACTAATAGGCACGAATCAGCGAGTAGCACACACGTACACAGATAAATACTTGTGACAATAAGAAGACATGTCCTGATAGTTAAGCAGCTTGTCACTTGTTTTATTGCTAGTTTTATATGAAGTGTATAGTTCGATGCAACGCACCGAGATTAAGTCCTTTCTCGTTGGTTCTAATCTTATCGGCGAGTAAACCCTTAATGATTACTTATGACTATCCTATTTATCTTTCTTCCAACTTTTCTACAGACGATAGAATGCATAGGCGATCTAATAAACAGGCGAGGAAGGGGCATGGCGACCCAAGCAATGCTCAGCTAGACACAGAGGTTATCAATGCACTAATAAAAGTCACCAAAGACATCAACATATAAACTTTAATTAATGGGAAAGCAATTTTAAGGGGAGTCGAAGTGCATGGTTAAATCCATGATCACAAGCCCATCAATCCTGACCAATTAAAGTGTACTAATACAATAAAACAAAACTACTTAATGAATTGAATACATGCAGGACCTTCTTACAGCTCTTGTATCTTCGTTCAAGGTATGTCTTGTGCTGCTACTTCGACTGAATTCGTCCTAGGGTTTCTGTGGTCTTCGGTCTTCTTAAACTGTCGAACTAGGGCTCCTGAAATTCGTCTGTCTTTGGGGTATTTATAGTTTCTGTCTGAGGGTAAGATGCGGCGCATCTAATAAGTAGATGCGGCGCATTGACTTAACTTCGCGTGGGGTCCAAGATTAATATATCCAGGAATATTCGTACACCGCTAGAAGATGCGGCGTAACTCCAATCTTAGATGTGGCGCATGTCCTTTGCCGTCTTGGATAATATCTTGTGAAATCTTGATAGTGATGCGCCGTATGTAATAAGTAAGATGCGGCGTATCTGGAGCAGAGTGTCTTGATCTTGTACATTTCAGTAGACTCTTAACTTCTTGCTTGTTTTGCTCCATAATTAGTCCAAAATCGCCAAGTTTCACATAATACTTGTTTTTACCTGAGAATTACAAAAGTAAACATTAACGTATCAATTCTCACAGATAATATAATAAAACAAGTCAAATAAATAGGATAAATGACGGTAATAAAATGTACTTATTTGAGTTCATCAAATATCCCCCCACTTGAACTTTACTTGTCCCCAAGTAAACCTTATAATTAATCTTATGAAAATGTATCCTAAAAGATATTAGGATTTATTTTTATATTTAAGCATGTATTCATTTTTGTCAAAATCACACAACCAAACACTTAACGAATTAGAAGTAAAATAAAATATTTTGATAAAAGCAAATCTAATCGTTTAACTGTCCAGTCGTGACGAATATTCTATCATAGGCTTGGCAAGTATACACATCTCCCCCACTAAAGCCAAGGAATAACAAGTCTAAAGCAGTAAAAAGGGTTTGAGGTTTAAGGGTTAATCATTCTTCTTAATCTCTATCGATCTCAAATTCCAGAAAAGGCGACAAAATCACAAATACATGATCGAATCCACGAACACGATACTTGCAATTGCTCAAATCCTTAACTCGAATAGGCTAAAGATAGGACCAAGTAATCTTCACCAATAATATTATATCAAAAAGGGCGACAAAATCATAAATACATAGCCGAATCCACGACTACGATACTTAAGATTACTCAAATCCCTAATCTCAATAAATCAAAGGTTTGGATAAAGAATAATATAGGGTATGGATAATATATGGGATACAAATTGGTGTAAAATAAAAAATAAACAAAACAGATAAATTAAAAATCCTAAGTGTGGTTAATCACTATCCCAACCATCCCATGAATAAGACTCATATCATTGAATAACTCACGCTTTAACACTTGAAACACACGCTTTAGGTAGACACGAATTATACTCAACAAGATCTCAATCAAAGTATAACCTTAGTTGGCGTTCCCATAACGTTCAACTCCCATTCAATCCATAGATATAATATACAACAACTAGTGGTGATATCAACCACTTAATACACAACTTTACATAAGTTGGTTAAAACAAACATCCAACTCTTCCTTTTTCTTTTTCTTTTCTCATTTTTTGATTTTTTTTTTTTTTTTTTTTTTTTTTTTTTTTTTGACTTGAAACATAGATGTGTAAAATTTCACCACATCACTATAACTATAACTCTGGATAATTTTTCCATACTTTTCATGACTTCAGAAATAACGGTAATAGCGAAAGTAGTAAACACACAAAAAATAAACTCAAAGATATACAATATTTACTTTCACTCCAATTGCATTGTGCAATTTCCCGACCTAACCATAGATAATGAATTACGCACGCGAACACAGGTAATGTAAGGAAACACACTTTGCCTAAAGCAATTAACCAACCACGGATTTTAATCTACAGGGTAGGCTAAGGTGTAAGGGTGTAACGAAACATTATAAACACTGGTGTAAGAAACGAAAGGAATGGCTCTAAGTGTTTTTCTAGGGGTATCTTACTCTAAAAGTGAGAGTAAAAAAAGGTTTATACGAAGGTTAACTAACCAGTGTAGTTAGCTAATAACACATAACATATAAAGGCTATTTGGGTGTAATCCTAGAAATTTACCAATTTAGACAAGTCATTCCAATTATAAAAATAATACTTATTATGGTGGTCTCGAATAGTATACAAGCCAAGTTCTAAAGTTTACAAGTCACCGGCACACTCATAGATTTGTGAATTTTGAAAAATCACAATTTTTGAAAATAACGTCATGTGTGCAGCTATGCAACTTAGACTTTAAACAAAAACATGCTAAAAAATTTTAATTTTGATATATTAAGCACATTTTAATCATATTTTGAAAAGTTTAGGACAAGTAAGTGTTCTAATTCTCCAATCCCCCCACTTAAGTTAAACAACGTCCTCGTTGTTTGTATCAAAGGTTAAAAACTGGAAAATAAAAGAATTAGAACAGAAAAACTCCCCTGAGATTTGCTCGGTATGATCCTCCATTAGTATAAGAGCAAAAATCATCTTTCTTGTGGATGAGAACGTTTAAGCTTCATAATTGATGTATCCACAGGAAATGCAGGAATCTATAATACCACCAAGACTTTAACACACCTAAATTAAGAAGGTTCAAACTTGCATAATACATTAGTAGTTAGTAAAAATAAAACATAAAAATTAAAATGAAAATCATCAGGTCAGTCGATGCGCCGTATCTTATGGAAGAAGATACGCCGTATCGAGCCTGGAATAATTACGAATCAGAATAGAAGATGCGTCGCATCCTTAACCAGGGATGCGCCGCATTAAAATAAACTGACAAAAAGTTTTTAAAGTCAAAAGTAAAAATGCAGAAAAATAAAGTAAGATATGACCAGTGCAGGAGATGCGTCGCATCTCAGGATTGAGATGCGCCGTATCCTCTGCGGGCCTGACTGACTCAATACAAAATCAGAAAATAAAATAAAAGATAAGCATGGGTTGCCTCCCACGAAGCGCTTGTTTTTGTTCGAGTCATGAGCCTGACTCCACCCTTATTTACTATGTAATAGGGTGTTGTTCCCCCCACTTGGGATCAAGTGCGGGTGATAGTAGCAATAAACACGAAAAGAGTGTAAATTTGCTATTAAAGATGGAAGAAATTCATAAAGATCATACCTTGGCAATATACGTACATCTTTCCTATTCTTACCCGGTTTGGTTGATAAATTGGATGACTTGACCATTCCATCTGAAAGAGTAGTGTGTTGAGGAAAAATGAGTCTCCTTTCTTCTTGGTTAGTCTCTTTGGTAGTAAGGCGTCCCTTGACTTCCGCAGAAGATGAGAAAGGGTCTTTGGCAAGTAAAAGTTCAAGTTCCTCAATAACCTTCATAGGGTCGAAATCATCATCTTCATCAATCATAGCAATGTTTAAGAGCTCATCACCAAATTCTTCTTCGAGCTCCACCAAATACGGGTTGATCACAGGTGCTTCATGTGCTTCAATAGGTAGTGTAATAAATTTGACCTCATCATTCTTTTGTTTTGCAACCTGTTTAGGAAAACTAGCAAGATTATTAGTAACGGGATTAATAATATTAAATAAATTTGTACCACTTTGTGTTGTAAGTGACTCCAATTCATCTTGTGAATCTCCATCTTCAACTAGCGGTCTTGCAATTTCAGCATCGTCCCGAATTTCATCCTTAAATAAGTAATCCCAGATTTCTTCAAAATCCCTTGTTGGGTCAAAATCTGGTTGAGGTATGTCATCATAAACTATGGCGTCAAATGGTTCGAAATCAAAATTAGAATACTTTTCATCTTCATCCGTTGGATTGTCTAATGGTGGTAATACGATTGCAGAATATTCTTCAACGTAGGGTTCCGTATACACATCATCTTGTGCAATCTTCGGAGAAAAAGTACTATCAAGAACAATTGCCGGAATTGGTTTCATGGTATATGAATCTTCTTCATCATCATTTGACATACACCAAGTGTGTTGAAACGGCAACCTATTTCTTTCTTTCTTTGACTTAACCATTTCCAGTAACAAGTATTCTTCCATAGTAATATCCGGATCGTCCATCTTCCTGAAATAAAACTTACTCGTGCAAAAGAAGAGTGAAACAATCAAAGTAAAATAAAAGTTGTTGATATTAGTAGACGATGCGCCGTATCCAAAAAGTTGGATACGCCGTATCTTATAATCGTTAAAATTTAATCAGACTTTATTCAGAAAATAGATACGCCGCTTATAAATTTAGAATGCGCCGTATCAGTTTTAATTATCAAAATTCGATATTTATTTAAAATTAAATGCGTCGTATTAACAAAAGTTAATGCGCCGTATTTTCGTTACGTTTCAAAATACAAGATTTTTGACTCAGAAGATGCGCCGTATCGATAAAAATCGATACGTCGTATCTGTTTAATAATTCGAAAACTGTTTTTAATTAAAATAATAGATACGCCGTATCTGTAAAAACAGATGCGTCGTATGGCGTTAACGTTTAGAAAAATTTCTTATTAAAAACAGATACGCCGTATCTTGGGGAAAGATGCGTCGTATCGAATTAATTAAACGCGTTGTATTTTATAAAAATTAAACGCAATACGCCGTATCTATGAAAATAGATGCGCCGTATCGTTTGAATAAGCTCAGTACAACGATAGCAGTATGCAGAAAAACAGAAAAATAAAAACAAAAAATAAAAACAAACGAAAAGCAACAAAAATAAAAGAAAACAAATAACACACAAAACAGAAAATATGCAAATAATACAATGAATGCAATTTAACCTAATACACAACACAGTTAGTGGTTAGAATTAAAATTAAAAAGAAAAACCTAATTAAAATACTAATCAAATTAACAGATAATAACAATTCACTCCCCGGCAGCGGCGCCAAAAACTTGATGCGCGTGTGCGTATGCTCTAATTTATACCCACGGTATGTCGTTGTGGTTTTAGCAGTATTCAAGTTTTAAATTTATATTTAGCCGACTTATCAATAACACACATACTTTAACGAGCAGTGTACCCGGTCAGTATGAATATAATGGTAAGTAGAGTGTCGATCACTAAGAGTGGAATGTATTATCTAGTTATCCTAATCAGTATTTTATATCTTAAGTTAGCTATACAACCTAATCTAACGCAAGGGGATTCAGCCTGAGAGACTGGCACGATTTGGTTGCAATTAAATAATAAACTAAACTAATAGGCACGAATCAGCGAGTAGCACACACGTACACAGATAAATACTCAAGACAATAAGAAGACCTGTCCTGATAGTTAAGTAGCTTGTCACTTGTTTTATTGCTAGTTTTATATGAAGTGTATAGTTCGATGCAACGCACCGAGATTAAGTCCTTTCTCGTTGGTTCTAATCTTATCGGCGAGTAAACCCTTAATGATTACTTATAACTATCCTATTTATCTTTCTTCCTACTGTTCTACAGACGATAGAATGCATAGGTGATCTAATAAACAGGCGAGGAAGGGGCATGGCGACCCAAGCAATGCTCAGCTAGACACAGAGGTTATCAATGCACTAATAAAAGTCACCAAAGACATCAACATATAAACTTTAATTAATGGGAAAGCAATTTTAAGGGGAGTCGAAGTGCATGGTTAAATCCATGATCACAAGCCCATCAATCCTGACCAATTAAAGTGTACTAATACAATAAAACAAAACTACTTAATGAATTGAATACATGCAGGACCTTCTTACAGCTCTTGTATCTTCGTTCAAGGTGTGTCTTGTGCTGCTACTTCGACTGAATTCGTCCTAGGGTTTCTGTGGCCTTCGGTCTTCTTAAACTGTCGAACTAGGGCTTCTGAAATTCGTCTGTCTTTGGGGTATTTATAGTTTTTGTCTGAGGGTAAGATGCGGCGCATCTAATAAGTAGATGCGGCGCATTGACTTAACTTCGCGTGGGGTCCAAGATTAATATATTCAGGAATATTCGTACACCGCCAGAAGATGCGGCGTAACTCCAATCTTAGATGCGGCGCATGTCCTTTGCCGTCTTGGATAATATCTTGTGAAATCTTGATAGTGATGCGCCGTATGTAATAAGTAAGATGCGGCGTATCTGGAGCAGAATGTCTTGATCTTGTACATTTCAGTAGACTCTTAACTTCTTGCTTGTTTTGCTCCATAATTAGTCCAAAATCGCCAAGTTTCACATAATACTTGTTTTTACCTGAGAATTACAAAAGTAAACATTAACGTATCAATTCTCACAGATAATATAATAAAACAAGTCAAATAAATAGGATAAATGACGGTAATAAAATGTACTTATTTGAGTTCATCACTTGGTATAAGGATTAAACATGAAAGTAACAAAATTTCTATCTCTCAGTCTCATTACATTGAGAAGGTGTTGAGGAAATTTAATTACTTTGATTGTACTCCAGTGAGTACTCCTATGGATACAAGTGAGAAGCTCTTGCCTAATACTGGTAAGGCTGTATCTCAACTTGAGTATTCTAGGGTAATTTCTTGGGCATCCAAGAAGCAAACTTGCATCACCAGTTCAACCATGGAATCTGAATTTGTGGCCTTAGCTGCTGCTGGTAAAGAAGCTGAATGGTTGAAAAACTTGCTTCTTGAGATTCCATTGTGGCCTAAACCTATAGCACCTATTTCTATCCGTTGTGATAGTGCTGCTACATTGGCAAAGGCTTATAGCCAAATGTACAATGGGAAGTCTAGACACTTAGGTGTCAGGCATAGCATGATTCGTGAGCTTATCATGAATGGGGTGGTATCTATAGAGTTTGTTAGATCTCAACAAAACTTAGCTGATCACTTGACGAAGGGTTTGGCTAGAGACTTGGTTTTTAAGTCTGCTAAAGGGATGGGTTTAAGTCCACCTTAGTCACTGAATGCAAAGACACCCAACTCCCTCCTGAGGAAACTTTGGAGTTGAGTTCAATGTGGAAAGCTGAACATTTAGTGGACTGGAGCACTGTTTTATTTACATCCCAAGGTTGTGCTCAGAACCTGCTGGAAAGGAGGATGAAGTCTTCACTTCTTAATGGTTAATTTTCTTTGAAAAAGTGCTTTGCAGGGGCATGATTAAAGATGAACCACCTATGTAAATGTTGAAGTTTTGCCGCTTCAGGAAGCTTTAGGACTTTTAGCTTTTACAACATTTATTAATTGGATATGGACACATGGCTTGTATAGTGTCAGGAGTATTTTAGTGTTTGAAAATGTATGTGTATTTTATATTCAGGTATTCAAATGGGTTGAAGGGTTCAATTCTTAGAACACCCTGATTCTCGAATATTTGAACTTGTAAGGTACTAAGATGAGAATTCAATCTTCAAGATATTTTCATTTATGCATATGTTTTGTTTTGTGTTTATTTTTCATGCAAAGGAAGTGAACTAAATTTGGGGAGGATTGTTGGAAAATTTAGTGCACTTGAGGGATGAGTTTACACCTGGTAATGGGTTTGGAGGTATGGAGTATACACCCATCAGGTCAATGAACACCCTGACTCATTTTGTGTGGTTATGCTGCTAGCTTTATTACTGCTGATGCAGAACAACTCTGCTGCTAGTGTATTGATCCTGCTGTTAAGCATTATCAACTCTGCTGCTAGTGTTATCAACTCTGCTGCTAGCTTTATTGTGTCTGCTGCTAGAACAATAAAGGTGCTGCTGAGCTGATGGGCAATAGACTCTACTGCTAGCACAATTTACTCTGCTGCTAGGCATCAGACTCTGCTGCTGGTATAACCACCGACTCCTACAATTATGGAAACTATTATGGATAATTAATGGGCCGTTAATTATTCATAATTCCATGGGCTAGGGTTTTGAGTAGACTCTATTATAAATAGAGATCATCACATGGCATGAAGGATACGACATAAAACCCTAAACACTAAAGTACGATCGGTTTTTGATCTGTGCCTAGAACAAGAACATCACTTGGTTTTATCCCATAGAGATATTCGTGCAGCCCAGGCATAGGGTCGAATAGTTTCTATTGGAAAGTGATACCACGACTTCAAGTGAATATCCGGTACCCTTGTTTGATTATCTTTACCCTAGTTTGGGTGCACCACGACACACACAGTAACCAACATACATATTCCTTTATCTTCTCTTTTGTCATAACAATGACACAAAATGAGACTTAACAATCAGTAAAAAAAAATTATATGCAATACACAAAATCAACACATGCACTTGAGACTTAATGAACCGAATACAACAAGGATTCGGATGATGATTCGGACCAAACTAAAAGAGTAAATCCACAGCCTTATAAATAAGCTAATACCGAAATCACAACAAAACTAACTCGACCGGAACAAATCAAACGGACCCAACAATCGCGACTCCAGCCAAATCCTAACAACATTAGGCCGAGATCAAACCAACATTTCCACATACAAACCTATGACCAAAATGGGTCACAAACCAAAATCCTAGTCGACCCAAGACCAAAAGAAGTCAAACAATAACAATGACTCAAAAAAAATCAATAACAAGAACACACACACACTGTGGGTGGCGTTGGTGAGGAGGGATGGGGCTGTTGTTGACGATGGCGGCTGAAACCCTAAAGAGGTGGTTGCTTGTGGGTGTTTGATGATGGCAGTGAGTGGTGTCTTCTCTGCTGTCGATCGAGGCTTAAAGGGAGAAATGAAGCAAAGTTTGACCAAGATTTCTTGGTGGGTTTCTTGTGAAGAGACAAATCTGGAAAAAATCTCTATCAATATTTCCGGTGACGTTTTTATAAAAATGATTTAGAACAAGGCCATTTATTCCGGGAATTAAAATTTTAATTGTCACCAATATAAAAGAATTTTTTTTCTAAAATAAATAAATATGTTTAAAAATGTCCAATTAAATCATCAAGTAAAATAATTAAATTTTTTATTATTAAAACCATGTTTGGCAAAAACCATGTTTGACAGAGCTACAATTGTTATACAAGAGAATGTTACAATCGATGGTGATTTGGGAAATGTCCAAGTTTTGGAGGTGGATGAAATAAAAAATTATTTAAATTGTCGCTTCTTAGCTTCATGTGAGGCAGTGTGGCGTTTGTTTTCATATGATATCCATTACTCATATCCATCAGTCATGAGACTGAATTACCACTTGCCAAATCAGAACGCAATCACACTTCGTGACTCATAAAGCTTACCCGCCCAAATTCAAAGGGAAGGTATCGACATAACTATGTTCACTGACTGGTTTGAATTAAACAAGCGTGATACATCAGCGAGGGCATATACATATGTTGAGATACCTCAACATTATGTGTGGCATGAGAAAGACAAAATGTGGAAACAAAGAAAACATAAAAGATGCATTGGCAGGATTGTTTACTCTTACCCGGCTTCTGGAGAACGATATTATCTTATAATGCTATTGAACATTGTGAGAGGGCCTGAATCTTTTCAAAATCTCATCACAGTTAACACCAGACTATGTTCCACATTCAAAGAAGCCTGTTTTGAATACGGCCTTTTAAATGATGACACAGAATGGAAGCATGCTATATCAGAAGCAAGTGTATGGGCGTTTGGACCACAGCTACGTGACATGTTTGTGACAATTTTGTTGTTTTGCGATGTCAGCAGGCCTTTAAAATTATGGGAAGAAAACTGGGAGTTCTTATCAGAGGATATCCTCCATAAAAAAAGGAAAATTTTTAAATATCCTGAGTTGGAATTCACGGATGAACAGCTCCAGAACTATTGTTTGCTAGAAATCCAAGAGTTGTTAAGTAGGCATGGAAGATCTTTAGCAGAGTTTCAAGATCTACCACTGCAACCCAGAGTTACTAACCAACTTGGACAATCGTCTCATCAGAGAAGCGTTAGATTATGATATGAAGAAGAGTAGTGTTGAACATCAACAACTTCATTCATTGTTAAATCCCGAACAACGATTAATCTATGAAGAGGTAATTGAATCTGTGCATAATAAAAAAGGGAATTTTTACTTTGTATATGGACCAGGAGGAACCGGGAAGACATTTTTATACAAAACCATCATTTCAAGGTTAAGATCAGAACGTATGATAGTGCTTGCTGTCGCATCTTCAGGTAAAAATGAATACTCAAATAAAACAAACAACTACTCTGTAAACTTTAAAAAATACATCTTGAACTAATAGTCTCAATTTATATAGGAATTGCTTCATTATTGTTACCAGGAGAGAGAACCGCACATAGTCGTTTTGTTATACCGCTTGAATTATTGGAGAACAGTACATGCAGCATAAAGCAAAACACACATATGGCAAAACTCATGCAGCAAGTTAAACTTATCATCTGGGATGAAGCGCCAATGACTCAAAAATATGCTTTTGAGGCATTGGACAAGACGCTAAAAGATACTTTAGGATATCATGAACCAGACAATAAGAATCAAATTTTTGGAGGCGTGACGGTCTTACTGGGAGGTGACTTTCGACAAGTTCTGCCAGTTATACCAAAAGGGAGCAGGCCTGACATTGTTCAATCGTGCATAAACCAGTCTGCATTATGGAATCATTGCAAGGTCTTTACCCTTACACGCAGCATGCGTGTCAATGAGTATAGTGAAAATGGGCAGATTGATACTCAAAAAAAGGATTTCAATAGATGGGTTTTGGCTGCGGGGGATGGCACATTTCCAGAAAATGTAAAGAAGGGGAGGATGAGCCAACTTGGATTGACATTCCCAAAAACTTTCTAATTAAATCATGGGATTCTCCTATCGAGAAAATTGTTGTAAAGACATACCCTCATTTTACAACAAGACAAAACCGACGATGCCTACCTCAAAGAAAGGGCAATTTTAACTCCTAAGAATGAGGATGCTGATGCCATCAATGAGTATATGTTTAACCAATTAGAAGGGAAACTGTTACATACAATAGTGTAGATGAGATTTGCAAGGGATCTACAGACAATCTTGAACAACACAGACCTGTATCCGATTGAATTTCTAAATTCCTTAAATTTCTCAGGTATGCCCCCACATGCTCTTCACTTAAAAAAGGAACTGCCCCTTATGTTATTGCGAAATGTCAATCCAAGCAAAGGACTATGTAATGGAACAAGGTTGCTCATTACAGATCTAGGCCAGTTTGTTATTCATGCTAAGGTGCTAACAGGTTCAAATGTAGGGGACAATGTCATTATACACAGGATTATACTCACATCAACACAGTCCAAGTGGCCATTCGTCTTGAAACGTAGGCAATTCCTCTAAAACCATGTTATGCAATGACCATTAACAAAAGTCAGGGTCAGTCACTTAATTATGTTGGCCTCTATTTGCCTGCTCCTGTGTTCAGTCATGGACAACTTTATGTGGCATTATCTAGAGTTACCAGTCCTGATGGCCTTAAAATACTAATGATCGAAGATAAGGATTCGGAACTTGCGCACTGCACGCGTAACATTGTTTTCAAGGAAACTTTCAGCAATCTATCTTAGCACAGCTATCTAATGTTCCCAGATAATATCTAATAAATATATGCATTCAATATTTAGCTTTGTCCTGAAATTGTAAACATGCTTGCAAACATCTAATCCGGTGGGAACATGCAGTGTGAATAACTAATCATTACAAAACCAAACCACACTCATGTATGTTTAGCATTTTTGTTGTAGCTTAGTTGCGATAAAAAAATGATCATAAGTGACATTAGAATTATGAAGTAAAGATGAAAAAAAATAAGCCTTTTTAACAATAATGAAGACATGTTTGCCACAGTACTAAAAAGCAAGGTTGTTATAAAATGGAAGATAACTGTTAACTTTATTTGTTTGTTAACATCAAGAATGACAAGACTTGGAGAAGAAGATTTAGGAAAAGATTTGTTATGTTTGGTGATGTCATTTGGAGGCACGCAAGTTAACATCAATTTGATAATGAGTTTTACTTTATGGTTTTTTCGGTAATTATAATTTCAAATTTAATTTTATATCCAACATATAATTTGTTGTTCTTTAGTGCACCACTACAAATCGTTTTATAAGTAGCAGCAGTATATAAAGTGGTTCATAGTACTGCTGTCAATATAGAAGCACATCAGAACAAAATTACTCCACTAGATATCCGCAAGACAGCAATAAAAGATTATAACCAGAAACTTTCATATAAACAAAAGGCTACTACCAATTGACTAGAAATATGATTTTTAAAAGCATATAACCTACAAATAAGAACTAGCACAGTGAATAAAGACAGATGCAAGCTTCTACTCATGTTCTATGGAGAGCAAAGACTTATATTTGAGCAATTTACCTCAAAACAATTCTTCTAATGATGCCAACTCTTGAGTGTCAACTTACTGTAGCAAAATGAACTCACAAATAGCATCATTCAAGAACTTATAACCTTTTCTTATGATAAGCTAGAATGAACAATCTATAAACCTCAAATCAAAAACACCTAACTTAATTCTACAAATCCTTCAAATAAGCTTAAAACTTCCAAAAAACAACGCGATAACTTTACACGTAAACACATCAAAATGGGCAAAAATGCAGAAGCCATCAATTCACTACAAGGGTGTTTGGTATTGCACTTTCGTGTTTTGAAACAACTGATTATCCAATCATCACGACTTCAAACAACATCCAAACATTCAATTCCCATGATCAAAAACACATTAAAAACACGAACATGCAACTCTAACTCTAACAACATTAAATTCCAACAATCAAAGTCTATAATAATCCTCTTCAAATACTTAAGTAGGTGACAGTCAGCACGTGTGAAGCTTACAAATTTTGGCAAACCAAACTGCTTAATTCATCCTAAACAATCAATATCCAAATTGAATCAAACTTACTTAATCAAATATGAAAACAAATATACAAATCAATAACCAAAATCCTCATATTCGAAAACATGCATACTCATAAATATCTAACATATCATTTCACAATCAATGCTTACACAGCCATACGATTATCAGCCCTAGATGATCATTTCATGAAAATTGAATCAACAATTAGAATACACAAACACCAAACAACTTAAATCGAATTAACCTATGCTTTAATTTGATTAATATGTTGTATAATAGATCGCCCTAATTTCAGATGAAACCCTAATTAATTTTTGCCAGATATGAAAATTGTGTGTGTTTGACTCATGTGTGTGTGAGAGAGAACACACCTTCTCATAAAGTATAAAAGGCAAAAAAAAAAAGTAAATAAGTCATAAAAATATACATAAAACATAACATTATTAAACATTAAAGTGCTTAATAATCCCATTCATTAAACATCAACATTCAACATCATAGTAGTTCACTACATACACCCAAAAGATTAAAAAAAAGTCTACCACAAAAGACATTAACATATGACCATAGTCATCTATTCATCATCCTAAAGTGCTTCATGAAACTCTATAAGCCTCACATGCCCTTCTTTCTCATGAATACCATCAAGAACTTCAGCAAGGAGATTGGTAATTGCTACCAGCCTGTCACGATCCCTTTGTTGTGTCGCAAGCAGACACTCCAGCGCATCCACAGCTTTTTCATTGAAGGGACCAAGCAAACGCGTCTCCCTTATGCTGATCTCAGTCTTATCAATCTGGCTACGAAGTTGATTGGCTTCCTCCCCCATCCGCATAAAAGAGCCTCCCTCTTCAGTTACCCTATTGTTAAACAAAAACTTAAAACAAGTGGCCAGATTGTCGGAACCAGAAACCTGCTTAAGTTCTTCAATGTTGCGGCCATTGATCAGATAGTTGTATGTGAGATAATAGATATTAGGGTTATAACTTATACAGTGATAATCATCTATTATAAATAAGTAAAAGAATACAACGATCAAGTAATGAAAAGTCATCATAACGCAAGAATTAATTCAAGCAACCATTTCGTCTTATATCATTCCAGTGTTAAAGATTGTGTCTGGAAATAGAACTAAAAAACCCTCACACTTTACTTTTTACTAAAAAACCCCTCACCTGCACAATGCTTACCATTAACATCCTAACCTTCATAAAAATGCTTATAACTTAAACTTACATTTATATCTAAAAATTCCCCATTAAAATCAAAAAAAAAATAATAATAATTAATAAATAAATAAATAAATAAATCAATCAATCAATAAATAAAACAATGTTACTTATATTTATTTTGAATATCATAAAGACAAAAACAAACAAAAAATTATAAATTCTTAATACCAAAAGTAAAATAACTAGTTTATAGCGTAAACCTAATGAATACCAACTACTAAGTTACGAACACTTAGACACAATTGGTGCAACGCACGGGCTTGACATCGCCTCGTTTATGTCTAATTTTAGGTCTTATTTTTAGGCATACAATTCATTAGTATGAACTGTAAGTTGCAAGCTTAACAAGAAGTTGCGGTAGAAAAAAATTATGTAATTGAAAACGCATTTCAAATTAAACTCGAAAACACAATTATGCGAATATTTTTAAAACTTGAATGCAAAACTTGAAAGACCAAAATGCAATTATTTGAAAACCGAACCGAACCGACAGATTCAACCAGTGAACCGGACTGTAACCGATTCCACGGTTCTTCACGTTCATTTGGAGAAAACCGCAAAAAGCAGAAAAAACCGGGAACCAAAGAAAAACTTGGGCTGTGATATCCTCACACCCCAAAAAATACCACCCACACACCCTCTATTTTTTGCTTTTTTTATATATATATTTTTTTATTTTATTTTTTATAATTTTGTTTATATCAAAAGACTATAAACTTGAAAGTACGGAACAAAAAATATAAAGTTTAATAAGTAAAACACTTAAAACTGTCAGAAATACAGAATAGAAACTAACAAAAACTATGATATACTGTTAATAAAATGGGAGACAACCCCGACATAAAACAGGGGGTGTTTGTATAGTAGAGCCAAAAACTTTAGTTTCCGGTCTGGTGAGAAAACGTAATTAAGTCAAAGCAATATAATAATAGTCAAACTCAAAGTCTTCCATCCAAAACAAACACTCCTTCTCACTCTAAACAAGTCGGATGCTTTAATCAATGGACTCGCCGGTGCCGGCAGTGGAATCATCGCTCAGCTCATCACTTATCCTCTTCAAACTGTGCCTACCTAATTTTAACCCTCATTTTTTACTTTTTTTTACTAATAATAATAAGTTTATTTGATGATAGGTAAATACTTCGTTACTTTTTAATTTAATTATGTTTTGGAAGTTAATTAATTAATTGTCTATTAACTGTTTTCCTTAATTCTGTTAGGTTGTTCAGCAAGAAGGCTGGGGGCGGTTATATAGCGGATTGGCGCCTTTGTTGGTTGGGACTGCGTGTTCGCAGGTAAAATTTGGTTGCTGTTGGAAAATGTTTTGCGTGATCACTGTGGACTGATTAAACTTGAAACGTGTTGAGAAAATGTCCACAAGCTTCAAGCAAGCTCTCAAACACAAGCACTATCTTGCGTTTAAACCTAGATCAGTTGATACACAAATTACGTAGCCAGGCTAAACATCTCTTCATATTTAACTGATCACTAAGTACAGGAAATGAAAACATACAATAAATTGGCTAAGTGTCAATTTCATTAATCATCACACAGACCGAGACTCAGCTTAACACAAGTGTGACGCACAATAAGTTAACTTAAATGTTGACTCAAAACCCATGCCAACATAAACCCTATATAAACTTGGTACACCCATAAACCCTGTTCTAGGGTCAATTTCACTTGTTCATAAGTAGCTAAAAATTAGGCCCACCTACTTAGACTATTACATAAACATGTCTTGGTACCCAAGTGTTAACCACATACAAGACCAAGTATTAACCACGTGGCGCACATACCACGCTGTACCCCTCATGCACACACCAGGTTTTACTTACCCGGTACACCATAATATAATAACTCAAAAAACATAAGCCATCACGTTTTTATGCCATTACGTTCAGACGCCATCAGGCTCAAACGCCATCAGTGAGCCTCCATAGGCTATGCCTTATTCAATAAGCATTAGTCTAGCACACCATAATCCAGGCATTATGCTGCACTAGACTGGGGGACTTACCACATGTTTATTGACCGACCGAGTCATTCTTCGGTCCGATACACACACACTCCCAGTCCAGGCCCGTGATTGCTAAGCTGCACAAAATCCAAATGGAACATTCTGGGGGCGTGTTAAACAGGGTGCACCCACCCTTCCAAATACATTTATACCTCCATATGACCAGGTCTTAACCTGGCATTACTGTAAGGTCACTCATATGTAATGGCGCGACGTTCGCATCAAATCAATACCTACGTTATCTCCAAGAGGACAAATCAACTCATGGTATTGATTTCGATTCACTTGTAGTACATCACTCATACATGACAAGGGCATGCGGATGTATCATCAGGGAGGCGGAAAACCTAGATTATGAACAAGTCTAGCACACTATGATCTAGGCATCATATTATACTATACGAGCTGGGAAACCCGCGCGTTGCTGCGGGAGTGTTTAGATACAAATTACAATAAACCTTTATTTAAGTTATACAAATATATTGCATGTACGAATCTAAAACACATTTTTGCAGATTTTTTTTACACTCAATACATTTATGTAACAAATACTTCTTGTGCCTATGACCAAAGCTGCTGCTGAATAGTTATCGTCATGAACTCAATCCAATCTGCATAAAAAAAAAAAAAAAAAAAAAAAAAAAAAAAAAAAAAAAAAAAAAAACTAATACATTGGCAACTGAAATAAATGATTTTGGTTTACTAAAGTTGATTTTATCTATGGCCCATCCCCAAGTGTTGCAGGAATGTGCAATTCTAGACGGTATATTGATGCATATAACGTACACAGATGTTCCTTACTGTTAAAATGTTCTGGCAAATGTGGTTCCATATATTCCTGTTTGATTTATCAACAGAAGCATAAAGCTGAACTTTGTACTCAAGTATCAGCTTAATGGTTATAAAGCAAAAAGTGTATAAGTGGTATGTGGCATGATTGTAAGAAAATACTTAAGGATCATTTTGATTCATGCATTTGAATATCAGTTTAAATTTTGCAAAATTTTTGTGACAAATGTACCTCGAAATCATGGTAAAGAAAATCTTACAGCAATACTGGCAATTTGTAAATTCGGTAATTTCTTTAACTGTTCCCAAAATAGCTTCCTACATGAAGAAACCAAAGGTGTTTTATCTTTCTGCTCATGAAGGTATAACGCGAAAACAACAGTAACGCCACAACCAAAATAGCTTCCATCATATTAAAGGCTAAGCACATACAATCAACATCATCCAACAACAATTGGCAAGAACAGATTCATAATCAAATAAGCAAAGCCTATATCTACTTCACAACATCTTATTCTTTTTTTTTTTTCTTTTTTCTTTTTTAACTCTTCAGATTCTTTATTTATTTTTTCATTAATGTAAAACTAATAAGTTGGAAAAAAAAGTATAAACCTTGGTACTTACCTCTAACCCGGAACAGAAGCAGAAAAGCAATCCAACATCACGTTAACCTGAAAAAAGAAGAATAATCAAACAGTTAATACATATCAACAATCTCTTTACTTTGATACAGAACCGATACCTAACCCATCTGTTTCCAACATGATTACGCATCAGTAGTTTGTTGTTGTAAAAAATTAACTACCATTTGCAAATTGTATAAGATACTGAGATGTAGTACCATAACATGCGCAGAAGGGTAATCATTTAAAAGTACCTCAAGGGAAGTCATGGCATATGCGATATAGCTTCCCATTCTATTATACCTTTAAAAAAATTGCAGCATGCAAAGTAGACAGTCTCTCCATCCAACTCCAACCCCAATTAGATGTGGCGAGAGCAGAATCATTTGGACCAAGATTGGATTTAGAATGTGTCCTCCACTGCAAGTGTATTAATAGTCAACAAATTAATACTTACTCAAAGGATACTCGATACTAAACGGTTACACAAAAGTAATTTGAGTTTACCTGATGACAGAAGGCGTAAGACTAAAAAAAAACCGACTCCCAAAAAATATGAGCAAAATTAAACCGACGATCATTTCATTGACATGCTATGAAGGCACTAATAGAACCATCACATTTGACATAAAAGCCACTTGAAGACATGTTTTAACTAAAGGGCACACAGACTCAAAAAAAAACCGACTCCCAAAAAATATGAGCAAAACTAAACCGACGACCATGTCATTGACATGGTATGAAGATCATTAGCTATCAGTACACATTAACTATTAGAAAAAGTAAAATCCGAAGTAGCATGAACCTGTGGTGGTTCAGAGTACAGGACAAATGCAACGCCCGATATCAAAACTCACATCTAACACAGCAAAGCGAAGTACTATGCAGATTGTATTGGTATTTTCCCCTTTTACCGATTTTATTCAAGTTATTTAATAGTATTATGTTAATGAAAGAAAAACTGTTTTGTCAGTTCATAATATGAGGCTCGGATTCATCAGTATTCTCAAAAAGCGGATACATCCGGCATGGCTACAAACTTAATAGTTTGCCCCGCCAAAGCACAGAGATTCACGGCTTTAATCAAAACCATTAAAATTCATCATTGCCTTTTATAACCAAATACCACCAAATTACCATGTGCAAAACTGTTTGGTTCAGAATTGCAAGTGCAGAGCCGGATAAGAGAGCTGCCGACTCGCCATGGCTGCAAACACAATGTTGTGCTGCCCCGCCAAGATACGGGCCGCTTCCACCCATCACGATCTGTAAGTCACTCCATAACTGACCTTCTTTCTAAGCCAATCTTCCTTTCTCAGATTTTAATCTGAATCGTGGCTTAAAGACATCTTTAGCAGTTTCAGTATAAGCTGCTAAGAACGCGGACAACTGCCATCTGTGAAGAAGTGGTCATATTAGGTAGTACTCCATAAAATTGCCCATAAATGACTGGGTTCTTTTTTTTTTTAAATTAACACATTCAATCACTTTTTTTGCTTTTTAGTAACTCATACTTTTATCGAAAGCCAAAACATCAAATTACCAACCTACTTTTGATTTTGACTATTAGGCCTTTTTTTTTTCAAAATCCATTTGAACATATCAATAGCTATTAAAGGAGGTAAAAGAAATGCTTATGACATGGCATGACACATGCGGTTGCTTAATGAGAATTATTTGAATACTTTTTTAAAACTACATGAACAGTCTACTGTTACCCTTTTTCATGTGGCAGGGGTAAAGAAGTAATTCCTTCAGATCACAAAGAAAGAAATCACCTGTCAGAAGGTGTCTCAATAGTCTGTAATGCTACTTGAAGCAGCTGGGAGTTAACACCTACCATGGCTGTAGCAGCATTTAGATGGGTCACAAAAGCAGAATTCCAGAAGAATGAAATTGGATTGCTATAAATATAAGCGTATTAGTTAAATGTGCTTACCTTTTATTGATGCATTGATCGGTTAGGATCTGTTCATCTGTAAACAAAAAACACATGAACTAATAAAAGCATAACTACAAAACACCAAAAAAAAAGGTTATTAAAAGTACAATAGTTCATATACTATATATAAAAAGGAACTTACCAAATATAGATAGATGAATGATATGAAGTAAACCATAGGCTCAGATCGGAGTACACATATGTACCCAAAGCCGGCAAACTACATTGGCTGCGACCCACAGGTCGCCTCGCCAAGGTGCCGACCTCTAGAAGGAACATGTTTCAGTTATGCAACTGCAAACATCTATCATCATCGCCAATTTTTTTTTTGTATATACATAAACAATAATTTACTGCCATAGCAAACCACAGATGAGCAGTTTCCCCGCCATAGCTGTTCATAGTGCCATTGACACTACACACAGTGGCTGCAACACACAGGTCACCTCGCCAACATCATCGTCACCAATTATACATTATACAATATATTTAAACATGAGTACTGCAAGTATTGCAATGTGCAAAAAAAAATCTTCTAAAGTGATTAAGAGGGTAATTAACACATGAATGTGTGGCTCATATGTTGGCTTACAATCTCTGCTATTGTTCGTACAACTGTATTCTACTATTCATTCACTGTACAAAGTAATTAGTGAATCATTAGTTATGCATACTCCCACCATTCCATTCTCTTGAACCTTCCACAGAGACCAAAGAAAAACACGCTCCTCTCTAAAAACACACACACTCACCGATTATACATAGATCTTAGCTAACCCGACATGGCTGCAATGACATTCTCGGTGTGGTTGCTTAGCCAACTTACGGGTGTTGGTGAGCCACACATAGTAAACAGTAATTTATTGGCATAGCAAACGACGGATGAGAAGTTGCCCCGCTATGACGACCAATTACTGGTACCGGCTGCAACCACAACGCAGAGAGATAGCTTTCAGATTTTTCCGAACATTGGCCAAATGAGTGTGCGTAATGAGTACACAGCTAACAGATAAGGTTTAAAAGAATCAAATATGAAGTTTACTTAATAATATTTGGAGCATGTACTGATAATCCAAAGAGTAAAAACATTTTTTTTGTGTGACTTTAGTATGCGAAAAATTACGTGCAAAACACAAATCCAACCGGCCCTTTAAGAATCCGATAATTTGAAACCCATGAACAATCCTTCATGGCATGTGTGTACCTGTATAGGTTGCTGAGGCGAGCGATACTCGCTCTCTACCATCCTTCCACTGACACCAAAGCTGAAAGATCATGAACATTTGAAAACACCCGTATTGGTTGCTTTTCGGCTTTCATGGCATGTGTGCGCCTGTGGAGGTTGCTGTACATAAATAATAACAATGCTATTTACCCTGGGGCAACATCCATCTTTGATCATTGTTTTCCTATGAGCTGATGCGACTTGTTCCAGCACCATCATCCAATCGCAGTCATTGTTCGTTTATGAGTGCATGTCACTTGCTCCTGTGTTGTTACCAATACCTATCATAAATAAATGAGGAAGCCTACCATAAGTTTAACCTTGAAGTTAGGATATTTAGCAGACGTAAGAATCTAAAAGGGGAAGATACCGACATGCTAGAAAAGAATCGAAAAGGGGAAGATATGCACGTGATTCTAGAACCTGGTAGATGATCTGCGATTCCGGTACACACCTCGAAACAGAAGCTCACCCAAAATCAAACCAAAATCTGAACACAAATTGACACCCCAAAATTAATATTTCCACAAATAATGTCATATAATAATTATGTCAAAAGAAGAATTAGCAGCTTGAACGACACAAATTAGTTAAGAGATTGTGTTATAGTTCGAGGAAACACATGACAGATAAATTTTTATTCAAAAAAGAGTTACAAAACTGTATCATAGGCTAACTTTAATGATTTTAAGAGCCCAATAAACATACCATTGTAAACTTCCAATTTAAGAGATTATTTTTTCCTTCCCAAAAAATGATATAAACCTTTTGACATAAGCTTAACCAAACAGCTTCAAGGTGCTTAATAGCTTTGCTAAGAAACAATAGCTATTAAGCACTTAAAATAACAGTTGCCACTTCGTCTAAGTAAACTTAGATACTTTTTTCTAATTATCAGCTCAAATCTTTGAGTTTTCTACTGCGTTCCATGTTACACTTATTGTCGAGATACAACAGTTGCCACTTCTTCTAAGTACGACTTAAATCAAAACATATACTTTTTCCTAATTTCATAACATAATGTTTCCACCTGATATAACTCGATAATCAGTTCAACTGATTAACCCCCAAAGCACCAAAAGTTCCAAACATGACGCTGCGATATTACCCAAAAAATAAAACGTCATGAAAAAACCTAACAAATTAACAAACTTTCAACAAATTGAACACAAAACTACAACAACCTCAATAATCCTAGCACGAATAGCATCAGCGAGGCCAACCTCAATAATCAGTTAGGGCTCAAGTCTTTAAGACTAAGCAACAAAATAAATTTATTGATAACATACCCAATAATAGGCAATTCATAAAAACACAAACATGATGAAAATCCTAAACTTGATTTGCAATAAAATTCAAAATTTTAACCAATTTAGAAAACCATACCCACATATTGTAAACACAACTCCTTTTTCCCATTGTACATTTCAGTTCCTCATCATTCACATTTCCTGTTACAAAAGAATACTCTTATCAAATAAAATTGCTGTAATTGAATGTTTATATTAATTAATAATAAAAAGATAAAAAATTATCAGCTTTATTAGGGTATGTATCATCTTTCTTGAACCCGCCGGAATCACTGCTACACCGCCGCCTTAATGACCCCGTCGGAATCCTGACTTGTTTAGGGTATTGTTCGTTGATGTTAGTAGATTAGGTATAAGTGGAGAAGAAGGTTCTGTTAGGTTTATTTTTCTCAAATCGATTTGTAAGACGCAGCTAAGATCTATGAATAATCGGTGAGTGTGTGTGTTTTTAGAGAGGAGCGTGTTTTTTTTAGCGTGCGTTTGGTTCGCAAGTGGGATTGGAATTGGATTTGGATTTGGGAAAGGGTTGAAAGATTTCGGAAAGGTTTGGGGAAAAAGTAGGAGAGAGAAAATATAGTATTATATATAATTTATTAATTTTATATTGTATTTAAAATATTATATTATAAACATTTGTAACAAAGAGACAAATAAAATGGTGGGAAAAAAATAAAACATGTGGTGGAGAAGTATTGTCAGAAGGTATCACTCGATAGATACCATTATGCCAGGGAATGAGTTTTGTGATTTCATTTCATTACTTTTTTTCAAACTTGACAACCAAACAAAGGATTCAAGCCTTCTTTGATTCAAAAACCCCTCATACCCTTATACCAAACATGCCCTTAGTCTCTGTGGAAAGTTCAAGAGAATGGAATGGTGGGAGTATGCATAACTAATGATGCACTAATTACTTTGTACAGTGGATGAATAGTAGAATACAGTTGTATGAACAGTAGCAAAGATTGTAAGCCAACATATGAGCCACACATTCATGTGTTAATTACCCACTTAATCACTTTAGAAGATTTTTTTTTTGCACATTGCAATACCCGTGGTGCTATCCCATACCCATGCTTTAATATATAGAAAGAATAATTGAGGGGCTTGATGACGTATGATATATACATTAACTCCTCCGGGCTTGGATATTACTATACAAGCCCACTAGTCAAATAAGGGTCCAATGGCCCAAATAAGAGACAGGCCCACAAGCCTCCATCTCCAATCTCTTTCCCTAATTCCACCCTATACATACCAGATGATATAGGGAATTAGGGTAAGCTCTAACAAGCAAGGCACACATAGCCTCTTTCACCACACAACACATGGAGGCCACCTCCATCCTCATCTACCACACTAAACCCTTCTCATCGTCCTCTCCTACGAGATGAAACGAAGGTACTCGGTCGATGCTAGCGTTACCCTGGCCCTTGATTCTTAATCATATCTCACGGGGTCCTTACCGTTCAACACGGGAAACCAAGCATCCGACCATCATCACCCGATTTACATGCCATACGTAAACAACACACCACCAAAAATACCCCACTCACAAAAAAATAAATAAATAAAAAGCCGGATAACTAAAGTGACGGGGATGGCGAAGTGCCCTATAACATGGCTATGGCACCCCCCTTGGTGCAGTTTGGCTATGCCATAGGGCAAAAAAATGCCCTATAAAACGTGTTATTTGCCACTGCACGGATCCCTCTTAGGGTCATTGCTATTGCAATTACAGCTTTAATAGCTATTTTGGCTTGCTAATAGATACGCGATGGACCTATAAATGCCACTAGAGTATAGCAGATTTCAATTTGTGTCAGTGTCATCTCTTGGTTGGGGAATCTTAAAGACTTGCTCTTACCATGATCAATAGGGAAACATTTGACTGCACACTTGGATATATTCAAGTGTTTGACTATATGTCAAATGTGTTAACTTCTGTTTGACAACGACTCGTACTTAGAGACAACTTACTCTTTCTAAAAAAGAAATTACACCAACAGAAGCATAAGAACTTTTCGTACAAGAGATGAGTGAGCCATTTGATTTGTTCTTTGCCTACTGGTATGTGAGTTGCCCACCAACCAAGAGGTTGTGGTTCAAGTCTTGTTAGAGACATTTGTGAGATTTATTGTAAAAAAAAAAGAAGAGAGAAGTAGAAAACATGCTAAAGATTTGTGAAGAGGAACTAGACAATAAATAGGAATTTGATGAGATAAGAAAGCTGTCTTAGACTTAAGAAGTAGATCTAATTTAGACTTTATAATCTCGGCCCCTCGGCATTACACATGCTTTGTCATCACCAACCTCCTTTTTTCTAAATATTCAATTTTCCCATAATTTATTTTCATGCAGCAATGTTTTCATTATTGACGCTGTTTGTTTGTTTACAGGAAAAAGAAGGCCTCAACTGATACTGTATGTATGTTTGTTTACAGCCTTATTTGCAGGAATTCTCAAAATGCAAGTAGCCTTGTGGATACTGCAGTTTTGTTCAGCTTTGGCTCTGTGAACACAATATCAGTTTATTAGCATATATATAGAAGGCAGAAATCATTCCGAGAGAAATCACTGGGTGTTCAGTCCTTATTGGTTTTTGATTCAAAAGTAGTGCACATTCTTTGGCTTCAAGCCCCTTGTTCCAAACCCATAATAGTGCACATCCTTATTGAATGACGTGGAACTACAAAGTCCAAATTTTTATTCATTCTGGATAGAGTATAGATCATGATAAGTATAGATTTATACCTCATCCTCAAAATATGAGACGTGGGTCTAATGTTTTAGTTTTAGAAATTGTAAAGATGTACTTCCGAGTCAAATTTATGAAGCAATTCATGTACCTGAACCAATAACTTATGTTACACGATATCTGCATGTGATGCCCAAGACTTAAAAGGGCCACCAGATGAATGTGGTGGCTAATGAATTGTAGACTAAGATGAGTTTACTTTGAAAGTCTACACTAGTAGACAACAACATTAAATTTAAATCCCTACCTCCAATTTAAAGTCTTCTTAAACCCTCTTATACGTCAAAAACTTGGTCATAAGCAGTTATATCCCACAACCTTTCTTAGACATTTCTTCCATCATTTAAGTTTCTTCACTGCATTGACAATGATAGTATGATTGATACTAAGATGAGTTTATTTTGAAAGTATACACTAGTAGACAACATTAAATTTAAATCCCTAGCTACCTCCAATTTAAAGTCTTCTTAAACCCTCTTATATGTCAAAAACTTGGTCATAAGCAGTTATATCCCACAACCTTTCTTAGACATTTCTTCCATCATTTAAGTTTCTTCACTGCATTGACAATAATAGTATGATTGATACTAAGATGAGTTTACTTTGAAAGTCTACAGTAGTAGACAACAACATTAAATTTAGATCCCTACCTCCAATTTGATTTGAAGTCTTCTTAATTAAACCCTCATATACTTCAAAAGTTTAAGTTTTTTCACTGCATTGACAATGATAGTATGATCTATTTGTTTGCTCTGGAACTTATTTAATTTAACCTTTTTTATAAAATGCAAGCATAACATTTAATTAAGAAATTTTTGAGCTCAACTGAAACTGAATTACTTGACAATTCAACCAGGACCAACTATGCTGCACTCTGGAAGATGCCCCTTGCAATATTATGAACATAAATGGCTTCTCATGTCATCTATTATTATTTTTTCTTTACTACCATTTCTGTTGTTGCTTTAGAGCATCATTAACCTTTGACCTGTATAATTTGCTAGTACTGGTTGATGAAGGGAATAAAGGAAAATTGCATGAAATTGAGTGCTGGTGAGGATCTGTATGCATTGTTTGCAGGAATTCTTACAACGAGGCCTTGGAACAGGGTTATTGATCCTGCTGTTGATCATCTTGCCATTCAAGTCAATGCCAGTGATCACTCAGAACTTCAGGTTAGCTTACATTAATACATAAGGCTACCCAAGCCAATGCTGACCCTGCTGTTGATGATCTACGCAATTTCAATGTCCAAACGATTTTTTGTAGCGCAACTTAATTACAATTGCTATACATGTGTATGAAGTTGAACTTGAATACGACTTGCCCTTAAGCTATCACTTTTGGTTTTCCATTTCCGTGTATATAAATTTGTCTAAGCTGTGTTATATAACTCATCAATTAATTTAATGCGGGTTTAAGTCATAGCTGAAACAAAATTGAAAGG